>LQNS02000225.1:456499-510450 GCA_001587735.2 Parhyale hawaiensis
GTCGGAGTCGGAAGTCGGAGTCGGAAAATCTTGAGGACCAGGAGTCGGAGTCGGAGTCGGAAATTCTGGAGGGCCAGGAGTCGGAGTCGGAGTCGGACCTTGAACCCTCCGACTCCGCAACCCTGACTACAGTCACGCTAAACTTGAGGTGTAACGCGAACGCTTTCATAAATATTATTGATATATGCATTATTATTAATCAGTTTCTTCATTGAAGAAAACTAGTTAATAGTTGCTCTTTATTTAGAGCTTCTGCGAAATTTTCTTACAGAAAACCCGAAAACATGCCTAATTGCGCTGGCACACTAAAAGCAGTTCAGCGAGAAGCTGGCAGGTTTTGAGAAGCACGGAATGCATTGAAGGGCTCACACCGGACAGCGGTAGCGGCCTGCTCAACTGCCGCTGTTCGGTGCGCGCGCTCCTATGCATTACGTGCTTCTCAAAAACTGCCAGCCTGCCACCTTCCGGCTACGATGCCTTCGGTGTGCCAGCGCCCTAACAGATTTAATAGCTGTTGCGGCTTCAGCCTCTTTAAGGGCCGTTTTTAACGATCCCTACCGTTGTAGCAGCTTTGCCTGCATTACAGAGTGCAGTGATCGTCTCGTCGCTTCCAGCTATTGCAGAGAACAGTAAACTTGAAGCGCATTCCAAATTTAAAGTCAATCAAGCTTTCTCTGTTTCTTCTAGCAGTCGACCTGCTTCAACTTTTGACTTGCTACTGGTTTGAAGCGCACTTTGCATTATATTAAGAGATAGAGTGAAGTTCAACACATGATGATTCTGAAGACTCTGCAAAATGTGCCTACATTCTGAATTTGGCTTCCCACGCTCCATTGTAGTTGGAAGCGACTCGCGTCATTTTCAAGTGCTCGCAAGTGAGCTGTATGTATTACAGCAGCTTAGTCACATCCCAGGTCGATCGAAAACAGCTAGGAAAAAAACTGTTGATCAGCAATCCCTACGCTGCGTGTCACGTGTATTTTAGGATCAGTCGGAGCGCAAAGCATATGCTAATAATAAGAAAATGTACTTTAGCAAGGTTTAACCCTCTTAGGATAAAATAATACGACTTCCTGCAGAAAAAGTTCCGTTTCAAATATTCATTGGATATTTTGGTCCTTACGAGAGGGGATCTCCCTAGTCTGATAAATATATTTGAATTTCCTGGCTAATAGTAAGTCTCTACAAATTCACGTTACTTTCCAGAGTAGTAGTATAAGATAGTTTCAGTCCACGTAAATGAGTACTAAGCTTTTCTACGAGAGGAAAAGGAAGGGACGTATAATATGACGATAGTCACGTAGAACCCATGCACGAAAGTGATCCCACTCAGGATCAACGGGCATGGGAAGAAGTCGGGAAAGAAGAGGAACAACAGACGAAAGTAATATCAGAAGGAGCATAAAATCGAAAGGAAGCAAAGTGGGCACGAAAGATAGATGTCCCGAAGGCCTAGCTAACGGCTAATGTAGCCTACAGGGTCCCCTGGGGGCGCTGCTCCCCATAGCATAAGATGGCCTATCCTATGCCACCTGAGGGGACTTTTCAGAGTAGAGGTGTACACAGCATCTTCGGGATGAGGGTATGTTCACCTTTGCTACATCTCAGCTGGTTAACTATTAAATAATACCTCTAAACTATTTCGTTGTTGTGCATTCCAGTGACAAGTCTTAGAAGCAGACAGAAGAAAGCTGTGCTTTCTTGATGTCATTGTTTCTTCGAAGCGAATATATATTCTATGGCAATAGTAGTAGTAGGGATTTTACTAGCGCTTCAGCGGCACACTGCCTATATCGCGCCGAACTATTCCTGTGTTTAACCATACGCTCGCTCTCAGGGGCATATTGTGGCGGGCCCTTTCCCTGCCACAATATGTTTGGGCATCACGCACCCAAGGGTCCCAAGTGCCTTCTCCACCGGGGATGTAGCATCTGGCCGCAGTTCCTGCTGACGAGGTTAAGTTTTGTAAAGTTAGGTAGGCTCTCAATACTTCCCCTTCTGTTTCGGAGGTGGGCTGCCGATCGAGGTGGCTGACCAATTCCCGCTAGACTTCTACTTTCTTGTATTTCGTTTCCTTCCCCTGTGCGTCGTAGCTGAGCGACAGCGTTCAGCCGCGCCCGGGGGTTGGAGTTGCTCAACTTGCGCCTTTTTCTTGTCAGTAGCGCACTGACCACTCTGAGACCTACCGGCAGAGAAGCCGAGACAAAAATCATTGACAATTTTTAAAGCGCGCCCTAGTCGGCACACGAGCCTGTAGTTAAACACAGGAATAGTTCGGCGCGATTTAGGCAGTGTGCCACTGAAGCGCTAGTAAAAACTTCTACTACTACTACTACTACTACTACTACTACTACTGCTACTTAGCCACATGCTCATGCGCCGCTAAGGCGCGGTATTTGTCTCATTTAGTATTATAAAATAGTTGTAAGGAGAACTTTATTTTCGTTATTTGATTTTACATATAGTATATGTAATTTACAGAGAGATAATTAGACCCGTAGTTGACGATAGCATTTATCGTAATGGATTCATCATGTGATAGAGGTCACATCTGATAAGAAAATTCTTCAGAGCATTTCTATTGAATTGGCCGCGAGGTCCCTCAGAAAGCATTCCTCGGAGGATGGAGTCAGCATTCCGACCATGCAGGTCCGGCAAGCAGTCCCTCCGCTCGTTTGGAGAAGGTGGGACACTCAGCCATCAAGTGCAAGACAGTGAGTGGTCCCACACAGTCGTCGCCATAAGGTTGCGGTTGCCTTCTCGGCACACAGTCGTAAGTCTCGTGTTAAGGAACTCACACAGCGAGGCCCCTCACCCAGCGAGGCCAACGTGGGCCTCACCTTCCTCCTACAATCCTGCTGGCATTGGCCTGCACGTCTCGCCTCGCAGAAATCTCTAACGTTGTCTTCCGTCCTGGAAAACGCTGCATGGTCGCCTGCCACATATATTCAGCTTAGCTTTTCTTGTATCGCTCGTAATCTGAGCTATTTTAGAGGCAAGCTTAACTGGTACTGATAGCACCGCTAGAATTAATGTGCAGTTTAGTTAATCTTGGACACTGCTAGAGACGCATCAAGGATTTCTCCTATCAAATATTAATTCGAGATAAATCGTATATTGTGTCTCGCCAAGGACTTAGTCGGCATAAAGCGAATGTAAATCTAGACAATCCCGGATACAGTACAGCTGCCAGAGTTCACTAGGTCATAGAGCATTGCATAAAAGCCCTGCCTTCCGCGGGCCCCTCACTCTTTTGTCTCCAGCTATCGGCCGACACCGACGAAGCCCGGCTGTTGGGAACGCAGGCTAGCCAGAACTTGTGCCACAATATAGTTACTCATAGCATCATTCGATATTATAATTGTTAATCACTCAACCCTACCAGCCTTTGATATTGAAATATCATCGTGTCGCCATCAACGAACCTTTAATAGCTAAAGTTTCGAACTTACCAGGGTCCATAACGACTTTAATGTGCTTAAAATAAAAACTTAAATGATTACTGTGTCGTACCTTGAAACCTGAGTTATTAACATCTCGTGTGGCCAATACGTAAGCGGTACAGTACGACGTCCATTCGGCGGTCGTCGCTATTTGACGAGTGCCATTGTCGGATGGTTTCTTTAATTGTTCGTAATTTATCATTTCTCTGCGCCAGCACCTGGGATTGCCATAGCTCGCGCAGGTTTCGTTTGATTAGTGGGTAATAGTCTCGGCAAGGGACTGCACAGTTTGCCGTAGGCAAATACGACAGGGCCACCTGCCTCGACTCCTCATCAGGGAGTTCATTGCCCCCGATGTCGACATGACCAGGTACCCAACAGATACACACGGACTTTCCATCCTCTGGTAATTGTTGTATCATATTTGCTATTCGGTTGATGACGGAGTGGATGCTGTCGTATGCTCGAATGGCTTGTACTACACTCAGTGAGTCGGAGAATATGGTGAAGTTGTTCTCATCGCTGTTTCCAGTGAGTGAGGAGCAACGCCGCGCACACGCCGAACAGCTCGGCGGTGAAAGTCGAGGTCTGCGGTAACAGCCGGCATGCTCTAGTTTCATCAATCGCAGCTGCTGCGCATCCAACTCGGTCTTCCGTTTCAGAGCCATCGGTATAGATGTAGGTAAAGTCACTATGTTTGTCTCTCACGTGATCCGTGAAGAGAGTTTTTTGCTTGGGGGGGGGGAGGAGGTATTGAGTGTCGGGGCAAAAATTTGAAACTGGTATGCGCCAGGTTGGTTTGTCTCTGAACAAGACCGGGGCCACCTTAAAGGGCTCGATTTCCGCTATGAAGGAGAGGGCTCCATAGTTATTGAAGGAGGGAAGTTTGCTCCCTCTTCCCGGTCTCGACACACACTGTTCCAGGCGGGGATCAAGGGACTTGTTCTAAGCGGGCTAGGTACTGATAGGTGAGTTGCGCCCTGCGCTGCTGCAGGCTGGGTTCGCCGCTCTAAGCGAGAAGACTTGGTATAAGTGCAAAGCCTTAGTGCTGCATTGTGCACAGCGTCCACTCGTTTTAGGACTTAAGTCCTTACGGACTGATATACGACACAGCCGTAGTCTATATAGTCGGGAGCGTACAAGAGTTTGGTAAAGGTATAAAAGGGTTTGCCGGTCGGCGCCCCATGACAGTGTCGTCAGGTGCTTGATAAGGTTGAGCCTACGCATGCATTGCGCTCTCAGCATCTTGATGTGGGGCTTCCATGACAGTCTTCTATCTATTATCATTCCGAAGAATTTCACCTCTTCGGAATAGTTTATCCGTTGTCCGTACATTTCAAGTTCAGGTGACTCCACAAGTCTGGCACGTCTTATGTAGAGGGCTGAGGTCTTGGCAGCAGAAAAGGCGAAGCCATGGTCAGTCACTCGGTTACAAACGCGTCCAATGGCTCGCTTCAGTCGTCGATGTAGAACTTCCAGATATCTCGGGGAGGAGTATAGCATCAGGTCATCTACGTATAGTGACCCATACACGTATTGGGGTAGGTTCACTATGATGTCGTTTATTGCTAGTACGACAGGGTACAACTAATGACGCTGTCCTGCGAAACCCCTTCATCCTGCGTCATTTCAGGGAAGAAGGCCTGTCCCACTCTGACCCTGAAACGGCGCTCGCTCAAGAATTGCAGCAAGTAAAAGGCCATGTTACCTTTTATGCCTATTTTATGAAGTTGTAGGAGTATTCCGTGTCGCCAGGCTGTGTCGTATGCCTTTTTAAGATCGAAGAAGACATAGTGTGCTCCTTAGGTGTCTTGTACACTATGATGTAATTTTGTATATATACGTACAATGGCATCGGTGGTGCTACGGGACTGTCGAAAACCGTGTTGCACGCTGCAGATGAGCTTGTTGGCATCTAGATATTTCACTAGACGGGTGTTCACGATTTTCTCAATGATTTTTCCGGGGCAGCTGGTCAACGCAATTGGACAGTAACTACTAGGTTCCGTGGGAGGTTTATCTGGTTTTATGAAAGCTAGTACAGTGGCGAGGCGCCATTGTTCCGGATAGGCGTGCGTTGTCCAAATTTTGTTGTATATTGTCAGGAGTGTTCGAACTGCTGAATGGTGCATGCGTTTCAGCATCTTGTAGTGTATACCATCAGGGCCGGGACTTGTATTTTTGCATTGTGTGAGGGCGTTACAGACTTCTAATGCAGTGATTGGATAGTTGTATGGTTCCTCTTCGTCTTTGGGAGGGGCAGCAAAGTTCAAGAGGTCTTGTTCTGATCCTCTTTTTTTCGCCTGAAAGGCTCGCGAGAAAGTCGCGCCACTGCTGACCTCGCTAAAATGTCAAGCCAAGCGGTCGGTGACATGGTCAGGCTCCACAATCACCTCGCCATTCTCCTTTATACAAGGAGGGCCGTGGCGTGGTTTACCGGTCATCTTCTTAACACGTTGCCAGACCTTGCTCATTGGAGTATTAACGTTTAGCGTACTTGTATATTCCTTCCAAGAGGCTTTCCAGGCCTGGTGCAGGGTAAGCTGTGCCTGCGCTCGTGCGCGGCAATATGCTATTTTATTGGCCAAGCATCTATTTCGTTGGTAACGTCGGAGTAGTCTTCTTCTCTCCGCACATACTCGCGTGCACTCGTCGTTCCACCACGGTACTCTATGAGGAGCGGTTTTACCTCTGGAAATGGGGATGGCCCCTGCCGCAGCCCTCGTCAGGGCTCCCGTGAAATGATCCACGGGTAGGTGTTAATCTAATTCCTCCATCTGGCTCAAGGCCACGCAGGTAGCCCAATCGGCTCGCCGGAGGATATAAGCTGGTGCTGCATCGTGGGTTTTCGAAGTCCGGGAAACTGGTGCACGCACAGTAGTGGTCGCTCCCGTGGGTGTCCTGAGTCACAGTCCATTGGGCGTCAGGAAGGTCAGGCGTGCAGAGGGAGGTAAGGTCTATCGCGGAGGTAGTTCCTGAATGTATGTGAAAATGGGTCTGTGCTCCTGTAAGTAGGAGGAACAAATCGGTAGTTCTGAGCAAGTGCTCTACAACCAAGCCTCGCGAGTTATTAGCATTATTACCCGCGTTGGGTGTTTTGCATTGAAGTCGCCCAACAATAGAAAAGGGCGAGGCAGCTGCGCCACTAGTCCAGAGATATCCGCAATGCGGATTTCTTGGTTCGGGGAGATTTAGAGATTCCAGATAGTGGTGGCCGTGTTTCGTAACTTAATTTGCACGGCCATGGCCTGTATGGGCGTATTAAGTGGCACCCTCAGGCACAGAGACGCTCGCTGTTTTGGGGAGGATAGCGAGTCCCGTTCCAGGGACGGGATCCTGGGTAGGGGAAATTATTCAGCAGTGTAGTTCCGGGGCGATGGAGGCTTGGTATAACCAAGCAAGGTCTCTTGTAAGCATACACATATAGGTTGGCGCAGTGCTATCGGGCGGTTCAGTCGATATTTGTTGTAGTGGATGAATCGCTGCTCGGAACGCGTTTCCTCGGGAACGTTTCATTGCTTTTACTAGTTGTAAAAGTTTTTGGACGTACTGATTGTGTTTGTTTCGTAGTAGTTCTGTTGTCCAGTTTTTGTGTAGGTCTATCCGGTTTATATCCGTCCGTTCCGTCCTCTCCCCGAGGCACAGCTACCTGGGCTGCGACGCAACCGGAAGCAACAGGCGCAGCAGCGGCAGAAACAGTTCCAGCAGGGCCGGAAGCAGCATGCGTGGCAGAGGCAGAAGCAGTCCGAGCAGAACCACCGGCTACAGGTGCAGCAGGGGTAGAAACCGTCCCAGCAGAGCCAGAAGCAACAGACATCGCGGAGCCAGAGGCAGCCGCAGCAGAGCCGGAAGCCGCAGGCGCAGCAGAGGCAGCAGCAGCTCTAGCAGAGCCACAAGCATCAGGCGCTGCAAAGGCAGATACCGTCCCGACAGAGCCAGGGGCCACAGGCTCAGAGGCAGTCTCAACAAAGTCGGCGCGGGCCGCGCCAGCACCAGCGGTGGGGACATCGGCCTGAGCGGCGACCGGTACAGCAGGGGCAAAGACCCCACTGAGAGGAGAAGTAGGAGCCGCAAGGACGATGGGGGTTTCTTGTCCGCGGCACACTTACTCAAGATATAGTCCGCCTCAGTCGAGGCCACCCCGACAGAGGAGTCGACAGGGGACGCGCCAGTAGGCTAAGCAATGTCATCAAATTATACAGCGGGTGTAACCGCAGCTGCAGCCACAGACGCGGCGGGAGAATCGGTTGAATCGTAGGCAGGTGCCGTGGGAGAAACCGGGAGTGCAGGATGGGCATCAGTGGGGTACGCGATCACGGGCAGAGAGGGAGGGAGGGCCGGCAGCACTCGTCGCAGGGGTCGCTGATGTAGCTATCGTGCCTCCGGGTCCAGGGACAGGGAGAACCTCAGTCCCAGGAGCGGCAGCACGGGCTCCAACAGCCCCCGTGTAGCAGCAGCAGCAGCAGCGCCAGATTGATCCACATTTAGTGGTTCAGTGTGTGTTGCCCCGTCAGCCAGAGACGTGAGGACCGATGGTTTTCGTCGTACCGGTGGGTTCGGGGCACCGCTCGCTAGAGTCGCGTCAAGCACGGGCGTAAGACTTGCCCGGTCGAGCCTGGCGGCTCTCCACCAGTCTCCTGGCCTCGCCGTAGCTAACGTGCTAGTTGGCCTGGGTAGCCAGGACTTCTTGCTCATATTTGCTTACACTGCAATTGCAGTGTTGGTGAGTATGCTTGGTGTGATTTATTGCAGTTGGCACATCTGGTTGGTGCGGTACATGGTTGTTGGTGTTGGGGTCTTGAACAATTTTGGCATATTGGGTTGTTTTACGACACGCTTTTGCTTCGTATCCGTATTGTTGGCACTTGAAGCAGCGGCGGCGGCGGAGAATATGGAGCCGTACTGGGCATGTCACCCAGCCAATTTCCACTGCTGGTGGGAAGATATGAGCGTCGAAACTGAGGATATAAATGGGAGTATCTACGTCTCTACCAGCTTTCTCTTCATTTTATAAACTCTTCTCACTCCGGACATTGAGAAGGCCCGGAGGAGATCCTCATCGGTGCACTTTGGCTTATTTAGAAACCAGATCGTGCCTTTAATTTGGTTGAGGCGGTCATTGGGAGCGGTGGAGACCTCAACTCCCCCTAGCGTCCTCACACTCATCATCGCTCTTGACTGCTGCTCCCTCTTCACTTCGATCAGAAGTGTGTCCGACCCTCGTTTCCCCGACCTTGGCAGGCTTGCCTTCCAGCGTACGCTGCAGGTCGCTGTAAGCTCTTATGATATCTATACCACTGATGTCGTCTCCCTTTTTGGTAAAGATATTAAAGAAACGTTTCAAGTTTCTCTGCCCAAACTGGGAACTCGACTCGTGGTCCTGTCCCAACAGTCTACGCTCTCGCGCCGACCGGAGTAGACGTCTACCGGCCACGCTTCCGCCAGTGTGTCCGGGGGACTGGTACGGCAACATCTCATATTCAGTTCTTCCGTGGTCAGAGCTTGGCGCAGTGCCCGCACCCACACTCGCGCCGGATCGCCGCGACGGGGCCGGCTCTGGCGACTCGGAGGTTTCGTGGTTCATGTCCGAAACCATTAGAGAGGTCCGGTCCGTCATTCAGATAGAGGAAAGCAGAAGGGGGGACCGCGAAGGGTCCGCCCCTCCACGCGGCCGGCTGACCGCTCTTCTATTAGGTCAGAAACAAAAAATAAACTAATAAAAGGAAAACCACGGTCCGGTAAGACTGGGCGCTGACTGAATCTGTTCTACCTACACTTCAGATTGTGATAGAAAATAAATATCTCTGAAGTAATAAAGAGGAGAGAAGATGTCGAGTAGGTATACTAACTGTACCACCACGAGAAGTTGAAGTTCAGCTAGACTACAATACAATTATACTAATTGTATCCCAGTGTTCAAATCCTTGTCACCAGTAGCAAAACGTCCCTTCACCAATTATAACAAAACGCTTCGTACGTACCAGTTAACACGATGGTAAAGGGAATGCTCAAAATCCGGAAAAGCAAGAGACAAAGCATGTCGATAGAAACTGGGAATCCATGCACAAAAGGTGTTCCCACACAGGATCAACGTGCATGGGAACAGGAAGTCGGGAAAGAAGAGGAAGAACAGATGAAAGTAGCATCTGTAAGAGTATGAAGGGGGAAGGAAGCAAAGTGGGCACGACAGACAGGCGTCCCGAAGGGCTAACTAATTCCTAAAGTAACCTACACGATCCCCGTAACATAGGATGGGCGGACCTAAATAACCCAACCTTAGCCCCCCGAGGGAAAAAGATTTGCAGGAAAATAATAAAGGCACAAACAATGGAACACTTTACTCGAAGTATAACTACATTCACGGAATGTAATTCTTAGCCAGAGCCTTGCAGCACCTGGTATAATTTTGGCGGATGAGGCTGCCTGCGACTGTTTATTTACTAAGAAACTTTTTACAAGCTGGTCTGTGGCGACTGTGCGCAAATACAATTACGAAATTTTCCTTTAAAGAACGTGCTTTAGTCTGAGCATCGGTTATCAATATCGCTGTACTGTAAAACTAATTTCACTTCTGGTCACTGTAGGGACGTTGTTTCCGACACCGGAAGGAAAGACAAAATAGGAATTCAGAAACTTTGCCCGTGTGGTTGAGACAATATGCTCACAAGCTTGTCTCCTGCTTCTAGAGGATTTCGTCAAAGTTAAAAGAACCTGCGTGTAGTGTACTAATGCGCAGCTAGCTATGGAAGCGTGGCAAATTACTTCCTACAATGACAAAATGATCTAAAATTTTTATCCTAGGAAAATCTTTGTTGTCCACGCGAAATTAGTTTCTAGAATTCAGATAAATTTGCCCACGTTAAAGAATCTTCGCTAATGTTCTAAAATATTTTACTTTACATGTTGGGCCGCTTATGGAACCTTCTAGATACCCTCGGAGCGCTCTAGGAACTTCTCCAAATGCTTACAGCACACGTGGTGTATCAGCCACGGTTACACACTACACAGCCTATATTCCTGTTCGAGAACCACACGAAGCAAAGTTTGAAGGGAATAATCGTCACATTGCTCGTTCAGTATCAAAGAAATAAGGAAAATGACCTTCTCTCGCACTATAGACAAAAATGCCGCGGTACAAAGCATTCCCTAGTACAGTAACATTGTGGCAGCAGGGAGACAGAGGTAGATGTAGAATTCAAGAGCAGATTAACTGCTCTACCGTCCTTAAGATGTGCTGCTGTCATACGCATCGCACGTAATCAGTCAAGAATAATATATACACAGCGGAAGTATCTAATACTCCTGTAGCTACCACTATTGGGCATTCCACGTTACAAAAGATAAGTAAATTGCGTACCTACAAGATTTGGCATAACAGAACATAACTATAACACCAGCTCACAAACCTAAGTTAATAACTATAACAATTAAACAACATTAGCAATCGGATTGGTTTAATTCGCATAAGCAAATTTACGCAAGTGGCTACACTGCTAAGAAACCTAAACAACAGCATAAATAAAAAAAAGTGGCTTCAGAACAATGACTTCGAAAAAATAGAATATGTTAGTAATATAAACTTGACTTGTTTCTATCGTTAAGAGATGGGACGTACTGCGGAAAGTGCAGTGATGGGCAGAGCTCATATGGTAGTGTGGCACATACGCGATCAGTGGCGCCGTTTCTGTGGTTCACTATGTACACGACAGCAAGTGCGACAGCAACGCAACACTGGACGATGACTAATACAGCAAAGTATAGATAATATAGAGTATGTATGTGAGATCTGCCCTCGCGGCACGAAGCTTGCTCTGCAACGCGTGTTCACTTTCAAGTGCAATAATGGGGTTATCAGGTAAGTTATCTTAGCTATACCAATACCTCAATGCATCAGTTTCTCTATACATCTAGTAACTCAATACTGATAGAACTGCATTTCTCTTAATTTTTTACTAATCATGACGCGAAGACAGCCAGCCGCGTTACAACGATACATTTCCAGCTGACAAAATAACTGCTTTGAGCTCAGCATCGACAGTTATAAGAACTTTCGCAAAAGGTAGAGATTCGATATGTAAGAAAAGGTAGCTACAGAAAAAAATGAAACTCGTTTCTACACATGAGAATAGCCCGCTTGGACGGTGTCTAGCTAATATCAGAAGAACTTTTTACAATTAACTGTTATATATAGGTCTGTGTAATCTGGAAAATTCTAACAGTAAAACTAGGCTCCAGGTTCAGACTCAAGCATTATACGGTAAGATATATATATAAAATGGTGCCCAGATGCAGATGAAAACAGCTCAGCAATACAGGTAATCGAAGTTGGCTAGGGCCCTGCGAAGTTGGTAGCGGCTGAGGCCATGTGCCGCTGCACACTCTCCCGCCAGTTTTAAATAGTGACTGAGTAACAGGAGTCGGCGTCACTGTTCATCATCTCACACACCCAGCAGACAGATTATCATTATTATTATATTGGTATTGTCCCGCTATTTCCGAATCTACGAACCACGACCTCTCCTAATACAGACATTGCCGGAGACAGTTGTGCCACCGAGACCATACATACCACTAATGAAACAGGTTACCCAAGTTATTTGATTTACACTGAGGGACGCTGGCCAAGTCGGGCATTAAGTAGTTCTCGTTTACGAGGGTCTCTCAATATCTTGCTTAAAAGCTTTTCTTGAAGTTCCTTATTCTGCTCCCTTAATGCTGTATTATCTTATTTTTTGGAGGTGATAGTTCTCCCTGAGCAAGTCCGGCTGGTTCTTCAGCACCATAACTTTCTGATCTGTAGCAACACGAGCAACTTTGGGTGGATCAGAAAGACTTAGGATCTAACCGTGTGCGCTGGACACCTCCTTGAGTAGCATCCCTCGAGTCCTTAGGTGAAGGTGATTCTTTGGTGTCTCTGGGTGATGTTTGAGTTCCACTTGAAGTTTTACATATTTGGAAACAGCATTTTTTGGTGTGGCCTGACTGGAGATAGAGACAGCTACAGGCTGTTCAGCCGTAACAGCTACCTTTTCTCTCTCAGCAGCAGTCATGCCCAATGCTTCAAGTGCAGTATCATCAAGATCCCAGTATGGGGTTATTACGATGGGATCAGGAGAAGCAGGGGCCGTAAGAGACTTGTGTAACAATTCAAAATGGACAACGTTCGTATCCGGCCTCAGGAAACCATTGGTTACATAGCCTCTAATGTATTCATCATTGCCGGCTGATGCAGGCTGGTTGATATGTATGCACAAAGAACAGGTTTGGCACTTCGGCTGTGAATGGATTCACCATCTTGAAGGTCATAGTATCTTGCTTATCATGTAAATTATTTAACAGGAGGGAACGAGACACCTCTGCGATAAAGCAAAAATTTCCAGCAAGGCTGAAACATGACTCACCGGCTGCACATATGTATTGACGTCATTATATTTAAGTTTCCTGGATATTACAGAGCAAAAAATACATCGTAGCGTGCGCATTTGTAAGCGGGAATCGATCGACGCATACAAAGTTGAACGTATGAGGAATGGCGGGAAGGCTGTAGCACTGTGGCTGGACAGAAGAGCAATGGGAAAAAATGAAGTTTGCGTGCCTATCGGTCGAAATATATGCCGGTATTTTGTTTACTTCTGGCAACAATCATAGCCAAAGTGCACTTCATACATCGATAGCAGAATATACTTTTGTTTTTGTAGGAATACGCGCAACCAGAAGTCAGCCGTGCCTGGAAATATAGCAGACTGGATTGCTGGTCAAACAACGGCTTTGATCCCGCGCTCTGTTAATTCTCCTCGGCCACGTGTCAGCAACTCTGTTTGGCACACAACACCACCGCGCAAGCATTGCACCGCACTTGAGCGCTGCAGCACAGCAATTAAATTGTTGCCAGCTGTTAATGAAGAGGCTAGTGGGCTTCATTTGATGTGGCTGCTTTATTGGCAAACACGGCCGGCAGAGTCGTGATGTTGTAGTTCAGCGGTGGCTTCGTCAAGTTGACATTTCAACCAGGATCTTACTGGGCAAAGCCTCGAAATAACTGTCAGCGCATGAATTTTGCCAGCAAGCGGTTCGTAAACCCAGATTCACAGAGCAGAAGATATCGACAAATCAAGCGTCGAGAATAGGCCTACTCCAAATTTAGAAACTGTGCTCAAAATTCAAAGGTCTCATTACCACATACCACACATCACTAGCTACTAAATTTTTAGCTTACATTCTCTTCCTTCCTGCTGGAACACTATTCCAGACAAGTAACAACATCGACCGCCACTTCCAGCAAAGCATTCCAGAACTGTTGCCCATTTCGGAACATGAGTGAATCCGCACTCGTCCCTGCCAACACGCGGCGCTCCCTCTTTAAGCAAGTGTTAACATAAATGGGAGCTAAAGAATAACAACCTATTACTGAAATAGGAATAACCTGCCACTTGCGCGATTTTAGTGAGCTAGAGAATACTATGTACAGCTATATACACATAATGAAACTTAAACCTGTTTATTGTACGCCAAGAAATGATTGTAATGGACCAAAGCATTTCCTCAGTTAAGAACGTTACCAACTAAATTTCATCTCGGCTGAACAAAAACGTTGCATCCTTGGTTGAGTTCCAAGACCTAAACCCTCTCTAACAATTCCCCACCAGATCCATGGCGCTTCGCATTGCAGGTGGGTCATGATGAAGCGAGAGGGTGAGACACTGCTTAGCAGCATACGGGTACAAGAGGCTACAATATTTAACCGCAGCCTCGGGTGTAAGATCCCCGCAGGCGGGAGAAGAGAGATCCAGAGTGATGCACGTATTTACACAGCTGGGGTTGAGGAAGAGGGAGCATCCTCAGGGCGGAGCTTCTTTTTGCTCTCCCGCCGTTTTGCGTTTGCGACCCTCCACTCCAGCGAACTGAACAGAGTGTCTATTTCCTTCGGAAGACCCTGCGCAAAAGAAAAACGTTCTGTAACTAGAGCACTCTGAGAGCGCATCTTCGCCAAGTGAGGCAACGGTGATGAAAAATTCAAATTGGCTCTGAAACCACGATTTCTTCTGTATCAATTCCAAAATCTAATCATTTGTACATTTTAATAGTATTAACAGTTTCTGCAATTTTTTTGAAGATCCTTTCAAAACTTTTTTAAGTTATTGCGTAACGAACATAGACACAACTCAAACATAGAAACAAATCAACAGATCTGCACCAAAATTCAATCATGCATGTCTTTTAAACATTACTAACAAACAATTCCTGTAAGTTTCATAAAAATTTGATTGAAATTTTTTGAGTTATTGAGCTAACAAACATAAAAGTTCATAAAAATTCATCCATAACTTTCTGAGTATGGCATTGAGGAAAATGAGGCAGACAAACAAACAAACGGATGGACGGATCTGCACGAAAAGTTCATCATCTGTTCCTCCTAACATACCTAACAATCCCTGTAAATTTCATCAAAATTCGCCCATAACTTGTTGAGTTATGTTGGTGACAGACAAACTCAAAGACAGACAGACAGACAGACAAACAAACAAACAAACAAACCCGACGAAAACATAACCTCCTTGGCGGAGGTAACTATGTAGATTTACCAAGTTATTTTCTCAAGCAGGTTGCGCACGTTCAATAACACAGAACAGAAGGCGTCTGATAGATACAGAGATATGCATATAGTACTATATCCTAGTTCAACTATTATCTATGTATTGCGAGGTAATAGCTTCCCTACCCACGGCGTACGCTGATGCTAAGTAAGTCCCAATTGGACAATCATCTCCAGAGATAGAAGTAGAACTACAGAAACACTAGCCGCAAAAAAGACTATCAATAATGGATGACAGAGAGTAGCTGCCAGGGATAATTGCCAAGACCTGAAATCTCAAGTTGGGACTAAGGGCTACCAACACTCACCATTACAAGGTACAACTTGGGCTGGCCGGCGGGGTCTGAGGCAGTGAAGCGAACACTCTTGCTACCGGCTCGCTCCACCACCATCTCGCCCCAGATGTTGGTGTTGAGCATGATGGTGTAGGTGCCCTGTGTTCTCACCAGCAGGNGAGGCAGTGAAGCGAACACTCTTGCTACCGGCTCGCTCCACCACCATCTCGCCCCAGATGTTGGTGTTGAGCATGATGGTGTAGGTGCCCTGTGTTCTCACCAGCAGGCGGCTGTGCATCTCCTCACCGCCACTGCCCCAGTCATTGAGGCGCAGCACACCACGGCCTCTCTCTTGCCAGGTCCCGCGCACCCAGCCGTACACTTTACAGTTCATCTGTACACAAACATGCACCTCTATAATACTCTGAGGACGTACTAGCGTGTCCAGTAACTAAATAATACGAGAAACTATAGCATGAAGTGTGACTGGAGCTGTTCTCTAAACCGTTAACACCTATGCTTTTAAAATATCTTTCGACAATGTGGAAAAAGGTGAGATGCAAAACATTATATTACTAGGTAAACGATGTCGCTAAAACAGAGCTAGTATTCTTACATATTATCTGTACCAGCACAACTGAAAATAGCAACATGAAGAAATGGCGTTCTAGATCTGTACAGATAAGCTGGGCATCTAACTGCAGGCATACGTACTGTACGTAGCGATTATATATACAGAGGATGTCGATTATTGAGCAACAGGCCGGCACGATTTATTTTAAGAGCTAAATAGATCAATACGCAAACTAGGCACACTATCATATAGGTATTGAGCCCCGAACTTCAAATAAATTTAAGCAAAAAATTTTCAAAAATATTACTGCCACAGTTATTATAAAGAACATAGTAGCAAGAAATACAATTGTAAGGTAAACCTGGACAGATCGCCACTAAGCACAAATCCTTAATAGACTGCCGGAAGATGCTTCAAAAATTCAGCAACCGATACACGCAGCTGGAGCGGTTGTTTAGTCGTCTCTTTTTCAGTTGTGTCGCTCAATGAACTGTTGTTATTACCGAGGTTACGACCATCTTCGGGTTTTCGTGAAATTCGTGTCGTACACCTCTGAAGTTGTATTACCTCGACGTGTGTGTAGTCGAAGGACCAAAGGTGGAGCATCAGCAATTGGCTCTCCTAATTGATATCGTTTATTGTGCCCCTCAGCTGCGCCGGACCTCAACCCAAAGGACTAGCTATGGTATTTCATCCATCATTGAGGCCAAAGCTTTCGCAAGAACAGACAAAAATCTGGATGATCTGAAGCAAGCTTTCTTCTTGCATGGGCTGAAATCGACAGGATGCTGTGCGTGCCTCGATTGCTCCTCTTTTGAAACGTCTTCAGGCAGTAGTTGAGGCTTAAAAAAGTGGTCACGTCAAGTAAGAATTGGCAAATTGGAGAGAAATCATTTCAGATTGAAATGACTTTGAAAGTAGTTTTAATTCCCCTGTTCCGTAATGTGACAAATAAAAATCTTTGCCGCTGCAAAGCATATTTCTCACCCGGGAGACCAGTAGAACAGGGCAGTTATTCCAAAGTTTGGCTTTGCTCAAAAGCAAGTTATATTTTTCCGTTAACTCAACTGCATACAATTCTCACCTGGATAACATTGGACTCTGTTTCCTCCCCGGTAAGCACCTCCACGGGTTCAAACTTTCTCTTCCCACTGGATTCTCTCTCTGCCAATTCGCGGGAAGAAGTTTCCAGGTCCTTAGCAGGGCTACCATTAACTGCTGACGCTCCACTGAAAACACAAGCAAATCAAGTTAGTCAACTTCTTTTACTCTCGGTCTGTAAGGAATGGCTTGATAATTTTCGCTACGGAAATGAAATCGATAATTCAGAGACCTAAGAAGAATAGTTCGTATGTCAGAGATCAAGAAATATTCGAGATTCCTTCAACAAATGGGAACAATTTTCACTAATAAGATAGAATAAGTAACATAGTAACAGTAACACCAGAAGAATTTTTACTTCTGGTGTATTCCTATAGGAGAAAAAGCTCTTGTAGCGAGATAGCACGGTCTAAGTAAAATAAGGTTAATACTGCAACATCAATAGAGAAAGAGACGCACCTCTGAGTCGCAAGATTGGACGCGGCTGCGCTGAAGATATTATCTGTGTTCGTCAGTTCAGAGGCAGGAGGAGCGTCATTGGAATCTGAACCACTCGCACCACTCTCGAGGCTTTTGCCCTGCAACAAGAGAACATACCTATAAAGTACTCCAATACAGTTATGAAGCATTGACACAATAAAATCAGATGTCCAGGTGATTCCTATAGCATGAAAGTACAAATGTAAGCACCAAAGAAGTTGGGTGAGGATCTAGGTAAGGAATATGAAAAAAGATTTTGGGACTCAAACAGGATGAGAACGGTTGCCCTGAAGGGTGGATGAAGATGGTTCGTTGTTAAAAAAGAAGCGGAAATGGCAGAAGAGCTGTTGGACTGACTCCTCACGACCAAAAGCTGCTGAATATGAAGGAAAATACGGAGAACTTTGCGACTATAACTGATAGGACATCATATGTTGCTCAGATGAAGCAAGAGCAGAAGGGTCTCTATCTCTAGGACGAGCAGTTTACTAGTATGAAAAAAAAAATAGGTTGCCAAAATTCAAGGACATAATTTCTACTGCATGAAGAAAGAAAGCAGAAAAGATGGTACATATTATTATTAACAACTGCTACTTCATCAGACTACTGGGGGCGAGTTGTAGAAAAAGTGGTGTGACCTATTACAGACTGGGAATGGAGGCCAGACGTTCTGAGAGGGTAGATAGTGAGAACCATTGGAAAGGAAAAGTGTTTCTGCAATTTGAAACCGACTGAATTAGAGGCATTATTTGCTGGAAGCGCAAGTGATATGAGAGTTGTACCTTCATATTTGCACAGGTTAAGGCTCCATGTGAGCATGTCAAGGTTAGTTAGTGGTGACATGGCATGTTAGAAGGAACGAAGCCTGAAGCCAGCAGCTGAGGGGTTGAAAGAGCAGTAAGGGGCTGGAAGCCTGGAAGAGCAGTAAGGGGCCGAAAGAGCCGCAAGGAGCCCTAGCACAATAAAGGGGCGGTTTACATAAGTTAATGTTTAAAACCTAAGCTGACCACTTCGCTCAAAGACAATAAAAACGATAACACAGACACTCAAGGCTCTAAACTTGCAAAGTGTTCCTCTTAGCTACGTACCGTATTCTTTTGCTAATATATATATATCTGTATATGTATGTGGGAAAGTGAACCTTGGCTCATGTAACATTCTTGTATAGGGTGAGGTGACTATTGCTGGAATTAACAACCCCTTCTCTACGGGTGTGTAACCGGATCACAAGCCACTGGCTGCGGCTACAGCAGTCACCTCGTAGCGAAGAGGTTGATGTATAATGCCGCAAGACACATACTTTCGCGAAGCAAATGAAAGCGTATAAGAACTAGCAAGCATGGGGATGAACAGTACACTCGAGGCCAGGTAGGCAGAATGACAATACAATCAACTAATCCTGTAATGAGTTACAGAAGTACACAGCAGCAAAATAATACAGAGCAGGCGACAGGCCATGGAGTGACATCCTCGTGTGGATCCTAAAAACACACACTGAGAAAGACGCCACAATCACGGTAAGAAATTTACAAGACGAACGAGTAGGTAAAACAAGGCAGGGACCCAACACGGCTCTAGAATATCATGTCAACCAGAACACTCACTTCTACTCTTGACTGAAGGTTCTGGCCAAAAATGAATGATGGTGCAGGTGCTTTGACTCCATTTGTTGGCAATCTGTAATCAAACGAACGAAACACACAAGAATAATCTCAGCTGACAATAAGCATCAGTAGTTCTAAATAAAGCACACCATTACATCCTAAAATTCTCTGAAGGTCCCAATGATGTATCAGCGGTCATGGAGTCCATAAATGGCGTTTGCCTTATGACACACATCTTCGACTACTCGCCCTATAGGCTATCCAGTTAAAATAAGTATCAAGGACATTGCTACACGAGAAAATGCATAAGTATTCAATATAAAATTCCTCATCATCCGGCCCGAACAATTAATTTTTCATCTGATCAATTCATACGGACGAGTCCAAAAGTGAGAAGAACGATTTGAAGTAATCAGAATATGTACACTTGTACTATAAAATATTCGCTTACAAGAGAATATAACTAACAACATTTCTATCTAACGTGCTTTCGATCCACCAGTTTCTGTCGTAATCGGATTCCTACGGCGGTCGAGTTGTGTCATGCATACCTGCCAGGTGTTGGACGATGCCGACAAGTTAGTTGTACCTAATACACAGCCGTTAAATGTTAAATAGAAACTGGGCAGACGAACTCGCTTACAACTGGCAGGGGGACCACATACTCTATAGCTATCTACGTAAAGAAGCTACTTCCGTCAGTAACTGCACTATTGGTACCACATGACAAAATCAGTTGAGTAATAGGTACCCAATGGAGACAAACTCCATCCATTATGTATAGAGCATAAAAGTAACATAGGTACCGTCCATTTACTACGGCTCAGGCTCATAAGTATTCAATAGCATAGCACTGTTGTGTTACTAGTGAACACTGTTGTTAGTATTCGAAATGTGATGCACTCAATGAATGAAAGCAACAATTGCACGGAAGGAAGTGAAAAAGAAGGAATAATTGCTGATCTTACACTAATGATGTGAGCACAAGTAGCGCGAGCAAAAGAGAAACTCACAAGTTAGAGGGAGCTGGAGATGAGCACGCTGCTGGCCGTTTGTCCTCAGCGAAGACGCCAAAAACTGACCGCGAGGACCCCAGGGACGGAGCGGCGTCCTTGTCCCCTTGGCCTTTACTGTTTGTGGAGTGAGGAGGAGATGGAGGAGGAGTGGAGGACGAAGCTGTGAATGTGGAACCAGAGGCAGCGAAAGACGATGTCTCTGAAGAAACAGCTGTGGAGTTTGTGGAAGAAGTAGAGGTCACAGAGCTGTCGGTGCCGGCCTTTGAGGAGTCGCTGCCTAAACTGCTCTCAGACGACAGTTTGGCTTTTGCTTCACAGTCATTTTCTTCCATATCAAAGTCCTTGCTGGGAGCTGCAAAGGAGCAATTGCAAGGGTCAAAAAGATACGACACCAAGTAAATTCTAAATGAAATATGAAGAGGAATTCTAATCCAGCAGCTGAATTACTGAAATATGAGTCCGGCAATACAATGCAGCTAATATGTACGTACATAGTAGAGACAATAGCACACTTCTCTAACGCTCTCAACAATTAATACACTTACTGAGCTACTCAACAATGCATCAAAAGCTCAACGCTTCTAAGACAAGTGAACGGAACCATTGACTTACCTTTACAGAAGGGGTTACTGGAGACGGCAGACCCAAGAATGGAAGGTTTAAGAGCGAACTTGGCCGGGGCTTCCGTGCCGAAAGTAGAAGATCTGAAGGCTGGGGAGGGACCGAACAGAGTCGGGGGAGCTAATACACTCGGTGCAAGGGGCCCACGTAGGCGACTGGGGGTGAGGGGAGACGCGGCTCTACTACTGGGGAAGCTCCTCAGCACGGGTGGAGCAAGGACAGGTCTGGATCGCGGAGAGGCGCCGTCACCAGCAGGAGTCGACCACGATGGTGCTGGCGACCGGGCGAAAGGATTGCTGGACGAGCCCAGGGCACCAGTGCTGCAGATGCTGCTGCTGGTGGTGGTCATGGATGTGGTGCTGGGGGTGCTGACGGAGGCAGGCGCAGCTGTGGCTCCTGTCGGACAGCTGCTGCTGCTGCTGACGCTCCCATTGCTGCTGGAGTCACCAGCTACGCTGCATTCGGAGCTGCAGCCGTTGCTACTGCTGCTGATTTCACTGCTCTCCATAACAGCTGCAACAAAAAAGGCAGTTATTACTAGCTGAAGTAGAAAATGACAAGCTTAATAAGTTCAACACATACAGGAAAACAAGTCAGGTCGCTGAATAAGTAAAGTTCTAGAATGGGCAGCGTCAACGAAGAACGCCGGCATTCAGTCTATACCTATATACCCTAGCCTTCAAACCAACTCCCGACAGTGTGTCACAGCCTTGCGTCTCGCTTTGCCATGACCAGACACAGAGCCAGTACCAATAGTGATAGCGTTTGAGTTATCTTGATACCCATCAAGCTGGTTAAAACTCGTTCTCATGGCAGTGCAGCCACTGCTAACGTGGCAAGACAAGTCGAGTCATCTATCACAATACCCAGCACACTGTGGTCCAGTGCTGTTTAGGCCGACGGTGATGCTGAAGAAGAAAAAGGAGCTGCTGTATTAAATTTGCTCTAAAATAATGCTTTAGCTGTAAATAGAACAATTGTTTTTTATTTTGATTTGAACATTTCCTCATCAGATATGTGCCTCTCCGAGAGCATATGCTCTTTTAGAAATATTCCCTGCTTGAATAAACCGTATGAGTAGCCTAATCAAATACAGAGACGGCAAATAGCTAGTAATTCTTAGCTCGAGACTGCAACAATCACTAAGTGACCTCGAGACAAAAATGAACTGCGTAGAAGCGTCTTCCCTGTCTGCCAGGTGGATGATAGCACTAAGCGAAAGGAAATTTCCACTGGGCAAGAGAGTCTATGTTGCTGTAGTGCATAACCCGATAGCGCTGATAAGGGCAGCACAACCCAAATTGGACGACTGACTGGTTCAGTCTGGAGCAAAGACCTTCATGGGGTGTTATCGGTTGTGGTCAGATAAGACACAGAATCAAAATGCAGCAAGAGAATACAGAAACACTGCCGATATTTATGAGGACAATATTGGACTAAGCCATACACAGGACAATATTGGACTGAGCCATACACCACCGACGATTAAATTTCTACAGGGCAGGATTAGAAAAACGCATTACACTACATTAAGTGACCAGCTACATCGGATCCCTTACGAGAAACTATACGATTCAAAATGTGTTTTCCACTACGTCACACGCGCAAACGTTTGGGACCAACTAAACGCCACTAAGAGGAACTTAAGGGAGCAGGTGCTAAGAGCAGAGGCATCGAAGAGAAAGAACGGCTTGCAGTCCAACACAACACTCAATGATCCATTCTCGTTGGGAATTTCAGCGCCCGAGGCAGGTGCTTCCCGCCACAGTCCAAACAGCTCATTATAGACGCAGCAACGTATAGTTTGGTATACGATCTCATTTATAACCAAGGAATAAAAAAACTGGCATGCGCTGTGTGCGCAGTGAAATACATAGCTGTACCAGTTAGAACCAGATGTCAGCAGTGCCTTACATTGGGTACAGATAAGTGAAATGTTTCACTGATGCGAATACGATCGAGTGACGTTATCAGCCGTGACGGACAGACGGTATCAGCCCACACAGCGGCCGTAACGAGGAGAAATATTGCGTATATCTGCACATTAATGGTTATTCTAATTTGTCATCCATATGGTAGATTTCCACTTTCTTGAATGCCGATCATGAGTTACGACTGAAAAATACAAAGAAAAGAAGCAATGAACAAAGAGAGAGAGAGAGGCGACTCGTGGGTAGTAACAAGCGCACGGAGCGTGAAAGAAAGGAAGCCCCGAAGAACCCAGTTCAGAAAACTGACGATTCCCAGCCCGACAAACGAAGTATTGCATCACTTCACAAGCAAAGAGACAAGCACGTCGACAAATGGAGTGCACCCATCAAATACGGCAATATAAAAACAGAAACTATTACATAAGATAACGGACGTATCAAATTCAAGACGTATTCTCTTACAGTTTACACGAACACTGCCAAGGCAACTACAGTGTTTTTGCGAGTCCGCTCCAAATAACAATTCCCAACTACTATAGCGGAGCGCGTAGTTATCATTCCCGCTGGAGTCAAGAGGAACGCAGCCGGCACTGCTGATGACCTCTACACATACATATATACATACTACGGACCTGCGCTCCAGAACCTCCACACGACTTGCATACAAAACAGGTCCAGTAGACCGTAACGAGCTCATCGTAATGCATGGTGAAAATTCCGCCAATGAACTTCTGGCAACTCCGCCAGATGACAATACGCAAGGCAAGAAGAAAATGGCGCAATTGGTAAACGCTGCACGTATACTTTGTAGTGTGGAGCAGCCTAAGGTGACGTTCTTGTGCACAGCCGTGGAAGCATACAAATGAGAATACCTACGTATTCTACGTAATGTACACCATTTAGCTAGAGTGCTAGAAGGGTCAAGTCCCGGGATACATCCCAGGTTCGGAAAACGCCCAATTCAATGAAATAAACGCTTGGAACAGATACACTGAACCTGCAACGCTAAGAAAGGTACAGAAAGATAGAACAGGATTTGGTAGCACCAACACAACAGGCTCCACGTATTTAAGATCAAACGGCAAGGAATGAAATGAAAACTTTCGTTCCAAAATTATGGAGATAGACTTGGGTATTTGTACTGCTACAAACTGTGCGCAAGTCGCACACTAAACAGACAGACCCATTGAGTAAGTGCTGATCGGAACAAGAAGCGGAGACACTGTGCGCAACTATGGAAAATGCTATCCCACTGCCTAGTGATACGGATATTGCACAAGCCGGTGATCAATGGAAGTTGGACACAACCGGCAAACCGTACGTGTTAAAACGCCACTTGTCGAAACGAAAGCGAGAGAGCAAGGAAGAGGTAAGGGCTTGCGAGAAATAGATTTCGATTAGTAACAGTAACACAGATCTCAGTGGTGCCAGCTCAGCGGCTGGCAGACGAAGAGCGAAGAGATACGGTACCATTCATTGATCGATCCGCAACGGCGTGTGATAGAGAAGCGGAAGCGGTAGAACTGTCTCGAAAGTTACGAGTGAATGCTGAAGGCGCAGTTGCATCATGCTTCGAAACAAATTCCAAGGTGAAATACGTCCCCTCAAATAATAATAAATTTAGAGACAGTATGGACACGATCACCCAGCAACTAACTGGAAGTCATTTTTTACACATATAGGAGGCGAAAGTATTTCTTGGAATATTTCTGATTGGTATTTATGTTGAATGGCTGCAGCTACACAAACAAACTTTCGAATAAGCAGCAGATGAGTAAAACAAAACACTAGAGGATATCAGTCGGTTACGTTAGTGAAAAAGATGACATAGTTCATGCAAGTGGTGGAGCGAATCCGGGAGTGAGAGTCAATGCAATGTCAAAAACGGAGTCGAAAGAAACCAAAAAAGAACGGCGGGAGAATTGAAGGAGCTTGTGGTAGACTAGTTAATCGCATTCGTGGACGTGACCAGTTATTAAGAAAATAAAAAAATCTACATGACCGTGAACACCGTTGCTCCAAAGGAAAATATCACGGACACAGAGCCGTTGGCGTAGCGAGCAGAAGGTAAGCAGCAACAAGTGATAAGAAGTATTGGTGGTGAGCCCTCAAGGCAGCCGCACGATCTCAGATGGCGAGGGCAGGCAGGCAGCGAGCAGCAAGGGCGGCGCGCGTGAGGGAGGGAGGCAGCAGCGTCCCAGCTACACCGGATCGTACCGGAAATATGCAGTTGTCGGCCTGCAGACCCTGCCTCACTGCCTCACCTCACGCTCTCTCGCATGCGCAACTGCGCAGTCGTTCCAGAGACCGAAACGGTTGGAAGTGATGGCCACGGCGTCACATTTTTCACGAGATTTAATTAATTGCGGCCGACAGCGCAGTGACTTTCGATCGCTCTGCGTACTGCGTAACGAACACCGTGAAAATTACCGAACCAAGTCCACAGTTTGAAAGAGGAAGATGTAGCTTCTAATGAATGGAATAATTAAAACAACCCGTTTCTAGGGATAAATGAAAAACAGGTTTAAACTAACGACTTATGGTAAAGTTAGGCAATAAGAGCTGCAGCCAATAAGAGCTTCAGCGTAAAACTCGGGGCTGCTGGAGTTTGGACGAAGAAAATCTTACAAGAGAGTACGAATCACGATGCAACAGAGTGAGCTAAACCTTGGAGAAGAAAGAGTTACATTGAGCTTTACAAGTGCCATGCAACCTGGCCTGTTTTCTACCGTTAATTTTTCAATGACGTGAACAAATATATGTTTAGATGTATGGAAAAAGTGATAAAAATCAGATACCATCACCACGCTAAAAGAAGCTCAAATAGATTCATTATTTCGATGTCAAGGACTGTTTCAAGCAAGAAGCGCATTGGGATATAAAGGAAGAAGGATTCCACTTTCCCCGTCTTCTAAATACATTATAATTATCGATCTCCATGGAAATGCTGCCAATTACAAAATCTGCAACCTGGCCTAATTTTCGCTATATATTTCTTCAAAAGGTGGACACGAAACCTACAAATACATAAATATGTAAACAAATAAAGCCCATGACGGTGTTTATTATACTGTTTTATTTAATATTTGATGAGAGACCCTATACAAAGATTCCGAAGAACATGAAAATGGGAGAAATGTGCTAAACTGAAATAAAATATGTTAAGGGGCTAAAAGCCCTACATAAGGTATATATATATATATATATCCTGCATAGCGTTAAAAGAAAGAACACAGAGGCGCTCAAAAATTATATACAGATAGATGCTATCACTACTCAGTTTCATATTTGTTAATCATTTACCAACAGAATAAGAGCAAATTCTCGAACACCGACAGGGCACATTCATAGAAACGGTAATCTGCTTGGTATTATGAAGTTTACTCGTTGCGAACTAGTTCACACGAAGTGCAATAATATGAATAGAATTCGAGGAAGATTACCGTAGCATCGGAATGCCCGCGGTACAAAGTATTCAGAAGCACACCATACGCATTACAGCACCGAAATTAGAGCTAAGTACAAGACATGCAGCAGTGCGCGATGCATGAAGCAATCAAGTACTAGTTGCACTAGACCGCCTGAAAGCAGACAACGCGGCAGGTAGTCCACCAACGTACATACAAAGCGACGCTTCAATCTATTTAGAAGCACACAGAGCTAGGGAGCGGCGTGCCCTTGAACGCTTGGCGCTTATTGGCGGATTCTTCGTTGACAGCTAACTGGCAAGAGCCACGTCATGTCGTCAGTATATTCACCGTGAAGAAACTCGGGGTATGCGTGGACATTACTTATACATAAAAAACTGAACTATGGCATCTCATCCAACGATAAGAAATAACGTTCGACAACATAAGCTATACTTACGTTACGATAATTGCACAATACGTGCTAAGACATGGAGAGACTTTCCTGGGAAACTCAAGGGTGGTTACAAGGCGACAACATCTTACGCCACGAACCTAAATTCTACATAACCTACGATGGGCAGCCAAAGCAACGATATATTACCATGTACCTATCTCGGCGCGCTCAAAGAGAGATACTACTGAAAAAAAAACAATATACAGAGCACAAAAGGAAACGACAAATAACTACTTTAGTACACCCGATACACTGCAGTATCCCTGGGAGTGCCTTTAGTCTCAGAAATACCTCTACCATTGGTAAACAAAGGAAACTACTGAAGTGGCAACTACGGTACATCAGGCAATCGCGTCATGCACGCCGGCATTGTTGAAATCAAGCCCTCGACCTCTAGCGCCTAGCCTACCGTAGGGATTATCTAAACAAGCTGTTCTCAACGTCTTAGGAGTCGCGACCGTTCACCCAAAAGCTGGAAGCCCACGGGACCTTCTACTATCAGTAAATTTCTTACATTTATTTTTTCGCGAAGAAGAGTTCAATCAGCGCATAACAATAAGAATATTCAAGAATTCTAGCCCCTTCCAGCAAGGCTTCGCAAGCCCCCCAAGAAGTGGAAATTTATCAGTTGAAATAGTAACATTTTGAGACATACCTACTGGGCAAGACAGGCCCATAAAATAATGAAGCGCCAAAACATGCTCAAAACTGTTAAGAAAATGAATACGCGCCTTAATTTTTCAGTTTGTCAAGTCATACAAGTTTGCGGTATCACCACTGACCGCCTAACTTCATACCATCCAGCGTCCTTCATGGAGGACGCTTCAAAAAATGTTGCATCCTACGAGCAACCGAAATCTTAGGTGGTAGCTATGAAGTTGATTTTACCCTAGTAACCCAATGATCTTGCCAAGTCACTCCGCTGAGAAGCCGCACATTTAGCAGCTGTCAGGCTCAGGTCTGTAGTTGCAAAGTCACCGGCACCTTCACTGCCTTTCCGTCGAGTGGACCCAATGAACCCGTGGTCCCTATAGCGACGTTCATTTCTATTCAGCATATGCACCAACCAGCACCAGGCAATTGGGAAGGGCGGCACCAGCATATGCACCGCTGTGTCGCTAGGTCTAGTGTGTGCCTGTGGCACGACGCGGGTAGAAAACCAAGGCCCTATCCGAACTCATGCACAATGCCAAATTAATGAAACCATGTTGACGCTATTAGACATGTCGCTGCTGATGCACTGCAGTATCACGGTCTACGTCCAACGATCACAGTTCGGCAGCTAGCAGAAGCAATAATATAATTCATTTTTAGAGTTCGAGCTCATGAGTTACAATCCTGACTATCATTCAAGCAGGAGTACTGACTAACTTAAAACCGCGGAACGTTCAGAAAGAGCATGAAAGTAATGCTGTTCTTAGCGTAGGATATTTTGAGAAACGCTTTGATGTGGGACTTTTTTTTTACATGTACACTCGAAACATAGGCTGACTTATTCAAAACAAACCATTGCTTTGAAAAATTCGGCTCACTTTCTAGTGTTTTCATCACAATGTCAAGAATCCTGTCCATTATCTAGAGAGACTAAGACCTCAAGGCGGAGCACCGCAAACTGGTACACGTGGGCTAGCAGTTGAGAAAATAACGCAGCAGATTATAGAAGTGTATTACCATTTTCACCGACGAAAGTCCCATAAACTGTACCTCTGAAAAAATTACACCAAATAAACTAACCACACGACAGTGGACAACTACTCCATCTAACCATAGACTGGTTAATCTGAAAAAATACAAATCCTGGCTCCTAAAAAAAATATTATTTGGAGGAAACCGGCAACTCCTCTTAACTTGCATTTTCGTCAACGAAAAAATATTTCAGGAATATATTAACTGATTTACGGACGAAATAGGAATACAGATAATACTATACAAAACTTACCGTCAAAGCAAGTGCATACTGGAGCAAGAGTATAAGTAAATCTAAAGAGGTACTCACGAGATGATGCTGAGTGTGTCGAGACAGGCGTGGGCGAGACGGCGTCAGCAGCGTTGGTGTCAGCAGCCTGGGCAAAGACAGGCAGGAAAGGGTTATTGGGGACCCGACACACTGGTGATGACGTGGTGTCCGCTAGACACACTTGCACAGCGGAAGTCATCCCACTCTCATGGCACCTAGAGTATTTGTCCTGAGAGCGCTTAAAATTAAAAGGATTGTGGCTCCGAAACCGTAGAGCGCCTTCAGACGTCGACAGCGACCGAAAGTAATTCGGTGTGACTAAAGCAGAACGCGGTGATGGCATCCTCAGGATTGGCCCGCGGGATCCTCCCGAAATGCGACGAGCCCACAATGTATTAGACCGACGGCGTGTGCTAGCTCCACCCTGGCGAAATCTGGAACTTGCAAAGCAGCTGTCTTTGGAGGCAGCCTCGTCTTCCTGAACATTCTGAATATCTGAGTCATCATGCTGAGAAGATATAGAACGAGGGCTGCACATAGGCGAGTCCTGTTCGTGCCTTAGATTCTCGGACAGAGGGGGCCTCACGGTACCCTGCCCTGACATTGGGGAGCCAATGCCACGTTTTGCAATGTGATTAGGAAAAGTACACTGAGAAGAAGGGTACAGAGATGCGGAATTTTCAATACCACAACCATAGAGGTCTCGTCGCACCGCCAATCTAGGATGCACAGCACTTGAAGCTAAGCAATTGACATCACTTTCGCAGACATCCATCTCATCCGTATCTTCAGTTCGGCATTGCTGTTTCGGGGAGATCAGCTTCTTCTTCATAAGCACCTCAGCTAAGAGGGTAGCAAAGTTGCGGCGGTGGTGGCGTGGCAGATGGGATAGCCAATGCTCCAGCTGCTCCCGCCCAACAGGAGATCCTCTACGATGGCGGCGGCATATGGCCGACAGCAGAGCGATGTACAGCTCGCGGTGTGAAGCTTGTGATTCGTTCAGCAGCATTTTCACAACCAATGCAATGGACGGTGAATTTTCTAATAAAATTCAAGTGACTCGACGAGCAAGTGCAGTTTTCAGTAGCTAAAGCAGCAAGGCACTGTATGTATTGCTATCAATAGTTCCCTTTATATTAAAAAAGCAAATATGTAATAGCTCTGCACGTCATGTACACTTAACATTACAGATGTTCAAGAAACGTCATGTACACTTGATATCACAGGTGTTCAACAGCTCTTCCAATAAGGCACATAAAACGCGACGTTCTCTCACTTGTTTCAATCTCCTAGAGAAACACCAAATAACTAGTCGTCTAAAACATTAACACTGACGTCACTCGGCAAAGCAGTACCGCCTGCGGCTATCCTGGAGCGACGAGGAAAACTTGCCAGAAATTGCAAGACACACCGTCACAGAGAGAGAGCACTTTGGCTAGCGTGCGCACCGTACGAAGGCAGCGCTGCGAATGGTTCGATCAGCTGACGGCGGGCCGCGTCTACACTTCACTCACTCACTCACTGGAAAAAAACAGAACTTCGCAGCTCTGCCAACAACGAGAAGCCAACGATGCAGCTCACACGGGTTCTATCGGGATAGCAGCTGGGAGGAAAAGTGAAGCTTAAAATCTAACGATTTTGCTCACAGTAATACTGAGGGAAGATAATAATGGGCGTCAGTATAGTTTGCGGCCTACCTGGACTTCAGGAATAATATGTGCGCGTAAGAGTTACGTTGGGCAACTTATCTAGCTGAGCGAAATCTAACTTGACCTAATGGCCTCTGGCCCATTCTATGCCCTTAGAGGGAGTCAAACACGTCTTAAGTAAATTACAAGAAGCATGGTAGCCCTAACAGAAATGGACGACGGCACGGAAAAAAGAAAGATTTTGCTACAAACACATGCTGGTACAAGAAGTGAAGCTACAAATCAGTGCCGTAGCCAGAGGAAGGGGGTTGGGTGTCTGTAACCCCCTTGGGTCCTCAGTGTTAAAAATTACTTGTTGGTGTTGGTATTTCGGTGCAAAGTCAGATGAAATAATACTTACATACTACAAGAAGTATAACAATTAATGACATAAGGTATTTGACGCAGCTGGAGAAACTATCAACATATTATTATAAACATTCTGTAACCCTCTACACTTGAAGTCTGGCTACGGCCCGTAAATAATGGGTTTTCCAAATTTTAGTTATATAAGATACGATAGCCTAAGCCTCCTAGAATCAGTACCTCCTAAGCCGTTTCAAGAGTAATGGAAAGGACATACAGTATATAGAAATAAACGTGGAACCCATGCACGAGGATGTTCCCACAGAGGATCAACGCGCGTTGCATGGACACAGCAAGTCGGGAAAGAAGAGGAAGAACAGAATAATGTAGCATCTGTAAGAATATGAAAATGGAGGAAAGCAGAGTGGGCACGATCTACAGACGTCCAAAGGCCACAAGCACACTGAAAGCACGAAAGAAAAATTGGCAAACAAATTTTAAAAATTTTTCACGTAACACATTCTTCCTCTTCTTGCTATTATTATTAAATCTGCCAAGGAGGTTATGTTTTCGTCGAGTTTGTCTGTCAGTTATTCTGTATGTCACCCAAGAGAACTCAAAATTTATCGACGGATTTCAACGAAATTTACAGGGATTGTTAGGTACGGTATGTTAGGAGGAACAGATGATTAACGTTTTGTGAAGATCCGTTCATCCGTTTGTTTGTCTGCCTCATTTTTCTTGATGCCATAACTAAAAAAGTTATGGACGGATTTAGGTAGGTATATGACGAAGAGTAAATGATCAAATTTTTGTGATATGCGCGTTTGTTTGTCACTGTTTTTTGTGTTTGTTTGCATAAAATAATAACTCAAAAATTTATAATTGGATCTTCATGAAATTTACAGGAGTTGTTAGTAATTGTAAAAGACGTGAATGCTTAATTTTGTGATGGATCAGCTGGTCTGTTTGTGAGTTTGACTAATATTTGTCATACCTAATATCTGTGGCAACATAACTCAAAAAGTTATGAACGGATCTTCAAAAAAATTACTGGATCTGTTAATACTATTAAAAGGCACAAACGATTAGATTTAGTTGTGGATGCAACTAAAGCATGGTTTCAGAACCAATTTGAATTTTTCGTCGCCGTTGCCTTGCTTGGCGGAGGTACCTATGCGTTCTCGGAGTGCTCTACTTAGCGAAAAAACCCAAAAAAAATACACTAACATTATAACTTGCATAAAGCAGCTCAGAGCTCTGAATGGATTTAATTTGATATAAAGCTACAATCAATTAATTTTCACATATTTTTGTTAGTGGCAAATAAGTCATTACAATATACCGGGGTATACAGTAGCTACATTATCTCACTAAAGAACAATGTACAATTGATTGGTAGGTCACTCTGTTCCGATGCGAAAGATTAGCCATCAGAAAATTCATCTGCTGCACGGTAAAGGGCCCGTTGCCTCACCAATTTTTTTATATCAGATTAAAAGATCTTTGAAGTACCTCTACGCAGGGTTGCAAAGTCGGATGAGCAATGTCCGTCTTCGACTCCTGAAATAGCCAGCAGCCGAGTCCTTGCTCCCAAATCTTACCGACTTCGACTCCGCAGACTTGCCTATGCGTGCCATCATACATGCTCGATTGCAACACACTGCCTTCTTACGGAGACTATTTTCTCTGGAGCTCATGCTACGCAAATTGAATAGAAGCTCAATTAAGGAACGAACGCTACGGCTGAGGACGGAACAAAGAGAGGAGCGAAATAAACGGGGATTCCTATAAAATAATTATTTTCTGCCGTCATTTATTTACGGTTCGGGCACTAGTACTCCAAAGCTTAGCGGTGCATGGATTTTCTTTCTGAGTTCAGTAACCCATCATCATCATCATCATGCAGCTAACGCAGCACTAAATCAGTGAGCTGTGTGCGGGACGTAGAGATGACAATTGAACCTTCCTTCTAGGCCACTACACCGTATTTTGGGGCGGAAAGACATATAATTGCTTAACAGAAACCTGGATTTCATGCACGGGGGTGTTCCCACAGTGGATCAATACGACAATGGACATCTGCAGGAAGGTGGAGAAGAAGACAAAGAAATACTAGCAAGATGTCACGGTGAGGATGAAGGTGGAAACCAGCAGGAAGGTGGGGAAGAAGACAAAGAAATACTAGGAGGATGAAGGAATAAGATGACAACGAAGTTGTCAATGAGGCCTACCCCCAGACTTGACTCCCCGCAACATTGGATGGGCGAGCATAATCCAATAATTTTATTTCTCTAGTACCATTCTCACCATTAAGAAAAATGGCCAGTATGTATGAATGGGTTGATCACCAAACGCAACCGATTATCTCGATAAGACACATCAGCTCTTAGCTTTGTCATAACATGAGTAACTTTTCTTTTCCATCATTCTAAAAGATTTTTCATTCACTTGATGCAAAAACAAAAAAACTAATTGGTGGAAATGAAAAGACAAGTTATTCGTACAGCTTCCAGTGTGCTCCCACAGATGAGCGCCAGCAACCGAGAATACCGTAGTTGCCATAAATAGCGCTACTATTAAAATTATTCTGGGGATTTACGTGTTCTATAGTTAGCTCGCGCGTGACGCGGTTGCCATATCCGTACCAACCGGTTTAACTCGTTCTTTTAGTTGTTTTAAGACGTTTTTTCTAGCGAACAATAGTTGGCGATGTCTTGTAATAAAGGACGAGATGCTCTTATAAGAACACAATGGCGCAGCACTTGAACAACTACAGACTTCAGTCAACTCAATCAGAATATCACATTCGGTGTTTATAAGTTCTGTGAGCCTCGACTATAATCAATAGTAAAAATTTCCTGAATACACTTTCTGAATGGTTTTCAAAATGGAGCAAACTTCTCACGAAACTAAAAGTAATCTTGAAATGAGACTCTTCATTTTTCACCTCCCACATGTGCATATCGATGTAATGAAACCTATACTAAGTTCAATTCAACCGCATTTTGTCTTAATAGAAAATTAACGTATTTATATCCTAGATGTGATAGTGAATTGAAAAAAAACTAAAAATACGGGCAATATTCGTTTCATCTCACACTTGAACTTCAAAATTATTCCCTCCGCCAAGGAGGTTATGTTTTCGTCGGCTATGTCTGTCATCAAGATAACTCAAAAAGTTCTGGACCGATTTTGACGAAATATACAAGGACGTAACTTAGGAGGAACAGATGATTAACTGTTGGTGAAGATCTGTCAATACGTTTGCTTGTTTGTCTCCCTATTTTTTGTTAGTGCCCTAACTTGAAAAGTTATGGACGAATTTTCATGAAATTTACATGAGTTGTTAGGTTTATAACAGAGAGTAAACGATCCAATTTTTGTGATGATAAGTTGGTTAGTTCGTTTGTCGCTGTGTTTGATTTTACGTTTGTTAACGCAATAACTCAAAAATTATGGATGGATCTTTATGAAATTTTCCGGAATTGTTAGTATCGTTAAAAGACATAGTTGATTAAATTTTGGTGATGATCGGTTTGTCCGTTTCTGTGTTAGACTTATGTTTGTTAAAATGTTTGTTTGCGGCAGAACTCAAAAAGTTATAAACGGATCTTCAAGAAAATTGCAGACACTGTTAACATTAATAAAAGACACAAGTGATCAGATTTTGGTGTTGATATAAAGAAAATCATGGTTTCGGAGCCAATTTTAATTTTTAGTTACCGCTGCCTTACTTTGCGGAGATATGCACTCTCAGATATTAAGTTTTATAAGAAGATTTAAGCCTCCCTTAATAAGTACTAAGCTCTTCTAAGAGAGGAAAAGGAAGGGGCATATAGTATATCGATAGAAAAACGGGAAACCCATGCACGAAGGTGTTCCCTCACAGGATCAACGCGCATGGGAACAGCAAGTCGGGAAAGAAGAGGAAGAACAGACAACAGTAAGGTCAGTAGGAGTATGAAAGTGGAAGGAAGCAAAGTGGGCACGAAAGACANATTTTGGAGTACATAGTATAACTTGTAAGAGCTGCTGACGCGTATAGGAGCCCGAGTGGAGCAAAAATGACTGCTACGCAGTCATTTTTGCTCGGATTTTGCTCGGACAAAGTGCAAAATGTCCGAGGGCGCGGATTGAACTAGCTGAGCCAAATCTAACTTGACCTAATGGCCTCTGGCCCATTCTATGCCCTTAAAGGGAATCAAACACGACTTAAGTACATTATAAGAAACATGGTAGCCCTAATAGAAATTGACGACGGCACGGAAAAAAGAAAAGATTTTGCTACAAACACATGCTGGTACAAGAAGTGAAGCTACAAATCAGTGCCGTAGCCAGGGGAGGGGGGCTGAGTGTCTGTAACCCCCTTGGGTCCTCAGTGTTGAAAATTACTTGTTGGAGTTGGTATTTCGGTGCAAAGTCAGATGAAATAATGCTTACATACTACAAGAAGTCTAACACTTAATGACATTAGGTATTTGACGCAGCTGGAGAAACTATCAACATATTATGAACATTCTTTAACCCTCTACACTTGAAGTCTAGCTACGGCCCGCAAATAATGGGTTTTCCAAATTTTAGTTCGTTATATAAGATACGATAGCCTAAGCCTCCTAGAATCAGTACTAAGCCGTTTCAAGAGAAATGGAAAGGACATACAGTATATAGAAATAAATGTGGAACCCATGCACGAGGATGTTCCCACAGAGGATCAACGCGCGTTGCATGAACACAGCAAGTCGGGAAAGAAGAGGAAGAACAGAATAAAGTAGCATCTGTAAGAATATGAAAATGGAGGAAAGCAGAGTGGGCACGATCTACAGACGTCCAAAGGCCACAAGCACACTGAAAGCACGTAAGAAAAATTGGCAAACAAATTTTAAAAAATTTTCACGTAACACATTCTTCCTCTTCTTGCTATTATTATTAAATCTGCCAAGGAGGTTATGTTTTCGTCGAGTTTGTCTGTCAGTTATTCTGTATGTCACCCAAGAGAACTCAAAATTTATAGACGGACTTCAACGAAATTTACAGGGATTGTTATGTTAGGAGGAGGAACAGATGATTAACGTTTTGTGAAGATCCGTTCATCCGTTTGTTTGTCTGCCTCATTTTTCTTGATGCCATACCTAAAAAAGTTATGGACGGATTTAGGTATATGACGAAGAGTAAATGATCAAATTTTTGTGATATGCGCGTTTGTTTGTCACTGTTTTTTGTGTTTGTTTGCATAAAATAATAACTCAAAAATTTATAATTGGATATTCATGAAATTTACAGGAGTTGTTAGTAATTGTAAAAGACGTGAATGCTTAAATTTTTGTGATGATCAGCTGGTCTGTTTGTGAGTTTGACTAATATTTGTTATACCTGTGGCAACATAACTCAAAAAGTTATGAACGGATCTTCAAAAAATTACTGGATCTGTTAATACTATTAAAAGGCACAAACGATTAGATTTAGTTGTGGATACAACTAAAGCATGGTTTCAGAACCAATTTGTATTTTTCGTCGCCGTTGCCTTGCTTGGCGGAGGTAGGCGTTCCGGAGTGCTCTACTTAGCGAAAAAAAACAAAAAATACACTAACATTATAACTTGCATAAAGCTGCTCAGAGCTCTGAATGGATTTAATTTGATATAAAGCTACAATCAATTCATTTTCACATATTTTTGTTATTGGCAAATAAGTCATTACAATATACCGGTATACAGTAGCTACATGATCTCACTAAAGAACAATGTACAATTGATTGGTAAGTCACTCTGTTCCGATGCGAAAGATTAACCATCAGAAAATTCATCTGCTGCACGGTAAAGGGCCCGTTGCCTCGCCAAATATTTTTATATCAGATTAAAAGATTTTTGAAGTACCTCTACGCAGGGTTGCACAGTCGGATGGGCAATGTCCGTCTTCGACTCCTGAAATAGCCAGTATCCGAGTCATTGCCCCCAAATTTTACCGACTCCGACTCCGCAGACTTGCCTATGCGTGCCATCATACATGCTCGATTGCAGCACACTGCCTTCTTACAGAGAATATTTTCTCTGGAGCTCATGCTACGCAAATTGAATAGAAGTTCAATTAAGGAACGAACGCTACGGCTGGGGACGGAACAAAGAGAGGAGCGAAATAAACGGGAATTCCTGTAAAATAATTATTTTCTGCCGTCATTTATTTACGGTTCGGGCACTAGTATTCCAAAGCTTAGCGGTGCATTGACTTTCTTTCAGAGTTCAGTAACCAATCATCATCATGCAGCTAACGCAGCACTAAATCAGTGTGCTGCGTGTGGGACGTAGAGATGACAATTGAACCTTCCTTCTAGGCCACTACACCGTATTTTGGGGCGGAGAGAGAAATAAATTCGTTCGGAAAGAGACATACAGTGCCTAGAGATAAGTATTTGCACAACTCTAATTTTTATGTATTTGTAAAAATTCAGCGTCTGCCTTAGGATAATTAATACAAGAAGTTCGTATAACATATATATAATAGAATATTTAAACAGAACAGTCAAATGTGCACTTATAATAATAAGAAAATTGAACACAAGCAAAAGTAATGAGGAACAAAAGTATTTGACCAAAAAAAATATGACAATAGTACTTGGTGCCGTGACCTTTATTGGCAATAACAGCATGGAGACGATTGTTACAGCTGGAAATTAACTTTTCACATTCACTTGATGGTATTTTTTCCCATTCTTCCATGCAGATAACCTTTAATTCAGTAAGGTTTTTGGGACACCCGTTTGTGGATACGAATTTAAAAAGACGCCACAAATATTCTACTGCATTAAGGTCCGGTGATTGGCTAGGCCAAGGAAGAACATTTCTTCTTTAGAAACCATTCTTTCGTTAAATTCGCAGTATGCTTGGGGTCGTTGTCTTTTTGGAAGGTCCCCCTGCGCCGTCGGTAGAATTTTTTGGAACTTGGAAGCACCTTCTTCTCTAATATCTCCCTGTACATGAAGCTATTCATCTTGCCATCAATGATATGAAGATCCCCAACAACAAGGGCTGTAAAGCAATCCCACACCATGATGCTGCCCCCTCCATGCTTCACGGTGGGGATGGTGTTCTTGGGGTCATAGGCAGTACCACGTTTCCTCCATACATGCCGAGCTTCATTTCGGTCAAAAAGTTCTGTTTTAGTTTCGTCAGACCATATAACCCCTTCCCAAAACTCATATCCTTTGTCCAGGTGGTCTCTGGCAAATGTTAAGCGGCTCTTGACATGTTTTGCTGTAAGAAGAAGAGTTTTGCAAGGAGTGTAAGAATGAATGCCAGTACGGTTCAATTCCCTAACAATAGTTTTCTTGCTGACATGCAGTCCCTGAGACCCCAGTTCACTCTGAAGGTTAGCACGAGTTGTCATGGATCATTAGTCACATTACGTAGCATGTAGCGCCGAGGACGATTCATGATCTTACGCGGAGCTCCAGCTCTTGCAAGGTTGGAGACCTCCCCAGTCACTTGATGCTTGCGGACTATTTCTCCAACCGTTGAAAAAGGAACATTGACACGTTCTGCTATTACTCTATAAGTTAATCTCTCACTACGAAGTTGAATTATCCGTTTACGAGTAGCTTCCGGGATTTCTTTAACTTTGGGCATTGAAGTGAGCGTGCGCGCGACCTCCACGAGGTCTAGAGAGGTAATGATTGCGCCGGCTGTGGTTTTTTTACATTGCATTTGTTTCGAGACGTTTCGTGAACGTTCTAGAATAATTTCCAAACTAATTTATTCAAATTATTCTATTAAATATCAAAGATTCAACATCATATTTATTTTGGTCAAATACTTTCGTCCCTCATTAGTTTTACTTGTGTTAAATTTTCTAGTTAAAAGTGCACATTTGACCAGGGTTGCGGAGTCGTAGGATTTGAGGGGGAGTCGGAGTCGGAATCTCGCTTGCTCTAGGAGTCTGAGTCGGAATTTTTAGTCCGACTCCGACTCCGGGAGGCCATTTATAAACAAATATCATTCAAATCTAAATTTTCAGTCACAAATTTAAAAAAAATGTAAATGTGGATATTTTTTNATTAGCAAAAATTATTTGGACATGTTTAATGTTTACATCAAATATCTACTAGTTGGACCTAGGAGTCGGAGTCGGGAGTCGGAAGTCGGAAAATCTTGAGGACCAGGAGTCGGAGTCGGAGTAGGAAATTCTGGAGGGCCAGGAGTCGGAGTCGGACCTTGAACCCTCCGACTCCGCAACCCTGCATTTGACTGTCCTGTTTAAATATTCTATTATATATATAAATATGTTATATAAACTTCCTATATTAATTATCCTAAAGCAGACCCTGAATTTTTAAAAAGACATAAAATATAAGAGTTGAGCAAATACTTATGTCTAGGCGCTGAATACATGTAGTTGGTTAACAGAAACCTGGCTTTCATGCACGGGGGTGTTCCCACAGTGGATCAATACGAGCATGGACACCTGCAGGAAGGTGCGGAAGAAGACAAAGAAATACTAGCAAGATATGACGGTGAGGATGAAGGTGGACATCTGCAAGAAGGGGGGGAAGAAGACTAAGAAATACTAGCAACATGTCAAAATGAGGATGAAGGTGGGCACCTGCAGGAAAGTGGGGAAGAAGACAAAGAAATACTAGCAAGATATGACGGTGAGGATGAAGGTGGACATCTGCAAGAAGGTGGGGAAGAAGACTAAGAAATACTAGCAACATGTCAAAATGAGGATGAAGGTGGGCACCTGCAGGAAAGTGGGGAAGAAGACAAAGAAATACTAGCAAGATATGACGTTGAGGATGAAGGTGGACACTTGCGGGAAGGTAGGGAAGAAGACAAAGAAATACTAGCAAGCAAAATATGACGTTGAGGACGAAGGAAAAAAATGACAACGAAGATATCAATGAGGCCTACCCCCAGACGTGTCTCTCCGCAACATAGGATGGGCGAGCATAATCCATTAACTTTATTTCTCTAGTACCGTTCTCAACATTAAGAAAAATGGCCAGTATGTATCAATGGGTTGATAACCAAACACAACTGATTATCTCGATAATCAGCCATTAGCTTTGTTTTAACTTGAGTAACTTCTTTTTTTCCATCATTCTAAAAGATTTTTCATTCTTTTGATACAAAAAACTAATCGGTGGAAAAGAAATGACAAGTTATTCGTACAGCTTCCAGTGTGCTCCCACAGATGAGCGCCAGCAACCGCGAACACCGTAGTTGCCATAAATAGTGCTACTATTAAAATTATTCTGGGGATGTACGTGTTCTATAGTAAGCTCGCGCGTGACGCGGTTGCCATATCCGTACCAACTGGTTTAACTCGTTCTTTTAGTTGTTTTAAAACGTTTTTTTTTTTTTGCGAACAATAGTTGGCGATGTCTTCTAATAAAGGACGAGATGCTCTTATAAGAACACAATGGCGCAGCACTTGAACAGCTACAGACTTCAGTCAACTCAATCAGAATATCAGATTCGGTGTTTATAATTTCTGTGAGCCTCGACTATAATCAAAAGTAAAAATTTCCTGAATACACTTTCTGAACGGTTTTCAAAATGGAGCAAACTTCGCACGAAACTAAAAGTAATCTTGAAATGAGACGCTTCATTTTTCACCTCCCACACGTCCGTATCGATGTAATGAAACCGATACTAAGTTCAATTCAACCGCGTTTTGTCTTAATTTTTTAACGTATTTATATCCTAGATGTGATAGTGAATTGAAAATAACTAAAAATACGGACAATATTCGTTTTATCCCACACTTGAACTTCAAAATTATTACCTCCGCCAAGGAGGTTATGTTTTCGCCGGCTATGTCTGTCTGTCATCAAGATGACTCAAAAAGTTCTGGACCGAATTTGACGAAATATACAAGTGTTATTAGGTAAGTTAGGAGGAACAGGTGCTTGTTTGTCTCCCTATTTTTTGTTAGTGCCCTAACTTGAAAAGTAATGGACGAATTTTATTGAAATTTACACGAGTTGTTAGGTTTATTACAGAGAGTAAATGATCTAATTTTTGTGATGATCTGTTGGTTAGTTCGTTTGTCGCTGTGTTTGATTTTATGTTGGTTAGCGCAATAACTTAAAAACTATGGATAGATCTTTATGAAATTTTCAGGAATTGTTAGGATCGTTAAAAGACATAATTGATTAAATTTTGGTGATGATCGGTTCGTCCGTTTTTGTGTTTGACTTATGTTTGTTAAAATGTTTGTTTGCAGCAAAACTCAAAAAGTTATTAACGGATCTCCAAGAAAATTACAGACACTGTTAACATTAATAAAAGATACAAGTGATCAGATTTTGGTGTTGATATAAAGAAAATCATGGTTTCGGAGCAGATTTTAATTTTTAGTTACCGCTGCCTTATTTTACGGAGGTATGCACTCTCAGAGTGCTCTTATAGCAACATAATTTTATTTTTTGAAAATGGCTGATTCAAAATATATGGGTCTTTATTTATGGAAATTCGGCTTTTTTTCATCAAATTTTTGTCTGTTCTGCTTCTTAATTGACCCGTCGGAGCGCACTGCTGCTTTAGGTTAGGTTACATGCGTATGCGTGAGAGCCAAATTCGCCATCTTTAGGCCGTACTGTCGGGTAGTTAGGCATAGGCACGCTTCATAATATCGGGCAGGTTAGGTAAGGCGTAGTCCTGGGTTGCCTCAAGTTATGTCATTTTCGTTTTCAGCACGCCTCAATTATTCTAGATATCACTTTCTTATCCTATAACTCGGGTGGGAGATAGGACGAATATTAACCAAAAATACAAGTTGCGTCTGCATTAGTATTTTTTTCTTAATTGCCAAAAAAGTTTATTGAGTTGATCAACTCATTAACAGTTACATGAACATGTTAACATATAACGGTATACGAGATGATCTAGATTCTAGAGGACTGTATAACTCATTAATGAGCAATGCCTTTGCAATTTTTCTTACGTGTGTGTGTTCAACAAAACTATCAGCATGGGACCAAGCATATAGGCTATGTAGCTGCAAAGACAGTACTGCTCAATTTAGTATGAAGACGATATCAAAAAGATAGTGCTGTCTAAAGGAAACGTGTTGGGGAAAGCTCATGAAAGCGCGACTCCTCGTAGAACGACAGTTGGACAAACGTAACTTTCCTAACGCTACGACGGAACTAATACTCCCTGATGAGAAGAGGAAGAAATATAATGCTTGCCCAAACGCATTAGTAGACAAGATGTACACAGCACAGATCGACCACTTAATAGTTCACGCACGTATCGAGAGTTGAACGTTTAGGCTCTAAACTGCAATACACCTACAGGTGCTGCAGTGACGGCTATATTGCGGGATATTGTGGCAGCGACACGGCACGTGATCCCCCAGCCACTCCTGTGCTCAAAATACTCAGGGCTCTTTACCACCGGCGAATTGGATAACACGCAAATAAAACGCCACTGTACACTTGCGTGATAGGTGTTAAGTTGATAACAGAGTGTAACACATGGCGTAACTTGCGGCCACACAGTATTTTGGTGAATATGTCCAATGTAGGATCGGCTCTCGCGCAACGCTTAAGCTCCTTTCAACTTCAAAGATATTGTCTGCAGCTGGAAACAAACAGCGCTAATAAATCAGAACAAACCTAGGCATTAGGGATATCCGCATGAAGCAACTATTGGCGAAGTTATTCAATAATTCGGTAAGCAGTTATTTATTATCTACGCAATGCAGTTGCGCTATGAGTAGACAGACTAATTGCTTATTCGGTCAACAGTTTTGGCTCCTGTTTTACATCTACTGTTTCGACGCGCATTTGCTTGAGATAACACTAAGAAATCTACCTATCAGGAGCGGTAGGTCCGGTATAGTTACCTAATGCGTTAATTAAAGCCTTTGCACAGGATGAAAAAAGAAGAGTCCTGTAGTAGCTACGTCAAGAAAAATTCGAGCCCAATTTAAGTACGGGAGAACGAGTGACCGAAACACTACAAGATGAGAAAAAAAAGAGCACAATAAAGCTTGGGAATAGAGGAATAAAGAAAGGAAACGCAGTGGAAGCGGAATGTAGACGTCCCAAAGGCTTAGCTAAGGCTCAGGTAATTTATTCGGTTAAGCCGTCTCCTGTAGTCTATGACCCGTCCAATACTCCCGGGAGAGTAAGTCCAGTTTATCTCCAATAGAACTGTAAAATACTGGAAAACGAATACAAATTACCACAAATAACGGCCGAAAAAGAAGCATGTTGTTGCTGTTGCTTTATAGCAAGTTCACGAGATACACAGAATATCCTTGGGGAAATTTCGGAAACATGAAACGAAATTTAATGATTAAGCAGCGAAATCTACTCCGATATGAATCACACGACGGCTGAGCACATAAGGAATCTTACACAATAAGTAATTTATTGCTACTGGTGAATCACGTTAGCGATTGAGATGAAAACCAAACAAGTTGATAAAAAAATTGTTTGCAATGATATATACTTAGGACCCATTCAATAGGAGTCACAGGGTCAGTATATTTATGTATACTGCAACTATAAACAAACAGCACCAGCTTCAGCATGCAACAAATGCAAGGTCCTAGTGTATTTCCGCCAAAAACCTGTTAAAAAAATCTTGCATTAATAATTCAGCAGCTGTTTCCGCCATACTTCTTATACAGAGCGAGTCAAACGTTGGTATAGAATTATTACACTTTACTGCATTTGTATTGTATTTATTAGTCTCGTAAGCGCTCGAATTGCTCCTCTTCAGCGTTGAAATAGCTACCTGCCAACTGGCTGACCTGCTAGATGGTGAACAATAGGCTACTTTTAGTGCACCCAGTACGTACATACCCATTTACAACCGAGTGAAATTAACCTGGAACTAAGAGTATAACGCAAGTATTGACAGTGCATAAGAAAATGCTGCCGGTTGGTGTATCGTTACCAATCCACGTCCATTAAAGTCGAAAATTCGTTACGGAAGATAAAGTGCTATTCAGTTCAACGCAACACATAGCTTGGGGAGCCACAAGAAGCTGAAATAATAGCAGAGAAAACAATGAGCAAAGGCTCATTAAATCATTACCACACTTAGTCATAGGCAGCATAAAATACATTTAGCTTTGAGTGAGAGGAAACACAGTTACCTTGACAAAAATGAGTGGTACACTGCATCGGAGTGCGTCCGTGCACTTTATGTTTTGCGTAGTACATCTAAAGTATACACAAGTTTCTTCCATCCAAAACTGGTCATTTTTTTATAAGTTTGGTTCGTGCGATCGATATAGTCAATTGTCTGACAATTTCAGTGACTAAACACCGCAAGAACTTCCACGATTACCTGATATACCGTAACTATAGCGAGCGAAGCGTGCTCATCGTTTGCTTTCCATCCCTTCGTATTACGTGGCTCCTCAACCTATGCATGCCGCTATAAGCTGATTTAGCACCTGAGCTCAACTAAACAATCATCGTGCCTCCCAGTGAAGTAGCAGATTCTCCATACGAAAGCCAGAAACGTTTCAGCACCCCTTGCCTGACTGCATACGGTACATACATGGTGCACGATAGGTAGCTAACAGACAAGCGACACGGACCAGGTGCAGCAAGTGTGCAGAGTGTGTACACCTGCAGCCAAGCACATAGCACTGATAAACTAAGCAGATGGAACTGGATTGGTGACCTGCGCACATGAAATCCAACAAGATACTCGATTGCTGATATAAAGGAAGAATCATTTTCAGGACATGTAGAAAAGATGAAAATTACGGATAATTCAAACGAATATAATTTGTCGATGGAAGATCAGCGGCGTACGCAGGATTTTCCTAAGAGGGGGGCGGCACTATCAGAGTTGATGGGTTACCACTTACTAGAAACAAAATTTATATGTTCACTGTATATAATGAAAAATTTAATTACTATTAGCTATGTTATGTATGCTTTACATGCTAATACAATGATGATAAAAAAGAAAAATTCAATTCCATTAATTTCATGTGATGATTCAAGGGAAATTGAAAGGAAACACTCTCCCAAAGTATTTTGTACAAAATATTACACGTATATCCAGAGCAAAGTATTGGAAAGATCAGATAATAGAATGGGTTAGATGTAGAATTGTAGATATTAGAGAGACATAAAAAAATAGAAGAAATTGCTAACGTTGAAACCAATAATAGTTGAGCTAATTTCTAGAAATAACACATAACATAATGTTTCCACTTCTACAGAATAAAGTTTATACAAAACGAACAAGTTGATACAACTTCATACTATAGATAGGCCAGTGATACGAAACATTAATGCCAATTTAAAAGAAAAATGCATGATATCTTTTTTTGCCGTGTTTCTGCATTAAATTTCGAAGAAATAAATGTCATTATCTGTGGACGTATCTTATTAAAATATATTGGCTCATGCTACACGCTAATGGTTTACAGAAACATGAGCCTGTGATTTGCTTTCGAGAATTCATCAATTACGTCCTCTACATTTATTTTTTTGTCGTTATGAATAGCCATAAGCATTAGCTATTTACGCCCTTCTAATCTTTATTGTCCTATAATTAAGCGTTTTTCGGTCTTCAGCAGCTTAATTGTGAGACGAAACGCTCCACGCAACAACATGTAAACTGGAAAGAAGCGGAAATTTGCAGGAGCTTCTGGATATTTGGATGGAGACTACGTTGTCGATATGCTTCAATACAGGAGTTTGGTACTGATTCTGGTTTAGGTTCGTCGGAGTATTTCTATGTAGTTTCCCAAGATATAAGTACGCTGCGCAGAGCTGTTGGATTAGACAGATCTTCAAAATATGGCTTCGCTGCAGTTACAAAGTTCTCCATATCCAATAACTCAACGCGTGACGGAATAATTTGTTGCCATTTCGATGCTGGATGGTTTTAAGAAAACTTGTTATTTAATTCAGCAATAAAAAATTTAACAAAAGGATAAAAAGGTTTACTTTATAGTTGTCGTAGGCTGATGTACTTTCTATGTTTGAACGATGCTTCTGTTTTCCAGAAATTTTAGGTCTCTCGACGTTTATTTCAAGTGTGTTTGCAATTTCTTCAGCAGAACTAAGCACACTGTGACGGCTTCAAATTTATCTCTGCATGATTGTATAGAGATTGGACACACAAGGACATAAGTCATGTACTGAAGCTACATCGTGTACTGTGGCGTGAAACTGCACTGAAAGCATAGCTATACCGAAGACAATACCACATGATTGTAGGCCCTAAGGCAATAATATACCGTAGTCAAATTTTATCATGGCGCTCTTGAATTATGGTATGTTGATAGAGATATTTTAGCATCTGGAGAACTTTCCTGTATATTGTTAAGAATACCTACATATTATGAAGGCGAGGAGATCATGAAACAAGGTAACAGTATCGTGTCGCTCCACCCATCTTGTCTGACACAATGAAATACAGTAATTTTTTTTCTGGTCTGGTGTCTTCTCTTCGATGTTATTTTCTAGGATGTTCATACGATTTGGAGAACGAGTAACAAACGAAGTTGCATTTACAATCATTCCCATAACGTTCTAGATGCTGTGAAATGAACATGTACTGCCTAAAGCTAAATAAGTAAGACAATAATGACTTACGCAGTGAGTGTACAATAGCAATGGCTGTCTCTCGTTTTATGATATTGATGGCTTCAAGGAGAGGCACACTCGGCCGGACGGTGACTTATAATGAATGAATGGAACAGAGATAACAGTCTCTGCCTATACGGTAGTATGGTGAGCCACGACTTTGTTCCGCGGATTGAATGATTTCCTATTCATTCTAGCAGCGAGTGTACGGCACCGGACATTCCTGTTTTTTTTTTTTTTTACTGGAGCGATTTTACTCGCAGACCTTTGGCTGATAACCGAGCAAGACTCGAGTCGAAATAATTTTGCCGGCTACATGCACTGTTCAGCTCGCGACGGGAGATGCACACAAGTCAAAGTTACAAATATAGATTCGTGTAGCCAAGACAACTCTGTTAGTGTACAATTACCACTCTCAAAACAGAAAATATGCGTAAGACTTGCGTTTCAAACATATATGTCACTTATTTTTACAACTACAGAATATTATTACTGCTAAATTTATCTATCCTGGTACTTTTACTGACATTTCTAGTATCATCATAGTTGAGCCGCACTTGTCAATGGGGGGGCGGCACGGCCAACTGTGCCCATCCCCTTGCGTACGCCAGTGTGAAAGATTATTTCAAGTACAACACAAATTCGTAATAGGCCTAGATTCTGGTTAATGCTTTTGAAAGCTCCTTCGAAGCTAATCTTAATATAGAGAATTTATAGTCGAATACCCAGATTCAAAATGCGAAAAGTACAAAGTAGAATCGAGGTTGCTAAATGCTGCCAGAACAACACAATGGAAAATGACGTAGATATCATACACCAGTACATGTAGGGGGATAATGCACAAGGAGCCCACTTGAGAGCTATGATCAAGACAGGAAATAAGCGGAAATGAGAGAGTAAGAATGTCGACAGGCCGTCCGGCAGTTACAACCAGACTGGGCGGCAGCCCGGAGAGATTTCGTCATGGTGCAGAACAATCCAGACACCAGAGCTGCGGCAGGAAGCTCTCGACCTCATTGCTTCAGGCGCGCCACGAGCCATAATGAAAAGGTTCACATCAAGGCCGCCAATTATTGATGATTCGATGGAACTTTCTTACAACATGGAGAAAGAATCTCATCTCTATAGCGGTGTCTCAACTACAAATAACGAACTACACCGACCGCTCTTGACTGGAATAGGACAAAAGCGCCTAGGGTTAAACTTCAGATATTCAAAGTGAAGCATAATTTGGGGCTTATGAATTACTTTGGAGCTGGGAACTCAACACTCACAATGCTAATAATTTGCTTCACCAAACACACCATAGATGATTTCACCAATACGCTACACTTGAAGCACATTTTGTTACAGAAAATGTGAAGCAGAAGGACAGCCAACATCAGTACGTGTACATACGTCATGTATGCATATATATGACAGTAGTCGCTGGATTGAGTCCGATGTATGTATAAAAATTGTCAGCTTTCGTAATTCAACATCTTACAATTCAAAATCACACCAACTCATCACGACACCAATAGGCCATACAAGATAGAATGTGTATAGGAAACTGAGCTTAATATTTGCTGTAATAAATCAATCACATTCCAAATGAAACGAATGAATTCGACAGAACTGGATGTAGTTCTTTAATGTTATCTACAAATGGGTAACACCCAAAGAACATCGCAACATAGCATGCATAATTGGAATGTCAATTTTCACCTAGGGCTAAAAAATTCGATATAAAGGCAATAGGTACCTTTGTTCGGGAGACACTGACTGACGTACATGTTGAATAGTTCAGAAAAGAATGTAGGGATTTGACGGTTGCTGTAGCTACTGCGTACAGACAGACTATGTGAGGGCACGAGCGTTCCTTATAGGTACTGTATTCCCTTTCAGAAACACAGTGCAGTGCATCTTGCCTCTATACCTAACATTGTACGACTAAAATGCCTGAAAGAACGTCTGGATATTAGATCCGATACAATGTAGCACAAGTAACTAATTTAGGGCAAGAGGTAAAATCTAAACACACCTGTGGAATATATGAATGAACACTTGCACGACAGAACTGCTAAGCTTGTCACTGTGACACAGTGGCGAAACTGAGGGAAGGTCCTATCGCTCTGCTTCTTGCAGTAAATACCACGTACAGTAAAGAATAAAAGTTAGAAAATAACATTAAACAGGTGAGACGCAATCATTACGTTACAGGCGCATAAATACTTGATGTGACAGCAACACGGACGACATTAAGCAACAACAAAAACTCCTCGTGGCCTAAGACCATCACAAGCGGTGGAGATTCGAATTTCAAGGCTATCATTTTTGCTGGCCAGCTTACTCTATAGAGTTTCGGCATTTTTCACATCTAGGTCAACCCACCAAACATTAGTCAACTCCTTCTCCCTCCTTTTGGGTGGATAAACAAATATACCGTACTGAATTCTCCAACGAAAATATTATCCCCGCTCTTCGCCTTGCTCGCGTGTGATAATGAAATGTGTGCGACACAATAGTGGTGTGGGACACATGAAAGGTTACTGGTGGTAGCTTCTCAGTAGAGCAGGAGCAAAATGTTGCGAAGTCACGCGGTTGCGTGACAATAACGTGAACTTCCACAAGATGCTTGGGAACAGTAACAGTTTCCAGTTTGCCAAAATATTTCCAGTGTAAATCTACAAGAAGTGATGTAGTTGGAACATGCCCGCCCAGCTCAATACGATTAAATTTACTTCCAAGTACTGACGCACGTCAGCATGGCACACCAATTAACACGGCTCACAGCAGTAAAGCATTTACAACGCAGGCACGAATACGAGTATGGACTGCAGACAGCGTCATTAACCATTGCACACGCGTATAGGCTACGCACTATTACACACCTTAGTGCAAAGCTCCCTACAGACTATTGGGTATTGCAAGCGAGAAGGAAGGGAAATGCAATTATAACCTCCGCCAAGACAGTTATGTTTTTATAGCAGTTTGTATGTCTCTTTTGTCTGTCACAACGATAGCTCAATAAGTTATGGACGGATTTGCATAAAATTTACAGAGATTGTTCGGCATGTTAGGAAGAAAAGATGATTACCTTTCGGTAAAGATCAGTTCAATTATTTACCTGCATTTCTTCTAAAAGCAAAGTTTTTATCGCACACCCCAACTAGGAAACCCACATGCATTGGTTCGTGCCGCAGGTAAATGCCCGCATGGGCTCAGTAGAATGAACGACTGCAGTCGACCGCACATTGACCGGCTGAAGCGTCACATTGACGGAATGCCCGATAGACAACTGCGCCCCCGAGCCAGTGCCGTCCCAGTGACTACGAGTGAATGAGTTGCTGACGCTACACATTCCCGAGCGTCAAGACTTCCCAGGTAGCAAACTTTGTTATATTAATATTAGAATAATATTATAATAATATTAATAATGTCATTAAAACATTATTCTAATATTAATATAACAAAGTTTGCTACTCGGGTTTCCCTGGTGTGGGCTCGAACTCCCGAAGTCTCGATAATCAGCGAAGTGATCAACCTTGGCACTGAAGAACTAGGAGTATGAAGACAACTCAAAAGGTTATGAACGAACGTTAATCAACGTAGCAGAACATGTTAAAAATAACAAGAAGAGCGAACGAATAAACTTCAGTGATGATCTGTTCGTCCGCTTGGTCATTTGACCCGTTTGTCTTCTTGTTTGGCAGAACATAACTGAAAAAGTTAACGACGGATCTTCAAGATATTTGCAGGGACTGCTAATGTCTGAGCTACTAGGAATAGTTGACCAAATTTTTGCGATGATTGGTAAGAAGGCTGAGATTCACGACCAATTTGAATTTAGAGCACTCCTCTCGTTATTGAATTATAATTTATAGTTTAATTCTCGTCTCCACTACAAAGGCGATCCCACAAAGGAAAAAAAAAACAAGGGGCATATAGACTGTGGATAGAATTGTGGAACCCATGAACAAAGGTGTTCTCAAACAGAATGAACGCGTTGGGCAAGTCGGGAAAGTAGAGGAAAAATAGTATAAAGCCTCATCAGTACGGTACCAGTAAGAAAGTGAAAGGAAGCTAAGGGAGCACGAAGGAAAGACGCCCCGAAAGAGTAGCTTAGGCAAGTGTCCCGTGGGGCCGCTGCTCCCCATAACAATAAGGTGGGCGAACTAACTAGCTTAACCCCATATGGCCTATCCTGTGCTTCCCGAGCGGGAAGGAACATGCATATTTAGAAAGTACAGTCTCATATATAGGTAGGTACGTCGAGGCGACAGGAGGAACCAATACTTTACAGGAAGATCACCACATATGCACGGGAACAGGGATTCGAGGAAGAACACAAGAAATGCGGTAAATAGGACTAGGAAAATGAAAAGAAGCGCAGAAGCCGGAACATAAGAGACGCATGGAGGTCGCCCCTTTAGGTCAAGGCGATTGCTACAGCGGTCCCACGGAGGCGTGGCTGCCGCTGCTACCCATAACATAGAATAAATGAATTACAATGATCGAAGCTGGCGTATCATACAGTTAACAACAGATTCTTGCTTATTCAGAGACCGAATAACATTGATGTTTCAACTTCCTAATACTAGCTACCTAGCAGGAAAATTGGACCACCAAAAATAGCGGATCTAGGAGAGGCAGAATGACCAGGAAAAATGAACCTATGTAGATGCTCGGCACATGGAACTTAATTTTGTAAAACGGATTCCAGGCCACTGAGATATTTTAGGCTATTAGGACAGATAAGCTCAAAACACATGAAATCACAAAATTGTGAACTTTGCAAGTGCTCCGATGGCAATAAGAGCGGAGCACGCTTAATTAACCACAGAACTCTACGTTACCAATTGTTGTGAACCCTATATGAGAGAAGCATGCCACACAAGTGAGCCATTTACATAGAAAAAATTATTGCCGGCAATACTTGTTTCTTTATTTCTTCCATTCCCATGAAAAAAAAAAAAAAATCATCGCATGTACGTTAGCTTGAGGAACCAGTAAATACCTAGATAGCTACTATTTGCATAGCTATACATGGTGTGGTAAGAGAGGAAGAGGAAGCGATAGGAAGTAAATAACGGCAAAACGGCCACCCAGGCTTGCAGATCGAGCACTCACTGCGTGTTAGTGAGTAGTAAAAGATGTTCACTAGCGCATCAGTTAACTAAGCGAACATTGAGCGGGATGTCTTGCAAAATATTTTTGTCCCGCTACTTCTGTTAGGTTGCAATTTGCACACGCGCTCGCATCTCTATTAGGTCACGTTAAACCAATGAACTACTGATGGCAGGAATACAAAGAGCAATGTATTCCTATAAGACAATAAAAAGAAATGAAAAAAAAAGAAGCGACACCCGTGTGGAGAGCTCCAACAGTGGCCCCCTCCTCCCAATAGGGAGCAGGTAGGTGTACCATGTGGAATGCATCATTTCAAGGAGCAGAAGAAGCGCGAAAGTAACTTCACAAATAATCATACAAGCAGATACAGCAGACAGTTACAACAACTCTCGCTGTGAGGCACTCGTTTGACCTTTGGAAACGTTAGGCCAGTAGATAATGTGACAGGTACAGGGTACGTCAGAATACCCACATGATGAGTACAACGCGTAAAATAAACGCACCATATCCACCACACATCTTCAAAACCCTGCATCACCGACAAGCACCCTAAACCTGAAGGAAGGTAGGTCAAGATTGCCTCAGGCAGCTGTGGATGGAGCCAAGTCTTGACGAGTCATTGGCCTTAGGGAAATTACCCGCGGTAGCACCTATAGACACGGCAATGCTGCGGCTATGGATGGCCGTGGCGCCCAAGCCGCCGCAGGCAGTAAGCGCGTTCCTGTGGTCTGCTGAGACAGGCGTCATTACCTCACGATGCGTTGCGGACCCTGTCAACTGCCTAGGTACTTCATAAGCTACGTTTCTGGGCTTCCTAAGTCATGTTGAGCCAAGCAGCCCTACAAATTGTTGAGCTACATCAGGACCAGCGTACTTTACAAACGGTGTTTCATACAATGCTATACCTCGAGGAACTGACGTACGTACCTATTTGGTCCTTAATCAGTCCTGGTACCAAGTGAAATGTACTTAATCAAAGCATAGCATAGAGAGAGCAGGTGGAATTAATAGATAATTAATTCAAATAAATAAAACCATAATGTTACAATTACACTTAGAACGGAAATATGGCTTTAGCACAAAATTGACCGTATCACATTTTTGCGCGAACAAATTTTCAAGAAATTTGCAGGGAACTCGTGACATCTTAGGGCAACACTGTTGAGTTTGTTTACATTTTACTGTGTCCTCTAATTGACAACTCTTTGCATGTTTCTCTTTTTGAGGTGAACGACAATAATAGATTCTTGTATGTTCTGCTAAAATGGGACGTGGAAAAGCTCTAACGAGGAGAAAAAAAATCATCAAAGAAACTGTTAAAGGGACCTCTCCCGATGTTACTGCCTGAAAAATAGGACGCCATATTGACACAGTGACGAGATTCTTGAAGGACCCTTCACCACGGAAAAAACGATCAGATGCTGGGCATTCAAGGCCTGTTATTGATAAAAACATGAGAACTGTGATCAGTTTGTCATGGGCCTGGTTATGCTGACGACCCATGACTTCCTACGTGCCGAAAAATGAAGGATCGTAGGGTAAACACACTGTGATGGATTTCCATATACTTCGAAACACAGCACAATGATGGTTATTTTCTTACAATTCATCAGGCCACCCACAATCGGGGGCCTTAGAGGACGCACCGCCTTGTTTACTTTGCGACAGCCGCTGCACAACTACTCGCCTAATCGCCTTTTTCCGTGTACCCATCGCTTGGAGGGTGCACACAAAGACGTCTATTTTTCCTACGACATTCCATTATCTACGAACATTTCGATTAACTCTTTCCTTACAACTGTGAATACACGTCACCGTCTTACATTATTGTCACCCAACTTCTGCTATTTTGCCTAAAAGATTATATTCCTGGTAATAACTGGCATCCTTTTCAAGCAGTAATCGAGCCGTCTAAGAACAAGGGAATTTGCTGCGCGGAGGGCGACTGAGAGGGGGGGGGAGAGGAGGTGGAGTGGTCGACAGGGGGGAAGAGGTAAGAACCGTGGACTGCACTGGGAGACCGTTAGGATCAACCTCTGGTTTGATAAAGCTTCCGTGCCTTAAAGAAATATCAATGTTATAAATTCTGGTTAACACGGAAATCGCATTTGAAGTCCCTGAGCTCAAAAGGAGGTTTTATATTATCGAACTGTCTGAACCACATTTTTGGAATTTACTTAAAACGCCCTTTTATTTTGCAACAATGGAAGTTGAGAGTTTACGATATTTTTATTAGGTTTATGACAGTGTTCGTCAGCTACTCAAAAGACCCGAACAAACAAGTAAATAAATTTTTACGGCTGCTGGGCTTCCTGAAGTGCCTAAAACAACAAGAAATGACATCTTTCGCTCAATTGCTTCGGTCAAATCACCTCTGAAATTGCCCCCTGTGACCCCAAGACATACCACTTTCAGGATGGAATGGGCAGAGAAATACATGAAGATCAAAATTGTTAGGAAACAATGTGCACAAGCTGCACAAGCTGAATATATATATATATATATATGTGTCCCATATTGATATGCGTATATATATGTACACCAGCGAACGTATTAAATTTGACTAAATCTCAAAAGTTTAGAAATTTCAAAAATTATCACGAATAAATTATCCTAACTTCAGTACACAATTTCAGTACAATGTAGAGCCTGAGTTGCTGAATAATACGCTGTAATGAGTGACACATTAATTAGTTGTGTAAATAGCTTATATTTGTAGGTATACCTTTGTCTCATGTGATCTTGAACAGCGCGCAAATCTAGATTGTTCCATTGCGAAGTTGTGCGAAGGCTGCTAGTAGCACGTACAACTATTG
>LQNS02000225.1:523646-545149 GCA_001587735.2 Parhyale hawaiensis
GGCCAGATGCTACATCCCCTGCGGAGAAGGCACTCGGGACCCTTGGGTGCGTGATGCCCAAACATATTGTGGCAGGGAAAGGGCCCGCCACAATATGCCCCTGAGGGCAGCGTAAATTCAACCATGCTGGGGTCCCCAAGCCAGTTTAGGATGGCTAGGTCAACAATTTCACAATCAGGAGTGGAGAATACCAGATCTAGAATATTACCGTATCTCGTGGATTCATTAACGTGCTGGGTCAGGTGATGGTGACTGAGGAGTTCGAGCAGTTTACTACCTGGGGCAGGGCTGCGCAATGTATTCCAATCAATTAGGGGAAGGTTGAAGTCTCCCATTAGAATTGTTTCATTCTGAGCACTCAGAGCATTTTTTTTATTTTGTTGTAAAGTGCTCTATCAGTTTCAGCGGTACTGCGAGGGCTCCTATAGGATAACATGTCTAGTACCCGTCCACCATGCTAGTAGCCGTCCACTTGACATTAAAAACTTTCTGTGTAGAAGCTAGCAGTGCTAGAAACCCGTACATAGGCTTAAACTGTAGGCTAACTAGTACCCTACAGATTAGGCCTATGTACGGCTCTCTAGTACTGCTAGTTTTCACACAGGAAATTTTTAAAGCTAAGTGCACGGCTACTAGCATGGTGGACGGGTACATACTAGACATGTTACCCCATGCGAGCATGATTTTCAACGGCTGTCGAATACCGAGACGAGCATGGGTAGTTATAAATTCATATTCTTTAGTTGCTTTTTTATCACTTCGATCTTTTCTCAACTGAAAACGTCAATTTCTCAAGTTCTGCAGGCGAAACTTGACATAAAACCTCCAAAATCCTGTTCCATGGTCATCTTTACAAATGCATTGTTTCGTTTATAATCCTTTCTTTTTATCACGGACCAGCGATATTCAATGGGGTTTACTGTAGACCTGGACACTGTATAGGTTAATCCATGAATTTTCCTTCTGTGGTAGGTACCTTGATGTGTAAGCATCGCTTAGTCATATGCGATGCATGTGTGGCTTGGAGCATTTAGGCCTATCCTGCTGAAAAATAAGGTTCCTGCCATCACACTAATGTTAAATCACGGTACAAAGTTGTCTTGAAGTAATACACAATAATTATCAGAAGTCTTCTTGAAGCTATCTAGTGCAAGAATAGGTTCGACAATTTTGTCATAAACCAATTCAGCCCAAAACATAACACCACCACCTCTTTGCTGCATCTTGTAATGCATAAGAGCACTTGCGCCCTCAAAGAAATATCCGTGCCTCCATCCGCAAGAACTCAGGACCGGCAAGTAAGGCTCCAGCCTCGTCGGTGCATATGAGAGTTCGGAAATATGTTTTTAGCTATTTTCTTTCCCAAGAAAGTCTCTACTGTCAAGTGCTTTTAGTTAAAAGGGTAAACTGTTGGTGGCCTCTGATTTGGCACTTTATTCAGAACACGATTCCAGGTTCGTTTGGTTACATTTGTGACCCCTTACTACAAAGTAGTTATAGGGCATTTGGGCTAAAGAGCTTTTAATTTTACTCAATTCTCTGCTTGTTGCTGCTACCGATCTACCACTCGTAAGCTTTCTTCGCTCACGATGATCATGTGGATACTTTTAAATATTTCCAGCTACGCTCATTCAAACAGAGTAGTTGCACAATTTCAGTTTTCTCATATGCCGTTAACACCTTTTTGCTGTAATTATTGGAAATTTTAGATATTTGCAAGCACCTTTGACCCTCCTGAAATGACAAAATTTTGACATAAAGCAGATGCACCTTCATGTTGAACACAAATTTTGAATACTTTCAAAATTAATCACGCTGTCTTGACTAACTGAGGAATCCCTGTTCGATTTTCATCTAAAACAGGTTTGCAATATAGAAATATCTCTCCTACCAAAACTTTTGACCCGCAATACAAATGAAGATGAAGTTTTCCACTTCAAGGCGAGGGAGATGCAAAGAGAGAAAAGAAGATATATCGTTAGTTGAATGAAATACACACATAGGACCAACGCGCACCGAAAAAAAGAAAGAGCCGAAGAGGAAAGGAATACAAGGACTATTAATGAGTTTAAAGAAAACGTAGGATGCAAATATATTATGTCATTACTCTTTCCAATAATAACTATTTTGCACACACGAGTGAACATTATTCTTTAATATTCATGCCTATGGTAATTGCTATACTTTTGTGTAGCATTTACAGTTTACCTTTCATCAATATTTAGACACTGAATGGATGTTGAAACCATAAATAGATCAAACTACACACAAGGTTATAATTGGCTAAATGCCTGTATACACTAATTTCAAAAGGTGCTATCTCTGAAGGCAATATTATTTCTATAACAACGGCCAGGACATTAGTTAAATGAGAACTTCTCAAGAGCTCAGTTTCGGACAGGGTGATATTTCCACGTTAAATAAACCCACGTCGTCATAAAGCTTAAAGATAGTTATTATTTGAGACCGAATAGGTCCAGAAAAGATAGAGCAATAATGTCCCCTACAAACACTAACAAAGCAAAAGACCCAAGAGAAGAAGGTCGAGCTGATTGCAACATGTACAGAGGAGGCTGCTACAGAACCACCAACACCAGCGAAGGCAAGTTGATTTTCAACGAGCCTTTCAATACTCGCTCGATCACCGGATACTGTAACTTGCAGGATCAGCAAACTAAATTTACAATTTTTGGCGCTGTCTATCAAAGCGTAAGAGAGACCTCGCACTCGTGACAGCAGCATCGAACCGGCGACTCTCATGATATGCGCAGTAAAAATCGCCGCACTCGCTGTACCAATGCAGCTATTTCCGTGAGCAAATGGAGAACTACGAGACTGAAGTTATATGTTCGTTACTCGCACAGAAAACAAAGCAACTTTCCAGTTTGTCTTCCTATTAACATGGACACTGCCGCGAAAACAGTCATTCTTTTGATGTTGAAAATGTGTCAGTACTCCAAACAAGTTAAAAATTGGTAATCTCGTAAAGTAGTCGAATCATTTTACAGTGTGCAACAACCAACTAGGATCAATAGACACTTAGATGTTCCACAACAACTGCTTACTCTGCTCATTGACTGCTGATATTATTGCTATTATGTACCGCTTCTTTTTGCTGTAGAGTTTTCTTCCGTAATATGGATACGTGTTTTTGTATATAGCACCAGGACATAAATGCATCTTTCTCCTGACGACGGCTGAAGCAAATTCACACCGAAAGCTTGGGCTAGTAAAATTCTTGTCATGCAGAAGTCCTTGTAATCACAATAGAAGCATGGTCATGAGTGTTCTACACAAGAAAACAAATATGTTGAGGGTTTGGCGCAGGCGAGAAAATGCTAACTTCAAAATGTAAGATACAAGTACCGTAGTAGTAGCAAGTGTTAGAGAAGGGTTTACAAGCACTGTGAACAATACACCGCCTCGTGTCGAAATCTCAATGATTTTTATCTCTGCTTTTGTAATCTAATAGAACTAAGATCTTAGATTATACCTAGAGGACCCAGATGTCAAAAATGACAGCAATAATTTTGTAACAAGGCTTTCTATTGTTCCTGCGTCCCGAATAAGTTTTGTAAGCATAATCTTTCATTACAGAAACGAAAGATGAACCACTCTGAGTTGCGAGGTCAAAATGCCCCTGCAACGAGGTAAGGCGCGAATATCATCTTCACATAAGTTGAGCAGTACAAAGACAAAACAGTTCAGTCAAAAGAATTCACTGGAAATGATCAGGGCTTACCGTAACCTGGATACCAGCCGACAGTTGAACTTTCAAGAATTGAAATATGACTGCAATGTATATTGAATATAATTTAGCCTCTGTTCAGCGCTAAGTTTCAACTGTCATGTAGAGAATCAGCTAAAGAAAACATATCAAGTTACATAATGATTTTCTATAGGCTCGTCGCACATTACTGCAGATGGTAATAGAGGTATAGTGAGATATACAGCAGCTTGCTAACGTTACAGAATCACAACTAACCAAATAGCGTCCAGGCAACAAGGGTAAGAGCATACAACCAATGTTTATTCTTACCAAGGGATAAATTTGGATCGGATTGCAAACAAAAGTGGGGAAAATTTCTTCAAGAATGTCGTATCGAAGAAATCAATGAGAAGCAGATGAAATTTGTTACCCACGACGCGTTTCGCTGTAGCCTCATCTAATCAGGTGGGAGGCTCGAAGTTGACCAAATTTAATTCATAAAGATCTTGTGAAATTTCGGCAGGTTTACACTACTGGATGGCGCAACTGAACACGCATGGACCTTACTTCGTCTGTCCGATCCATAAGGAACTGCGCAACAAGTTCTCCGCCGGCGCCGCACAGAACGGGTCACATATGCAGCAAACCGCCGAAATCCAGAAACGATCGAGCAGCCACGCGGAGCCAGCGTGATGGATGCGCAGTTGCCTCTTGTGCTTTTATATATGCAGGTAGTTTATGTTGTTATGCTTGCTAGCATATTATGATGATTGTACAACTCTCTGCAGCACCAATAAAACTCGAACATCAATAACTAATCCATGCCAATAAAACGTAGTGGTACCTACTATGCGAACATTTTGGTTATAACACGACCTGGAACAAAAAAAAAAAAACTGGAATAATAACTTACCCGGGCAAATGAAAAGAAAACTAGAGAAGCACTCACACACACCTCCGCCAAGCAATACAATGTTACGGAAAATCTCAAATAGTCCATGAAAGCAGGATATCTTTTATATCATCGCAAAAATCTGGGTCATTTGTGTGCCACTTGACATTAAATTAATAACAGTACCTGTAATTTTCTTGAAGATCCGTCAGCAGCTTTCTGAGTTATGTTCTGGCAAGCACTTAAGATATGCATCGAAACAAAGAGACAAACGGACTGACATCACAAAAGTTTGATAACTTGCTCTTCGTACCATTCCCAAAAATTCTTACATGTTTAATGAAGATCCGTTCGTAAGAATTTGAGTTACGTTACCAAGAAAAAAGAAGCAAACAGGAGAGAAACGGTTGGAAGGACCTTCACCAAGTTACTCCTACCATACCTAACATTCCCTGTGGGTTTCATCGAGATCCGTCCACAGCTTTAAAATTATCTAGGTGATAAACAAACCTTCAGACAAACTCCGAGAAAAATATAACCTCCTTGGTGGAAACGGTTACTCACAACTGAAAAAGGGCGTCGACTAAAGGGTCGTAGTGCTTGATGACGCTGGAAAATTCGCTATATCATATAATTAACAGCTAAATTAATATAGGTCGGCATACAATATTCAAAGATCTTTACAGATTACCTAAAAGCTAAAATTGCATATCTTCAAGCACCAGTAAGTTATAATGAGCGGATAATTGATCACCGAGTATCCTAAAAAGATTAAAAATCTTTTATTTCTCAGCATTTTAGCAGAACACCGATTGAAATTACAGTAAGATAGTCTTAGCACATGAACAGAAAGGATGGTATTCTTCATATATTTAGTCTAAGTGGAATTTCATGAAATAGGTGGTGAAAAGAAATGTGGACATTTCTAGTTTCCTTTTGAAATTCTTCAAATTTCTACTTCTTGAACAATCACTACCTAAAGAACATTCCACAAAAGCTAGACAAGATATTGAGAATTAGATTGCATGCTAATAACATTGCATCACGCCAGCGCAAAATGCATAAATGAGAAACTTTTTACGAATTTAAAGCGCATGACAGCCCTTGTCGCATATCAAAAACCCTGGATGATCCTGTTAGTACTGTAGGATTTATTGTGAAGGAGTGGAAGGTGGCAGGGGCCACAGTGAACATCATGAGAGCTGGAGCTCCTTAAAAATTTTGAAAAAAAAAAAATGGCCAACTGATGCGGAAAGTTAGGAATAATCCTTTTGAAACTCGACAGGAACTAAAACTGATCATGCTACAGATGAGACAGACATTTGCACAATAAAAACAATCGGTGACGGTAACGAACTCTTCCGACAAAATTTCAAATCACGCCGCCCCCGAAACACTCCTTATTGATAAAGAGGCCCCTAAAAGGTGGAATTTTCAAAACACGTATAAATAGGAGGATGCCTTTTTAAAACGAATTTTAGGCCCAATGAGTCCTAAATAGAGGTTTTTGGTCGTAATAAAAAACTTAACGTGTGACGAACAGGATGGTACTAAGCTATAGGGCATGCAAAATACCATCCCTACAGGCAGAGGAAACATTATCTGCGATTATTCTTTTAATAGGACATACCTAAGCACTAGAAATAATCGATAGAAGAAAAAAATAGCATCCAATATCGACCGATTTTAGAAAACAATGTGCAGCAATCAGTGGAAAAGTTGGAATTAGTTAATAAATGGTGGTTTTAACGCTCAATAAGACGATCAGAAACACGAAGCTCCAACAAATCAGAAATGGTTTGAAGAGAGGGGTATTAATGTTTTGGAATGGTAAAGTCAATCACCGGACCTGAACCCAATCGATAATTAATAGCAACTTTAAAAAGTTCGAACAAGTGCAAGGGAACTTGCAAACCTCGAAGAAATGAAGATCTTTATCAAGGAAGGATGGGGAACAAGATCTCCCCACAAAAATAGCCAAAACCTTATACAAGCCTACAGAACTCATGTAAAAAACAGCAATTACGCTATGGGAAGAGCAACAATATATGAGGAATTCTTTTCAACTGTCAAAATTCATTCATCACACCTATATCATACAACGCTAGCTACAAAAATACAAAATATATGAAGTATAAAGATTTTTGTTCCATCCACAGACTTGCTTCACACATTTGTATATAATTCCCCATCTTCTTCGAAGCACAAAATGAAGTGATTTTGTACCATCAAAAGGAAAGGAAAACAACTGACAGCGTCATTACTGTGAGGCGCAATGTAGCTAAGCAATAATTTTGGGATAATATAGAATAAATTAGCACATAATACGATGTAAAACTTGCGCGTGACACGAATACAGTCCAAGGTTGCCACAGTTGTTCAGAATATATTGAAACTATTCTCAAGAGTAGCTTCGATTCCTTCAATGCCTAGGTACTTTTAAGCAGTTGTGGACGGTACAAATACTAGGTACATACTATTTCTCTGAGGTGCACAGCGAAACTTTTTTCACGGGGTAAACACAAAAATTAATTCTATGATCTTTAATTCTTCATCTATTTTTTCTCTAGCAAGGCTGGTTGCGAGGGGGTTGACATCCTTATGGAGTTTTCGCGCGTTCCCGAATCACCACAGTCTGGTGTATTTTAATAATATTAAGTAAAGAGTAATACTTTTCCATCGAGTCCGCGAACTGCAGGAATGCAAATTTTTCGGAGAACTATTGCGCATTATAAGATTTAAGCCTCCCTAAATAAGTACTTTAAGCTTTTCTAAGAGAGGAAAAGGAAGGGACATATTGTATGTCGATAGAAAAACAGGGAACCCAGGCACGAAAGTGTTCCCATACAGGATCAACGCGCATAGGAACAGCAAGTCGGGAAAGAAAAGGAAGAACAGACAACAGTAAGATCAGGAGTATGAAAGTGGAAGGAAGCAGAGTAGGCATGAAAGACAGACGTCCCGAAGGCCTAACTAATGGCTAAGGTAACCTACACAAACTCCCTTGGGGCGCTACTCCCCATAACGTAGGATGGACGAACCTAACTAACCTAGCCCTATGGCCCATCCTATACATCGGAGGGTTTTTTTTTTTTGGAAAGACGGAGCGCAAATTTCTAGCCCATTAATCTTAAACAAGGGGTTTCCAATTCGTTCCATGCTATAGACCAGGAGCATCTAGAAGAAAACATATTGTGGACCATTTCATACATAAACATATACAGCATCTATAGCTATTCACCAAGATAACGAAGTACCTGAACACAACAACAGACATTTTGGCTTAACGATAGCCAGTAAATGTTTTCAATTGGAGTAATATTTTAAAACGAATGACGATCTTGCTTGTATAAAGACCCAGAAAAGTCAATAGGCTATGTAGGTACCGTAGTCATTTTCAGTTTCTTGACAAATAGCCTACAGTGGAAACACTGTCCTGTGGACCACAGTGGCGAACAGTATGTAAGTCTAGTCTGCATACTGAAGAAAGTCTACGCTAAATTTACATATGATTTAGATGCTGAAACAAGTCTACGTTATATAAACATATAGTCTGCATACTGAAAAAAAAACACCACGTTATATTTACATAAAGCGTATAAACGATTAGATATAGACTTTATTTATGCTATTTATTCATCACAAGATTGTGTTGCTAGTTATGATAAACAGAACCAACCATTTCAAATTCATAACTAAAACTAGAGGAACACACTGAGAGTGCATACCTACCTCAGCCGAGCAAGATACTGTCCACAAAAATTCCGCACTTTCTTCAAACTAGTTACACCACCATAATTTGTACACTGGTGTCCCTAGAATCTTGACAATAGTAACAGCTTCCATAATTTTCTAGCATATCCGGCCGTAATTCTTTCAGTTACATTCTGACCAACACTACGACAAACGTCAGACAAACACACAAACGGACGAACCGATCATCACCAAACTTCGCTCATTTGTGCCATCAACATTTCTACAATTCCTGTGAATTAAAATATCCATTGAGAGATCCGAATGGTTGACAAGCATAAATTCGAACACAGAGACAATCAAACAAACGGACAAGCTGATCACAAAAATTTGGTCATTTGCTCTTTGTGACATTCCTAACAATCGAGCAAATTTCATGAAGAAACGTCCATAACTTTTTGAGTTATGTAACCAAGAAAAAAGAAGCAGACAAACAAACGGTTAAACGAATTTTCACCAAAAATTAATTGTTTTTTCCTCCTAACCACACCTATAATAATCCCTGTAAGTTCCGATTACACCGACCTACAAGTTTTTGAGTTATCTTGGAGACAAATAGACAGGTAGGCAAACTCGACAAAAAATCAGCACCAATGGTGGAGGTAATTATAATAACAGTTAGCCTCGACAGGATGGTATCACGGCAATTTCATTGGAAATGAGAGGTAGATAGCCTAACCGATACCGTATCTTAGAACGTTCCTTGCATTGCCCAAGCTTATTGCATTAGTTACACAAGCAAGTCTATTGATGTGTTTCGAGCTCATCTAGAGTTAAGCTCGAAATTATTCAAACCCCGTTCATCCTTTATACTTTTAAATTATTTATTAAACTTTCATATACTTTTTGAAAACAATAACATAAAAATGTCTAAGGACAATCGATGACTAACTCAACAACAAAGTTACCAAAAATAAATTATCTCAGCTAATATTTACCAATACATCGAAAGTGAAAAGGTTCAAATTTATGCATACCCTGTTCATCATCCACTTTTAAATGCATATCCAAGCAGTTTTCGGTTCCTGTTTCCGCTGTTCAGAGCACACTGAAGAAATACCGAGAATTTCAGATGGTTGAGAACCTCAAAGGACGAGGGAGGAAACCGAAACTTTCGCCAAGGGATGCCAGAAAAGTAGTGCGAGAGATTAACATCACCCGAAAATCACTTCTAAATATCTAAGTCATCGTTACAGAGAACATTGTTTAAAGATTAATTACTGTTATGTGTTTACTATGTTTAACCTCCGTAGCCGCAACTCAAGCGTTTCAACAGAGAAGCTACCTGCGCAGTAATCAAATACCGCACACTGGGTAGGATAGTAGGAGACACTCAAGTGGTCTGCCCCTTTTGTGTGCTTCCAAACGAGAGAGACTAGGGATGTCCCGTGTACCAGGTCGGCTATTTCGATCGACAGCCCACATTACGGAACAGAAAAAAGCGAGTCGAGAACCTACCTAGCTTTAGAAAATGAACCTCGTCAGCAGGAACTGCGGCAAGCTGCAACATCTCCAGTGGAAAAGACACTCAGGAACCTTGGGTAAGTGATGGCCAAATATAGGTATTGTGGCAGGAAAAGGGCCCTCTAGAATATACTCTTGAGGGCGAAGGTTTAAGTAATTTGTTAATTTTTTACCTTTCGAACAACCCTGAAAGTTTTACAATTAACAGTTGTTTGAATTTGAATGGTAATGAACGAGTAATTTCATTATTTCATGAAAACAAAGGGTAGGACTAATTTCGAGCTTAACTGTATGATAATCTGAAGGTGAATCTAGCGTTCTACTAATAATTTTTCATGTCAACAGCAATGGCAGATGCAGCAGACAATTTATCGGCAAATGCAGTGCTTTTAATTTTAGCTATAAATCAAACATGTTTTATAGCTTCAGTCTTTGCAAATGCACTGTAGTTTACACCATTTGTCATGTATCACCGGCAAAGGAGGAAAATACAGCTGCTCGTGCAACACCTTGATATTTGGCAAATGGCGGTTTCTGGCAATTACGGACGACGTTAGGACTGCAAGTTGGTTACTGGCAATTAGTCCATTATTAATCTGTAGCTCTTAACGGAAGTATCAAAGTTACATTCCGAAAAAGTTTTAATATTTAGCGAGTTGCCGGTTACCTATAATATCAGTGAGCCCCGGCCAAAACCCGGTTCATCGCAGAAGGAACGGCCGGGGAGGGGTCTGGTCTTAGCCGGCCGGGACCGGATCTTAAAAAAAAACAATAATAATGAGAAATAAAGCATGGGCATATCTACTGCGAGCGGTCAAATTGAAAATCTATCAAGTGCAGTCACTATATTATGCGAAGTATAACATATTTGTAGCACGGTACTATAATGCATGCTGTGAATTATGGATGTGGTAGCTACCTCAAGAGTATACGGTAGTAAGTTTAATATTATTATATTGAATATTTTAAGCCTCCGTTTCCACAATGGCGATCTAAGAAGAAGAAGCAGGGACATATAGTAGGTATGGCGATAGAAATGGGGAACCCATGCACGAAGGTGTTCTCACACATGATCAACGAGCACGGGAACAGCAGGTCAGGAAAGAAGAGCAATCACAGAATAAAGCATGAGCAAGTAGGAGTATGAAATCGGGGAGGAAGCAATGTGGGCACAAAAGACAGACGTCCCGAAGGCCTAGCTCATGGCTAAGGTAACCTACACGAGCCCCTGGGGTCGCCATTAGTACAGTAAGTAATTTGGAGCATGATCCAAGGAGTTCAGTGTTGTTGGGGGCAACAGTGCAGTTATAAGTTAGCTATACTCTAGGGAAATGAACTGACGAGTGTAAAGCCCCCCTCCCCCCTTATCACCTCACCAGCAACGAGTACTTTCAGTTGGTGCCCATCTATGACATGTGACTTTTCTAGTCACACATCCACAAAAACAAAGAATGATGAGCAAATGTGCCTATACAGAAACAAAACAAGAAATCCGGAATTGAACCCCAGTTGCAAAAAAGTACACGATGTGCAGAAAGTTCTTTAACTAAACAAAATGGGTTGAAAATTCCAATTAACACTTACATCGAATAGCGTAGGCCTAGGCTAAGGCTGCGTTTCCACCAAGCGAATCGAATTGATTCAATTCATACAGAATCATTTGACTCGTCATTTTGTATCGAGATAGTTTTAAGTGATAGAATCTGTTTAACATCTCATTCAGCATCAAAGTAGCCTTCGAGTTCGAAGAATATGGATGTCTCTGCTGTTACAGAAATAGCATTGTTACTGTAGTAGAAAAGCGTAGACAGAGGCGGTGGCAAGGAATATGGGTGCATCTAGTAAATTCTAGAAGACCTGAATTTTGGAGCGTAGGACATTTGTTCCCAGATTTGGTCAATACTCCAGAGAAGTTTCATAACTTCTTCACGATGAACACAGGGCAATTTAGGATGTTGGTTGAGTTGATTGGGCCCTCCATGAAGAAGCAGAATACCAATTACTGTCTTGCAATTCAACCTGAAGAAAGACTGGGCATTTTTCTAAAGCAACAGTATTATTTAAAATAATTCCCTTGATAGACTGGTCGAGCGTTCAAGGTAGCTGTAAATGATACCATTAATAGAGGCAGGCTTTATTCCCGATTAAACATACAATATTGCTACAAAATAGATGCAATGATAGGTTCTAACAGTTTAGAGTACATTTAACTATTACTATAAGTTGTATGAAAGTATTAAGTAGTAAACTTGAATCAAAGTATCAAGTATTACTTCAAACTTTTATTAAAGCACTCTGAGAGCGAATGCCTCTACCAAACGGGGCAACGGTAACGAAAAATTCAAATTGGCTCTGAAACCATGATTTTCTTGGTATCAACTTCAAAATGCAATTATCAGGGTCTTTTGATAGTATTAACAGCTTATGAAATTTCCTTGAAGACCCATTCATAACTTTCTGAGTTATGCTGCTAAAAAATATTATGACAAACATTAGTCAAATATACAAACGAACCGAACCAACCGATCTGCACCAAAATTGAATAATTGATAAAGTTTGACATTACTAACAACTCCTATAAATTTCATAAAGATCCATTCATTTTTTTGAGTTACTGAGCAAACATAATATTAAAAAGGGACAAACGATCGAACAAACGGATCATCACAAAAATTTGGTCACTTACTCTTCGTGATATACCTAACAACTCATGTATATTTCATAAGAATCCGTTCATAACTTTTTTGAGTTATGGCATTGAGGAACATAAGACAAACAAACGGATGGACAGATCTTCACCAAAAGTTAATCTGTTCCTCCTATCGTACCCAACGATCCCTGTCAATTTTGTCAAAATCTGTCCATAACTTTCTGAGTCAACTTTACGACAGACAGAATAACAGACAGACTGACCCGACGAATAAATAACCTCTTAGGCGGAAGTAATTACATGTATTGAATCAAATAATAGAGGGAAATGTAAGAGGATTTACAATCTTGCACATTTAAATAATGACAACTGAAAGCATTAAGGATATGTTTAAATATCTTTAGTTAGCAACTTCAGGGTACGTGTATTAAATAATGTAACATAACTGTTACTACGTCCTCCTACTTGAGGGCGGAATCCCGCTTTTTTGACAAAAAATTTGGATTTTTTCGTCTAAATAAATCCTTAGGTTTGGTTTATCACGTCCTTAATTATTTTGGGCCTACGGACACCGGAACTCCTCAAAAGAAGGTCCATTAGAGGTGTTTGGGCCCAAAAAAAAGACTTTTCGGTCAAAAAATGGATTTTTACTTGATAATTTGTCCATGGAATGAGGGCTTAAAATATTTTTGGCCTCCGGGCACTAGAATCGGAACATCGGAAGTTACCTATAATCATATACTAAGTATTATTTGTGTTATTATTATTATATAACTACGATGGAAAACACGAAACATCAGAACAATTAAAAAAAATACCAGTGACATAGGAGTGCGATAGCAGTGACGAACTAAGTATATGAAAAATCTTTAGAGAACAAGAAGACCCCTCAAAAACGAAAAGACCTACTTCTCAGAGTTTGATATGAAGACTAAAGTTGCTGATCATCGAAGGGGTGAGTACAAAATGCATAAATCATATGTGCATGACTATCTTGCACTGCAATAATATTTCAACCATTACACACAACTTTTTATGGTTATGAATGCTTTCAAACTATTTTTTTCCATAAAATGAAAGTTTTTTGGCTTTCCTGAAAAATTGTCAATTTCTACATAAAGCTCACATGGAATTTTTCAGTTTTTGTGCTAGAATGAAAATAAAGACAGTTTTGGAATCGTCAAACCATTCTCCACAAACTTATACTCTTAGATTTTCCATTTTCTATCTCATTTTCTTTCAACATAGCAATTTGCAGCGTAAACTTCTGTATTTTGAAGATAATTTTAGTCACTGGTGAAATCGGCATCGCTATATTGAAAAAAACAAGGCAGAAAATCTAAGAGTTTACTTTTGTGGAGAATGGTTTGACGATTCCAAAACTGTCTCTGTTTTCATTCAAGCATAAAAACTGAAAACTTCCATGTGAGCTTTTTAAACAATAGAAAAATGCAAGTTTACCCTGAAATTCTTTGATAAAAAGAAAAAGAAGAAAACGGGAAAATTTCCAGGAACAAAAATCTTTTCTTTCTCGATTTTACATATCGTTTGCAAATTTCAACGCAATCGGACTGTAAAAAAATTAAAAAGCGGGATTCCCCTCTTAAAGGCGAGTGAACCGAGAAGAAGCACTTTCACTAGCAGACGGTTATGGTGTAACTACCATGAGATGGTTGTTGGTATTGGACAGTGGAGTAACCGTAGCTACAGTTTTGGCTCGGGGCGATTTTTCTAGGAAACGCCTCATGTATTGCTATTTTAATGTCAAGACTGTCAAATAGGTGACACTGTTTTCATCCGAGGGAGAAAACTTGGAAAAAACTGGCGATCTGGGTGAGATTCAATTTCATTTTTACAAATTGCTTGTTCTCGCAACTTTTTCAACTCTACACAATATGCTACCGTAGGATGGAGTAATTGAGATCATGTGGGGCAATTGAGATATGGTGGGAGTAATTAAGATCAATGATTATTGTGGCCTTGTTAGAGTACTTACACAATCTATAGGATTGTGGTAGGTATCTGCCAGGATTTGACATTTAAAATATATGTTCTGATTTGTGTAAGTACTCTAACGAGGCCACAATAATCATTGATCTTAATTAGCCCCACTATATCTCAATTGCCCCACATGATCTCAATTGCCCCATCCTACGGTAATCTACACGGTAAAAAAAAGTCAGTGTTTGAACGGGTAGAAACTAGGAAAGGGTCTGTAATTTTCTCAGTTTTCAAAAGCCGCTCAAAGTGTCCGTCGTTTCGCTCAAAGAGCTGGTACTTCACATCGTTCACAGAAGTAATATTACGTTCTATGTTATTACGGAGATTATCCATTGTTTCTGTAGTATCACTGGGAAGTGTCTGTTGATAGGCGTGTTACCGGAAGGTTTTCCTCGTCTCCGTCAGATTCCAGGTCCAGGAGTTCTAGATCAGCGCGTTTATGAAATACGCTTGAACTTCCTGTGCAATTAACTGTTAGAGAATATGTTTACAAACAAGTGAGCACTCTGAGAGCGCATATCTCCGTCAAGCAAAGCAACGGCAACGAAAAATTCAAATTTGTTCTGAAACTATGATTTTCTTTGTATCAACATCATAAGCTAATTATTCGTGCCTTTCAATTGTATTAACAGTTTGTGCGATTTTCGTGAAGATCCGTTCATAACTTTTTGAGTTATGCTCCTAACAAATATTACGAGAAACAGAAGTCAAACACACAAACGGACCAATCGATCATCACCAAAATTTAATCACTTACATGTATTTCTTTTGGCATTACTTACAAGTCGTGTAAATTTCATAATATCCATCCATAACTTTTTCAGTTGTTGTATTAACAAGCATAAAATCAAACAGCGACAAACGAAGAACAAATAGATCAGAAAATTTGGTTATTTACTCTTTGCAATAGGTATATATAATGAAAATCCATCCATAACTTTTTGAGTTATAACACTAAAAAAAATAGGTAGACAAACAGATGAACGGATTTTCACCGAAAGTTAATCATCTGTTACTGTTAGCATGCCTAAAAATCCATGTAAATTTCGTAAAGATCCGTTCACAACTTTTTTTAGTTATCTAGGGGCCAAACAGACAGGCAAACAAACACTAAAAAATATAATATCCTTGGCGGAAGCAATGATGTGTTATTAATGTTGCATAACTTGGGCGCCGCTCAGATATGTGCGTATCTATATATACTATTATAGAAAATTTGTTCGATAATCTGCATATGTTGTTAAAGTCTCCGTATAAAAATGAAAACGTTCTGGTTTAGTAAACAAAAGCGTAGAAGCAAGAGCGCAGCGCTACCGTAGTTCACGACACCTTGTGTGCGTGTTTGTGTACGCAGATCGTGTGCGTGCGAGCGGCGTTCAAGTTGGCGCGTCGCGCAGCTCGCTGTATCGCTGATAAAGTTAGGTTACGTTAGGTAAGGTTAGGTAAGGGAACACCAGGTAGGATTAGAAAGGTTAAGTTAAGTTGGGTTAGGTAAATTTAGAGTTAGAAAGTTAGGTAAGGAGGTTAGGTTAGGTAAGGGTAGGTTAGGTAAGGGTAGGTTAGGCTAGGTTAGCTAAGGGTAGGTTAGGCGCGCGCAGGAAAGCTTACGTGAACGTAAAGGTGACGTGAACGACGGTAGTGCTGTCCGGCAGCGCCATCGTCGTTCACGACGGATTTGTGTGCGTGTTTGTGTAGTACGCAGATCGTGGGCGTGTGAGCGGCGTTCAAGTTCGTGCGCCGCGCTACTCGCTGTATTGCTGATTTAGTTAGGTTAGTTAAGGTTAGGTTGGGTTAGGTTAGAAGGCTAGGTTAGGTTAGCCTATGTAGTGTTTATTTTAGTGGTGGCGCGCGCAACAAAGCTTACTTGAACGCGCAATCGTCGTGAACGACGATAGCGCAGCCCGGCAGGAGAGCATTTTTACTTTCATCAGTTCCTGCATCTACACCGCTGAGTTCCCGAGGTAAGACAACCATCCAGTGGTAGACTAAGTAGAGCATTTGGGGCCAGTAAAAGAAACTGGTTTTCTCTCCACTGCAAGCTCAACTGCGCTCATGTGCCCAATACCGTATTCCCCATTGAAACTGCTTTCAAAACGAACTTTGAGCTTTGAGAAGTGCTAAGTACAGTTATGAGAACGCAACTCGCTTGTAATAAGCTAGGAAACAACTATAGTTCTAATAGCACTATTACCGTACAATCGCTGGTGAGAAGCTGGGAAATTCATTATTCTACAGTCGCTTCTAAGAAACTAGAAAATAACTACAGTGTAGTCACTTTTAAAAGAATAAAGAATAACGGTGGGCTTAATAGAATCGCTGTTAAGGGGAGAGTAAAATCAAAATTAGGCAAACGGAAGGAAACCATGTTCACAGCAAGAAAGACATGCCAAAGATTTCGCCATGGCTAAATTAACCTGTGGTGTGTCTTTCGGGGTGTTACTCGACATAATAAAATATAGATACCTATCTAGGCAAAGTAGGTGACTGAATCCTACAATTCATCTAAAGCCCATTGAGGATAGCCTTGTTAAAAGAGATAAAAATCTGCCTGCACTGTATATATAACATACCTGTTTTTGTACATCAGTAGAAGACATTCTGTTGGCTGACTTCCTGGAATGAGTGAGAGAAGCAATCAATTAGTCCCACAACGAACAAAAGATCATACTGAGTACCTAGGGTTAGGAGCACTGAGCCATGAGATTATGCCGACTTAATTACACAGAGCCAAGGAAGGGCAGGTCTGTCAGGTTGGCTAGGAGCCACCAGCGCTTGACCTTTCAAAACAAAACTAGAGCACTCTTGACCCTCGCTCGGCTGGTGGACACGATAGGACCCACCCTTGGCGCGCATGCTAAAAACCTTCAAATTAAGCTTTGTTCTATACCGTTGGAAGGAACTCAATGAGCTGCAAGCCATCTAAAGGCGGTAGGGGTTGAATGAGTGGGGTTAGAAGTTTCGGCTAATGCCGCGCTTGGAACGGAACAGTTTGGCGCCGATCGTGCCCAAAATTGCCAGATTACACCCCAGCTGGAACTCTTAGAAACGATCGTGCTCACAGTTTGTTCTTTTTTTTGTCGTAACTCGTTATTTGCCGCAGAAAAAATATAAACCATTGGATTATTGAGGACTTTTTTCTATTAGGAAACCCTAAACCAATAGGTATCAGCTCAATGCAGCAAGCCATAATAACACTAGAGAGAACTAGAAAATCGGCGTATTCCGATTGTCACGTTTATTTTGGCTGTAACTCTTTTATAATTCGTCGTAGAGAAAAACCGTTGGATTCAAGATGATTTTTTTTTCTATTAGGAACTAGAACACTTCGTGGCGTACGACAATCACTCGGGGTGGGGGTAAATTCAGCAAAGTCATTTTTGATGGCCAGCTAATCCTGATTTCTCATATGGATGCTGTGTCCGACAAGGTTAGGACAGACCCCCCCCCCGGATTAGATTTTTAATACTAGATAACTGGCAGTATAGACTGACCAACAGGCCCATTCACAGAGAGCAACCGGGACATAATATAATAACATAGGAAAAATAGGATGTAGTGTTTTACTGGTTTTGGGAATCTGAATTTTATCGTTTCCACAACGTTCAGTGAGGGATCTTGTAAACTCGCAGAATGTAAATCAATAATAATCATATTTCAATCACAAATTTATAAAAAAATAAGGTAGCGTGGCAAACTTCCTATTATTCAAAGTTGACTTACGTTATGATCTCTCGAAATCAGATCTAATGAATATTATTTATAACAATTATCACGTGAATTTTCATTACTGGTATGATCAATAACTATGAATATTGAATATGGCTCGAGCGGAGGCACGATTCAAAAACGAGGGAATTGTGGCGCAACGGAGGATGATAACGACAGGAGGTAAAATACCTTTCTCTATATTCACTCTTCTCTAACGACCCTGATACACAATTCTTTCGGGAACTCAAAACACAATGAATTAATGACCTACATGTGGATACAAAGAACACAAAGCACTCCTACCGCCTTCTACACATCTCACCGGAATCTTCCAAACCCCACTCCATTCGTAAATTGAAGTTGCGGCAGTAGAGTTCCGACCCGGTCTCTCTCTCTCCTCTCGGTCACCCACGTATGGCTGGTCTGCGTTGCACGTCTGGACACTGGCTGGCCGTCCTACGTTTTTTATACGCGGCATTTTGTGCAAAAGTAAACAGCCAGCCGATCTGAACTCTGACACTTTTGCCCATCGCAACCCTCCATTTGTGTTTGTCTAGTCGACTATTTTGCCCACTAATTAACTAACCGTGACGCAAATCTCAATAATTTGTATATCAAAATATAGGTCTCGTGATATTACAGCTATTTATTGATATTTTCCGCTCCTACATCTCCTACTTTTGATATTATTTGTAATAAATTGAGAGAGGAGAGCGAGGCTGTTTCGTTTTTCCCATTAGAAACTCTAATTTCTCTACCTTGGCGGGTTCCATGTGCCTATAGGTACACTAATATCAAGGCTATGGGTATACACTAGCTATGAATACACATACATAAATGTTTGCGGCATGCCATGATTCGGCCGCAAATTATCCAAAGAGGGTTCCTGAACAAACACAAATTAGAGGTTCCGACGGCCGTGTTCCCTCGGGTTGTCTGTGATTGGAGGACGCAGGTGCGATGCTTGCTGACGTCACAGGCGCCCCCCCCCCCCCTTAGGTCCCTGCGCCTCTCCTGTGCGGCGTCGCTTGTCGGTTTCGAACTTGCTTAACTGCGTAGTAGCTGAATGCTGGATTTTGGTAGTAATTTAGGCATGTCGTAACATACTATACAACAAGGATGCTTCGTGTCGTAAGGCCATCTGCAACGGTAGAAACAAATTCAACGCCGTCATTTTTGATGGCCAGCTAGGTCTAGTTTCTTGGCATCCCAATTAAAAATTTTTGGTGGAACTAGGTACCGCGGCGTTTGGTCCACACGTGGCCGCCTTTTTGAGCGGGGCATCTTTGAGGCTCGAGTGCTGCACGGTCGCTATGCGCGTTTTGGGGGTGGCACGGGCGACCTCGTTTCGAACATAAATAACCCATACAGGGCGCGCTTGCCCGACCGTGTTCAACGGATATTCCGCGCCTCCGTAGAAGTAGCAGTATACTGCTATTTTGGCCAAGACGTGGAATACGTGGAAATTATTAACCGTTATAAGCATATATGGAATATATCATCAGTTTTTTCAACTGATCTAAGGTTCCCCTGAATAGAATTCATCAACCTATATCTGCCTCTACATAATTAAAATACGAGAAAATGCATGCTTGAATTTTTATGGTATTTAAATAATTCATTGCTACTGCTGCTGCAGAAATATTTGAGTCAGTCATTCCTTTCAGTGTTGTCTTCACAGTTGTACAGTGAGTTGCTATGAATCTCATGTTAAATTAGGTTTGCTTATCCTTTGCATTTTCACCCAATCTAGTAACTTGATTTTGTTTACCACTCCTGAAAAAATTGGGATAACTGAAAAAATCATTCAACAATCTGCATGTATATTTTACTGAGTTACCTATCATCTCCAAGCTTAAAGCTATTTTACCATTATTTCCTTGAGAATTGCATGGCTGATACTGATAGCTTATGCGTGGCCTGCGCGTTATCAGGTCGCCCCCATTGTCCGGTCACTGGACGCCGCTTTGTTTGTATGAGCTGGCTTTGGGTTTGGGGCTCTGGGTAGCCCCTGAGCTGGAGGAAATGCCACTCTAAAGGCGGATGAGACCTTTTTGGTTCAACGGCATCCCTGAGAGGAGATGAACAGCCTGTGCCATAGCTGAGTACTCAGTCTTCTGCAGTCTGCTACTCTCTTCCTTCTCTCGGGTAGTACCACCTGATGCTCTTTTCCTTTCCTCTCTTTTCGGAGAAAGCCCGTACTGTTGATGGCAGAGTCTGGGGGGCGTGGATAGCTGGCCGCTCTCGTTGCTATCACGACTGTCGATTTGCTTTTTTGTAATTTTTTGATGATTCCTTTTGCTTATGGTGTATGCTTATTTATTGTTCTTTGCGTGCCTGATAACTAGATATCCGGACGTGGAGGAGAACCCCGGTCCTCGTGGTTTTGAGTCTCGCTCCTGCCGGATCTTGTGCACTAATGTTCGGGAATTATATGGTAATTTGGCTGAACTAGCTGTAGCCTCTTCGTTATGACCTTGTGCTATGTTCGGAGACGCTGGTCTCAAGCCATCGACATGTTTCCGAGCTGATGATCCCGAACTTTGAAAAGCCAGTGCAGCGGTTGCGAGACTCTTGCCCTGGATTTAGGGGTTTGGCTGCTTACATTCGAAAGGGTATTGTTGTGTCCAGGCAGAGTGAATATGAGTGTCCGTGCTGCGAGATGATGGTGCTGCGAGTCCGTGGCTCATTCAGGAACTGGCTCATTCGCAGCCCTTCTGCTGACGACAGGGTCTTTGATTGTCTCCTGGATGCATTGGCTAGAATTCAGTCCTCAGATAGGCGTTCTGTCTTTGCCTTTATGGGTGACTTTAATTGTCAACATGTAGAATGGTTAGGCTCTGGGAGGACTGATTGCCATAGTCATGCCGCCTTCGACTTCGCGAGTGCCTCTGGTTGTGAGCAATTGGTTGAAGGTCCTACCCATTTGTTAAGAAGTGTTCTTGATCTACTGATGACTGATGTTTCTGATCTGATTGGAGTCTCAGTGGTGTCTCCCATTGGTTCCTCGGACCATGATGCCCTATCTGCGACGCTGCAGGTTCGTCAGCGGGTCCCCAGAGTCACAGTTAGGCGTGAAATATTTTTGAAGTCCAGAGTGAATTGGGATGCGGTCTCTGGTACCATCCTTGCGCTGCCTTGGGGTGTTGTGAGGGAGTCTACTGATCCTGGGTCTATTTTGGATCGGCTTCTCTCTGGCATGGTGCGTGCTTATGTCCCTTCCCGCTTCATAACGGTTAGGACGGGCGATGAGCCCTGGTTTGATGATGCCTGTAGGAGAGCACACCAGTTAAAGCGGGAGGCATATGCCCGTTGGCGTACTAGCC
>LQNS02000225.1:609388-637301 GCA_001587735.2 Parhyale hawaiensis
TGACCACTGCCACTTCAGCCAGTTTAAGATCTCCAAACGCCAGCTTGAGTCACGTGACAAAGCCATGTGTTTACTCGCCCAGGGAAGGCTTGCACGTACTCCTCCCATTGAAGCTCCTTGCCCACGACTTACGTTTCGCTGTCCTCAGCTCGTCAGGTGGGAGGCTCGAAGATGGTCGAAATTCAAATCGTTAAATTCTGCAAAAATTTCGGCAGATTACCACGATACCGAGCATTCCAAAGCTTAAATAGAATTTTCAAACTAGCAAATGATTCTTGAAATTTGGAACATTGTTCGCTACGTTGACTCCAACTCTAATACAGGTGCACCCAATGAGGTTCTAATAGAGAGGAGCGCACCCTCTCTATTTATCCTACGGGAGCGTTGCGAGTAAACTTTTCCCTTAAACTGGCTGAGTGGCTTATCCAATCAGAGAGCGGCATTGCCTCACGCAGCCTATATAGGAAGGAGTCCTGAGGTCAAATTTTTATAGCCATTATTGCAACTTGTATCCTGTGTAGCATCTGATGATGAAAGTAACAGGGTGAGCACTGGGATATGAAACTTCAGACACGATTGTCTTTGCAAAAATATTGAAGAACTGCCTGTCTGTATCTTCCTTAATTAAATGTGCTGACCACCACTGCCACTTTAAGGACTCCAAACGCCAGCTTCGATCACGTGACAAAGCCATGTGCTTACTCGCCCAGAGAGTGCTTGGGCTTGCTCCTCCCATTAGAAGCTCCTTGGGTGCACCGGGGCGACAGGAACCTCCTGTACAGCTATGACGTCAGAGAGAGAATCCTCAAATGACAGCTGAAACCCGTCTTATACCCTAATGACTACTTTTATAGTTCAACGGCCTCGCAGTTTACCACGAATGATAAAAAACGTTAGCGCTGCAAACTCGAGCATGAAAAATTCGCCTCTGGCTAGGAACTGAGCATCTGAAACTAGAGACAATGAGCGAAGCAGCGCTTCGAACCTCTCTGCTCCGGGAATATTTTCTGAAGAGGTTGGAAGGTGAATAATACGCTACAATAAAAAATAATTTTCTTACAAGTGGAACGGCAGTCAAATAGTTTTGGACGTACACCAATTATTCACAAAAAATAAACTGTTCTGTGCCAATAATCTTTGGGATTAACGAAATCTATAAATTGTTGAAAAGTAAATGATGGGACCAGCATATAGATAGCATTTAACTTCTAATAAGTTATAAAGAATGTGAAGGAGAACTTTATACACACGAAGAGTGGAAACAAACGAGGCCGATATACATTTTTTTTTTTTTTTGCAAAAAAATCTAATTACATGCCTGTTCCAAACTCGTTCGGGGAAAATTCGGAAAACTTCGCTAAAAAATGTTTAGGACAAAATTAAAACGGTTTTAGAAGCAGGATGGAAGAAACAAGATTTTTCGGAGAACGAGTAATACAGAGTGTAGCCTAACTCGTTAGTTGTCGGAACATCAGACAAGGCGTTGTTTTCACCCCTTTAAATATATTACAGGGAATATTTGGGATCCGACGAGACAAAAGTGGTGCTATGGTCCTAAATGATACAGATGAGGGTAAATTGTGGTAGTTGAAGTGATTTGGCGGTAGAAGCGTGGCACGGCTGAAATAGGACGAAAATTATGGAAACGATAGGTGAGCCATTTCATAAATGGGGCAATTTATCCCTTTGGGACAAATGAGGCCCTACGGTCCCAAGTGACCCGGATGACTCTAGATTACGTTAAACGGAGTCATTTGAGGTGAAAATGGTGGAAATTGAGGGAAAATTGCAAAAAATTAGAGGTGGGGCCGCGGAGAGGGGGGGGGGGGGGAACTTGCCCCATGAGACAAATTGGAAGCTGGGGGACCTAATGGCACTTTTGACACGAGATAACGTTAGGAAAAGTTGCTTGGCGCAAGAACGGCTACAATCGAGCGAAAAATGCAAAAAATTAGAGGGGGACAAATGGTCCCCATGGAACAAATGGTACTTATATGGATCAAACGAGACGCATATATAGCTGGTCCTAAGGCCCAGGTATCGAGACGCATTTTGGCGATTGAGTGGTCCAAACCGGTTGAAAAATGTGGAAATGCGAAGAGATCGTCAAGATTTATCTTATCCTTATATAATAAAACGCTTCGAGTATTTATTTATTTCGTATCCGCTTCGAAGGAAATAGATGGGCGAAAACTAAGCCAGGTTGCAGATTTTCTAAATCGATGACCAGGCTGCAGAAGATGACGAAGAGCCGACGGTTGATCCTTATCCCTTTATCTGAAGACACTGCTTGCTTGAAATACTTTGCGAAATCTGAACACGATGGAGTTCTATTTTATAACTTTTTTCTCTCAGGTCACGACGCATAAATTCGGCAGATGGCCAACGAAGCGCTCTAGAAAGGGGGATTTTTCACGGGCAGTAGACAACTATTTCTTCTAGCTTACTGTCCATCACTTCTTCTTCTACAGCAGTATTATTGCCGTTCAAAGGGGGGTCACTGAAGCAGGTCTTGCTATTCCATGTTTTTCTGTCTATTGCCATGTGCTCCTTCAGCTCCATTCCACGTATATCGTCCCTCATACTGTCGTTCTCTGAAGGTGCGAATTTTGGTTCATAGGCTAACCCAAAATTTCAGTGAAGCAAATATTTATTATTATATTGGTATTGTCTCGCTATTTCTGAAACATAGACAATCAGTAGCGATGTAAGATGATTTACTTGGCTTATAACAGGAACCACAACGTTGCGCTCAGGTGGCAAGAGATGAAGGACGAAAAGAGAAGAAGACAGAAGAAAGAAGCGCCCGTGTGGACGGTCCCTTCTGTGGCCCTCCGTACGGACGAGGTAAGAGCCCCTCAGAAAAAGTCGGTCACCTCGATGGGCGGCCCACCTTGCAGGACAGAAAGGAAACATAGAGAAACTACATAACTCGACAAAACATTCTCAGCAGAAACTGTAATAAGATACTACTGTATATCCCCTGCGGAGAAGGTACTCGGGAGTCGGGACCCTTGGGTGCGTGATGCCCAAAAATATTGTGGAAGGGAAAGAAGCAGATGTTCAAGTTCGCAAGACTGTATCTTGGCTACGGAGCGCTGACATGCATACAAGCTGGCTAGAGTTACATTGAACTTTATCGCAGCATTTTACTCAAGATTTTTTTTCTGCATCTCACTACTGAAGACGCACGCCTAATCAAGAAGGAAGATAGGGAACGTATAAAAGTAGTACGAGACTACTACAGTCCCATGATCGGAGACGTGCTACGAGTGCATGGAGAGAGATGAATCGTGTATGTGATACAGTCAAGAAAGACTTGAAGCAGAAAGGTTACACTAGTAAATGAGAGCCGCTGAAAATGAGGAAACGACAAGTCAGAGAAAAAAGCACTAAGGTTGAAAGAACGACAAAGGATCAATGAAGAAAATGAAGCATGTCTGAGAAGAGACGATTTCGAAACGGCCTATAATAATAAAAAATATCGATTATTGCGTGAATTTTTTCACTCGCGGGTCCACTAGTAAGTTAATAGAGTGATAAGGAGAAAATGGCACAAGCATACGTCCCATACGTACAAATATGGTGCTATGGTCATAAATGGTGCTGATTGGGCTAGGTTATGGTAAGTGAAGTGATTTGGCGTTAGAACGGTTGAAATCGACCGAAAATTGTGGTAGGCCATTTCGAAAATGGAACAAATTGTCCCATTGAGACAAATGAGGCCCTTCGGTCCCAAGTGACCCAGATGACGCTAGATTACGTTAAAATGGTAGAAATTTAGGTAAAATTGCAAAAATTAGAGGTGGGGCCGTGGGGGGGGGGCACAACTTGTCCCATGAGACGAATTGGAAGCTAGGGGACTAAATGGCACTTTTCACACGAGATAACGTTAGGAAAAGTTGTTTGGCGCAAGAACGGCTTCAATAGAGTGAAAAATGCAAAAATTCGAGGGGGACAAAATTTGGGACAAATGGTCCTGATGAGACAAATGGGAATTAGATGGGTCAAGCGAGACGCATATATAGCTGGTCCTAATGCCCAGTCATCGAGACTCATTTTGGCGTTTGAATGGTTCAAATTGGTAGAAAATGTAGAAATACGAAGAGATTGTCGAGATTTATCCTACAGTGACATTGCAGCGCGAAAAAAAAGCCGCCGAGAAGGCCGCCATTAGGGCCGCGATAGTAAGTTGGGTGTCACGTGACAGACGCGTGAACTCGGCGTCACAAGAGCAAGTGTTTAAGAATTAGGGTAGATCAGGAGAGTGCAGAATATGTTCTTTTCGGGCAGCATCAAACGCTATTACTCACATCATTATGCCTTGAGAATGGAATCGAAATAGGTACCCTGCGTGTACCTAGGCTCATCCAGTTAATAAAAATTCTCATTCCTGCTCATACGCTAGTCTTTTCTCTCTGTACATGAGGCTCTTCAGGCTTGTCACATGATAGTTTTGGAGCGGATTCTTTCAGCTTCACAAGCTGGTAGTAGCAACAGGAATTCTTGCGCAGCAATACAGAGTCGTACTACACCGAATTCTCAGAGATTTTTCTATTATCTTTTACCGGAGGCTCTCAAATTTAATGCAAACTCGGAAGACTTTTATTGATCTCAAGCGGCCAGCGCATTATTGCTGGCAAGGAATAAGGTACAGAGAGGGGAAGTGTAGAGGCCCTACCCAACCTTACAAACTAACCTCGTTAGCAAGGACTGCGGCAAGCTACATCTCGTGCGGAAAAAGCACTCGGGACCCTTGGGTATGTGAAGCCCAAATATATTGTGGCAGGGAAAGGGCCCGCCAGAATATACCCCTGAGGACCCCAACCACGAGCAATGCCTCCACAGGCTCGTACCTCTCCCTCCCCCCACCTCTCTCCCACTGTTGATTATAAGCAGCAAACATATATCATGTGTAGCGAGACTTCTCCACATTTTACTACAGACACTCCCCCCCCCCCCCCCCCCCCCCCCCCCCCCCCCNCACCTCCCGAAACAGAAGGGGAAGTATTGAGAGCCTACCTAACTTTACAAAATTAACCTTCTCAGCAGGAACTGCGGCCAGATGCTACATCCCCTGCGGAGAAGGCACTCGGGACCCTTGAGTGCGTGATGCCCAAACATATTGTGGCAGGGAAAGGGCCCGCCACAATATGCCCCCGAGGGCAAGCAAATATTTATTATTATATTGGTATTGTCCCGCTATTTCTGATGTAAGATGATTTACTCAGCTTACAACAGGAACCACAACGTAGTGCTCAGGTGGCAAGAGATGAAGAACGAAAAGAGAAGAAGACAGAAGAAAGAAACGCCCGTGCGGACGGTCCTTTCTGTGGCCCTACGCACACACGAGGTAAGAGCCCCTAAGAAAAAGTCGGTCACCTCGATGGGCGCCCACCTTGCGCGACAGAAAGGAAATATAGAGAAACTAAAAAACTCTACAAAACTATCTCAGCAGAAACTGCAATGAGATACTACTGTATATCCCTTGCGGAGAAGGTACTCGGGACCCTTGGATGCGTGATGCCAAAACATATTGTGGAAGGGAAAGAAGCAGATGTTCAAGTTCGCAAGACCGTATCTTGGCTACGGAGCGCTGACATGCACACAAGCTGGCTAGAATGACATTGAACTTTATTGCAGTATTCTACTCAAGATTTTTTCTGCATCTCACTACTGAAGACGCACGCCTAATCAAGAAGGAAGATAGGGAACGTATAAAAGTAGTACGAGACTACTACAGTCTCAAGATCGGAGACGTGCTACGAGTGCATGGAGAGAGATGAATCGCCTATGCGATACAGTCAAGAAAGACTTGAAGCAGAAAGGTTACAGTAGTGATTGAGAGCTGCTGAAAATAAGGAAACGACAAGTCAGAGAAAAGAGCCCTAAGGTTGACAGCACGACAAAGGATCAGTGAAGAAAATGAAGCATGTCTGAGAAGAGCAGATTCCGAAACGGCCTATATTAATAAAAAATATCGATTATTGCGTGAATTTTTTCACGCGCGGGTCCACTAGTAGTGGACCCGAAAAAAGCCACCGAAAAGGCCGCCATTAGGGCCGCGATAGTAAGTTGGGTGTCACGTGACAGACGTGCGAAGTCGGCGTCACAAGAGCAAGTGCAAGAATTAGGGTAGAATAGGAGAGCGCAGAATATGTTCTGCTCGGGCAGCATCAAACGCTATTACTCACATCATTATGCCTTGTGAATAGAATCGAAATAGGTACCCTGCGTGTAACCTAGGCGCTCATCCAATTAAAAAAAAAGTCTCAGTCCCGCTCATACGCTAGTCTTTTCTCTCTGTACATGAGGCTCTTCAGCCTGTCACATGTTAGTTTTGGGGCGGCTTCTTTCAGCTTCACAAGCTGGTAGTAGTAACAGGAATTCTTGCGCAGCAATACAGAGTCGTACTACACCGAATTCTCAGAGATTTTTCTATTTTCTTTTACAGGAGGCTCTCAAATTTAATGCAAACTCGGAAGACTTTTATTGGTCTCAAGCCGCCAGCGCATTACTGCTTACAATTATTATTATTATATTGAGTAGTTCAAGTCTCCGTACGGCTCCACAGCAACGGCGATGTAACAGAGGAAGAAGCAAGGGACACATAGTGTGACGATAGACACGTGGAACCCATGCACGAGGGTGTTCCCACACAGGATTATTGCTGACAAGGAATAAGGTACAGAGGGGGAAGTGTAGAGGCCCTACCCAACCTTACAAACTAACCTCGTTAGCAAGAACTACGACAAGCTACATCTCCTGCGGAAAAGGCACTCGGGACCCTTGGGTATGTGAAGCCCAAATAAATTATGGCAGGGAAAGGGCCCGCCAGAATATACCCCTGAGGACCCCAACCACGGGCAATGCCTCAACAGGCTCGTACCTCTTCCCCCCTACCGCTCTCCCACTGTTGATTCTAAGCAGCAAACATATATCATGTGTAGCGAGACTTCTCTACATCTTACTACAGACCCTCCCCCTTCCCCAAAAAGAGCCCGTATCCTGGCGCCGCATTCTTCATAAGTAAGAGAGGCACTTCTATGTAAACGATCAATAAGTTATGGCTTTCTAAGCACGCCGCTCTCCACATCTAACTTGGCAAAAGGATAAAAGTCCACTGAGATCACAATTTTTAATTGAATCATGATTATCTATGAGGTTATATACAAAACGGAAATTTGTACGGTTACATTGCTCATCGAAAGAATGTTACATCAACTTGTAAGAAACAAATAAAATTGAGATACAGATACAAAATCAAGAAAGCAACAGCAGGAGCTAAAACCGGCAATAACCGAAAAATGAAAATTCGAAGGGATGAGCAGCTATTGTAATTTAAAAGTCGATAAGAGACACCTGCAGTTAGCGTTGCATGACTCCTCAACAGAATGGTTGACAGGTAGATCGAATACACGTTGCTCTGATAAAAGTCCAGCTGTAATTAGTCAAACGTACACGAATTCCGAGTTTCCTAGAACAAATTAATGCACAGAAAGATAAAAAAACATGCCATGTTTGCAGCAGCATTCGAACCTAAAGATAAAGGGATATAGAAATTCCTCGTCTCCATGAAACGAATCTCGAAGTATCAATCCTACTACTTGAAATATTGCTCACATATTCGACAAAGCTTTCATAGATGTGATGAGGAAGATAACTCTTTCATACGTAGAACATAAAAACTCTAGAAACAACCCAAGTAATTCAAGTAAAAATTTTGTTAACAAGATTTTACAGAGGTTAAATGTGGCACAAATTTATCAAATCACAACAAAATTTGCGTCATAATGTCAACAGCCACTCAGCTGTGCAGTGAGTGAGAACGTTGTTTGAGCCGCCATAGACTCAACTACGGGGTTTCAATAAAGGAAAACGAACCGACGTACAGAATGTTAATGGGAACGAGGAACCAAAAATTGACAAGAAAACCCTATAAAGTGGGAACGTGAAGGATTTAAGATATTAGGGACGTTCGTAAGGCCGGCTTCACACAACAGCCAAATGAACGGGTTCTCTCGGTTATTCAAAAAAAAAAAAAACTACAAAACGTAAGCCGCCAAGTTAGTTTGCAGCTCTTCAAGTGTCACTGGCAACGCTTAGGATAACTCTAAAAATTTGTAGTAAATTAAAACTGTGAGAACATTGCGCTTCTATAACATCTAAACAGACTTAGAAACGCAATCTGATCCGGAGCCGAGGATACTCGTTCATAGCTGTAGACTGTCGGGTGAACTAGCTTTAACCATGGAGAGAGTCCTTAAGTTTTCAGAAGTTAGCTAGAAGTCAAGAGATAAAATAACAAATAATTTATTAGTCGAGGCTTATCACTATATGATTTAATAAACGTTTTATGAGGAGCACAAACATCCTAAATACGGTCTCTGTAACAATCACAAGTAAAGGCCTACGGGGCTAGTCTCCATACATTTGCTATCGAAGGCACACACAAGACGCAGGGTACGAGGGATTAGGAAGCAACGTCTATACAGTACAGCACTGCATTTCCCAGAGACATAGCGAGCGCTCCACCAAGTGAGGTAAAGAGCACGGTTATGCTAGCAGCAAGGTCAACTCAACTGTAGGAAAAGAAATATTCAGTAGATGGTGTTAATCTATTCCACAACGGTAAACTGCTCACTTGCAGAAATATAAATAGTGAAGCTCAGAATGCACTATTTAGCCTTAGAAATTCGAAAGTGTTAAACTACTTAGGGCAAGGTAGATACGAAGCTTTCATAAATTCAGAGGATGTCGGCAGGAAACAAGAGTACAATATCCCCTATGAATTAACGCAGCTGCAGAAAGTAATGGTCGACACCTTTTCTGGAAAACTCTACCAAACAACGAATGAATATTTCTAAAGAACGGAGAAGGTATCTGCTCTGGTGGAATTTCCATCGAAAATTTCGACGCAATTTCTCTGTTCAAATCTTGAAAGAAAATAGAAATAATAATGAATTAGGAAGAGCGTTAATAATAGTGGCACGAAAAAACACAATAGAAACAAAAACCTTCAGACAGTGACGTGGGGTACTACCGTCTGCTAGTCCAGACACTCCAGCTATAAGCGGTACTGCACTACGCAAAAGGACAACTCGTTCATGCTTTCGTAAGCGCTAGTCGTACGAAATTGTTTAGTAATAACGGTAAAGGGTTAAGGAAGTGAAATTTGCGGTAGAAAATACGCCCCACCAAAGCGCTAATCCAACACAGTTGAACGCTTTTGTGTGGCTACGCGTAAAGAGCAGTAGGGAACACAGGGCTAACCACCAGTTCAAGAGAACAATAACCAATAACGACCAGTATAATTCATACAAATTATTTAGAACAACGGTATACCTCAAGAGAAATAAAACTTGTGTTGGTTGTTTGCGAGTTGATTAACACTACTAGGGAAGTATTTAGTTCAGGGTATACCGAAGGCCGAGATACCAGCTTATTCCGAAACACATAGTCCCAAAGCTCTCGCAATGCGCCATTTCCACGAACACATACGAACGCATACAGGATAACAGAACTAGAAAATAATATTTTGATTAAAAAAAAAGAATCAGCCGAAACGGGGAAAACATGTTAGTCATGGATAAAAATACGCAGAACAACGAGCTGTCCACAGCAGAGAGGAAGCGCAGTGCTGCCGTCAAGCGAGTCTTTACCAAAGATTGAAGCGTACGCATCTCGTTAGTGAGCTTAAAAAGAAGCAAATTTCCAGCGGAATAAAATGTTCGCACTTACTGTATCGAAGTTGATAATAGTGAACAAAATAAGGCTATATCCCAGAAGCTTCAACGTTAATGAATCATTACACCTTAAATCAAGATTAAGAGTACTGGATATAATGAAAAAAAAAAAAAACCTGTTAAGTCATTGCAGATTGGGTAACTCTGCATCTGTGGCGTTTATTCGCTGTCCCTAGTCAAATAGCTGAAGTTTATTATATTGGGCGCATGTTGCAGTTAAATGAATGCTTGTTCTGCTCACATAATTTGTTAGAAAAGTCGGCACTTAAATCAGTTATCAAGTTGTGTACTACGCAAGCCCCGTAATATATGGTAATCTTGAGCCTCCCAAGCCAAACTGCGGTATTTCAATGGCGGAAAAAGGAAGAGACAAGAAATATGAAGAGCGGGTAACCACCTAAGCATAAAGGCAGGAACACATCGCATTGGAAAAGTTACTCACAAAAACAAGTTAACGGGAAGAGAAGACGTACCCTTGGAGCGATAGGAATATCATCATCATCATCATCAGCAGAACTGCACTCGTCCTAACACTGTGATATAATTTCCAACTTCACCTTTGATTAACTTTGGCGAGGAAAAATCTCGCGCATATATGCTAAAATCTACACAGCTGCGTAGATTGGCGTCACTATAACTTGGCTACTATAAATCTTACTATATGTACAATAATGCCACGNACTGCACTCGTCCTAACATTGTGATATAATTTCCAACTTCACCTTTGATTAACTTTGGCGAGGAAAAATCTCGCGCATATATGCTAAAATCTACACAGCTGCGTAGATTGGCGTCACTATAACTTGGCTACTATAAATCTTACTCTATGTACAATAATGCCACGGTTTCTAGTAATTAGAATAAAATATTCCAAACGTACAAACAAGCATGCACAAGGGGACATGTCACACAGATCCAAGGGGAGCTGTTGGCCTTCCAAGCACCGCGTTACCACAGAGATGATACATCTTCAAGACACTCATTTCCGTAAGTCCCGTTTACACGAGGCGACTTTTTCGTGCAACACGACTGTACTCTTGGGGATTTTCCCACGTTCATGGGATTTCACACTTGACTCCTAAATTTCGAGGCTTGCTTGTTGATTAAAGTTATAACTAGTTCAAAGCGTTGGCTATTGAAAGTTGGCCTCCACTTCTCTTCTAAGCATCTGAGTTATAAGTACCTTAAATCTGATAGATTTTTCTCGCAGCATGGCATCCTAAGCCACGGCAGTGTGACACAACAAGGTGGGAACATTTTCCGCCCAAAGAAGGAAGAGCGGGGAAAACAGAGTGTTGCGCAACCAAAGTCGCATCGTGTAAACGGGATTTTACCAAATCTTACTCGTGAACTAACAAAGCTAAAGATTCAATAGCGTCGAAACGATTCAAATGTGAAGAGCGTGACAGTGAAGAACTTCCTAATTTATGGCATAAGAGTTATGGATTTTACTTATTCAAATTGCATTAAGCTAGATTTCGTACTCAACGAAGGAAATTTGAACAGGCAAATAAAGCTAACGAGATTATTTTGGTATTACTTGCGATAGCACAGTCCAAATAATTGCATTTTGTAAAACCCATATGGATAGATAATGAAGACTCGCGTCATTGGATCAGATTTAAAATCGACTATCACGTCGAGCACTGAAGCAGAGAAATCCTCTCACATACACTGCTGAATACCGGCAGGAATCTATTGACACGAGGGTTATTTCAGCGCTTGCACTCACAAGGAGTGGAGACCGGCACACAATTCATCAAATACACTATATACACTTGCCAAGATATCATAAGTACATTGTACACGATATTAAGCGAGCCACTGAGCATAGAACGTATATACACCGATCATCATATATATATTTACACATAGAGCTGTTTGCAACACAAACAAATTATTAAAGGTCCGTTGCGGAACACATACAACACAAACGTCAGTAAGAGACACTGCATGCAACCTACACGACAGTTCTGGACTACGAGAACACTACTGAACGAAAACAGAATAGTTATTGGCCTTCTACTCTTCGAGCTCGTTACCACGTGTAAGAGTAAGACTATAGGCCTCCTCTACATAACAATTGTGGCCATATTTCAGTGGCCACGTGCATTTCAATCGTCGGGATAAATTTTTGATAAAAATGGAGTCAAATTAATGGGAAGTATGCAGTAGATATGACTGAAAGCTATACTCAGCGGCCATAAGGTACAAACTCTACAAGGAAAACAAGGTGGGATTAAATAGAAAAATAAATCAGATTAGCATTGGCAGCATTAAATAACAGACATCAAGGTAAAGTGAATAAGTCATTATGTTTTAGTTTCATTATTAGTGATCTAGATATTGTTAGCGATATTTATGTAGTATTTGACAGTAGGAGTCACAAATAGAGCAACAACGGATACACAGAGTCGGAACGTTAAACGCCTTAGCTTCAGCTAAGTATCCGGTAATTCTTACGGTCATAACTTCAAAAATGCTTGTGTTCATCTCTACAAAGTTGGGACGTAAGCCAAACGAGTTTTGGCAAGTTAATATACCACTTCTCACTATCGTATATGGTATCCAATGTATGGTAAGAGTACTCCATAATAGAAAAATATAGCAATAGGGTAGACTACAAGAATTAAACAGTAGTCAGAGTAGAAATAGATAGCAGTACCGATGCTAAAAGGGAAATGTAACTGGCAGAGAGCAAAACAGTAAGTTTTATCGCAGTTCAACTATTTATCAAATGCAGCATTGTAATATGAACATGAGCACCATGGCCGGTTCTAAGCCACCGGCTAGGTGCAGCACTTTGAGATAATATCAAATGACATGTTCACTTGGAAGGGCAGCAGCTGAGCCATAAAATGAGGCAAGACTGCAGCGAGTACTTTACTGTGAAGCATCCTACACAGCACTGAAGTGGGCACTATAAGGCGAACTGTTGATGCAATTTTATTCTTAAATTTCTCAACTGGGGCATCAACAATAACAATCTAATCCATAATCATTCGTAAAACACAGGTTTTCGTATGCAACAAGAATGGATTAAAGAAACTGAACGAGAGTCAGATTCGCAGGGCTATAGCAACGGGCTTCAATGACAATTTTTTGCACCTAAAAGTATTGGCACAGTAAAGAAGTCAGCGAGAAGAAGAAAAAGAGACCAGTTGAAACAGACGAACAAGTACAAACCTGAGAAAAGGCCTCAAACTGTAACATTTTCAGAATGGTAAAACACACAGTGAACATGACTCGCTCTTTATTTGATTTTCAGCTAAAACGCCACTTTAATGAATTAGATACTTGTTAGTTATATGATGTATAGTTATACAAACAAACAAATCAACAGGTGGTGACCTATCACTTGATCCTACGCTTCCTACGCTACGTTATCGTCCACAGCACAAATGGAAGGGCAGCTAAGACCTTCCTCACAACGGGCAACTGAAGTGTAGGCGAGTGAAACTTCCAGGCGGTGCTATGCGCGCTACCTCACTTACAAAACCAGATTCACACACACGTATTTTCCTCGTTTGCGACCAGCTTAGGTAGGCAACAAGTAATATTTACTCTCACGAAACGAAACGTGGATATACTTAAGGGAGATGAAAGCCCTCTCTATCTTCGGTTAGCTAACATGAAACTTATGAACTTCCGGATGACACCGCGTGAAAAAACGCGATGTAAATGATTTTCTTCCTTTTAGACTTTGAAGCACATACTAACAGAATATGGGGCACTACCTGTACATACTCCAAAGTCAATAACTTGAAAAGTTGCAATAATATGTGCCTTCACATACCTAGAAGTACATAATAACCAAAAATAAATTGGCATTTCGCAGTTGCACTACTAACGTTTTCAAAAAATATATGCAAGAAAAACGTTTATCTGCTCTAACCTCAATGAAAAACTTGTAACAGCAGTAACACCTTTGCGTCATTTCATGGAGACGGTCATTTGATGGAACTGTTTGAAAAATCTGAGTTTGCGTCGACATTTTTACGACATGGATCAGGTCAGACGAAGTTGAGGCACCAGTAGTCAACAGGAATATGGTGTGGGTGGGATGCTGCGATAAATTAAGGGACAGACCTTAACTTTAGAATGAGAGGAGAAACAAGAGTTGAGGTCGGCTGGAGATTGGAATGTGGATGGGCAGGGGGAAGAGAGTAAGATGGCATTCAAGTGGGAGTTAGTGACCGCTGGAAGAGGGAGGCGAGTTACAGTTAGGGTCAGTTGTACACAGGCGTGAGGTTGAGGTGGAGGTGATGGCGAGGGGCGAGGTGTTGATGAGGCAGCGCAGGAGGAGGTGATGGGGTTTTGGCACGGTTTTGGTGCTGTTCTCTCCTCAACTTAATGCTGAGGAGCACGTGCAGCATCATGGCTTTACAGTCACCACAAACGGACATGAGTTCTCCCCGTAGTTGCTCCTTATGGCTTTGTGGTGTGTAGCTGTTCTGGTTCCGGAGCATCTCCCGCTGTTCTTGTTTCCTGCCGTACAATATACATCAGTTACACGGGAAACATCATTACGAATTTTGTACAGTAATACCAATGGCATAGCTATCAAATCATTGTTCTATTATGCTCACAACATACATTTGTTCAATGAATAGAAATAGCTGCAATTTATGAATAGTATGACATGTCCTCGGCAACATTTACACGGCACCTATACTCATAATTTTGGGCAAGCCGAGCCTGGAGTGGCAGTGTACTTTACAAGTGAAGGCATGTAAAACAAAACAGCTGCAAGCACTTGGCTCAGTAAGTTTGCTGAACCATGTAACCATTCAGCACGCGTCGCACACCCAGTAACACCAGATTGTAATCACAGAACAACTCATTCAACAGATACTTCCACAACAGAGAAAATTCCTGAAACCTCCGGAGACTGTATACAGCGCCAAATCTCGGTAATTGCAGCTTTGGACGACGCAGTACTGAATGATCAGCAAATAAGTGTAGTAAGACTTAATTCGTATATTCAACTTCACGATTTCATATGGTGTTAGTGAAAGGAAATGATTTCGGAGTGAAGAGGGAAACAAGCGTGCTGTGGTGGCTATGGTCATCTAAAACTGAGACGCCTTCCGCAACTGAGACCATAAGCCTGTCTACGGTTTAGAAGCTCCACTAATAGGAAATATAAAAAAATAAAGGAAACAAGCCTGTACCTGCTTTTGGTCTTTTAAAAAAAAGCAGACACTTGAGGATCAAAACTATTTCTGAAATACATATAAAGCACACAGTGATCGATACGTAGATATTTCATGACTTCGAAGGCATCAACATGAAGATTTTGGGGCAGAGTAACCTCTATGTAATACAGCCAATTCTATAACGCAGCGAGGAATTGCACAAAGCGAATACATGCGCAAGGAAATCAAAGCGATGGCAAAACAAATTGTGTCTAGATGGGTGCTTGCTTTCTTAGTGAAAGAATGGAAGTGAAGAGGTAGGCAGCAGCAGTGACGAGCATTGCTCAAGGCACAGAGAGCAGGTTTAAAAGCAGCTTATATGAATATACATTCAGTGACACCTCGGTAACGATTAAGAAAAGAAAGAAATTTACACCAAACCCAAGCAAGATTGTAAACTTATGCAACAAAGTCTGCTCTTACCAAGAGCTTGAAAATTCACAACGGAAACAAGTTATAGTTTAAACAGTGCTGGCATGTAGTCTAAGCGACCTCGTGTTGTGGACAAGCCCACTACCTAAGCGGGACGTATTTGGAACATTACGAAGTATGAACGTATGGCTACATTATCGGGTGCTGTTTGAAACAAAAACCTACATTGGAGATGTACATCCGTAGGGGCCTTTAAATTCCCGTACATAATACGCATGTCGGTAAAAAATTAATCGACTCTTCTTCATCAAATATCTCAGCGTGACGTTCAGTACAGTACAGACTTGATCAGTGAACGCCAGACGTCGCTTCACGAAACTACCACATTAGAGCTATGCGCTTCTTGGCACGATATGGAAATCGTCTCTGATTAACATGTGTAGCATATAGTACTAGTAGAAACTAGTAGAAAAGGTACACTTTCAAGCTTCATCACCCTTACACCTCACAAATTTGACTAACTGCAAGGGGTGAAGCTATTATCAATTAGAGTAACAGACTAGAACTACAAGGTGTTGTTCAAAATTGATCGTTACAATATTTTTTGCCCACATTTATCAATTAAATCGAAATATACAATTCAAACCAAGATAAACATGTTGTTTAACTATTACTTTTTCTGAATATCTATAATTTATTCCATATGCCTTCCGTCGGCATCGATAACCTGCTGTAAAAGCACGGAGAACGCTTTGCAAGTGTTACGAATGATAGCTTGGGGAATTTTTGCCTATTCCTTCGAGAGTGTTGCCTTCAAAGCCTCAACATTCTTATGACCGGAAGCTGAGACGTTGCTTTCCACATGAACCAAATACTGAAATCAAGAGGATTAAGGTATGTAGATGAATATTAAGTAAACATATGCATAAATAAAAAGGTTGCAACGATAACTGTTGAACACTCTGTATTACTGAAAGCCCATGTGCACCGTCTACTATAGCGATACAGCTAGTGTTGCCTTAGGCCACGGGTTTGACTATCTTTAGAAGACGGATCTTCATGAAATTGACAGAGAATGTTACTTGGGTTAGGAGGAACAGATGATTAGCTTTTGCTGAAGATCTATGCAGCAGTTTGTTTGTTTACCTGTTTTTTTTTTTTCTTGGCAACATAACTAGAAAAGTTTAAATTGATACGCATGACATTTGCAGGAACAGTTGGTAAATATATGAGGAACAGATGACAAAATTTTGGTGCCGATTATTTGAGTTTATATGCTTGTTTCTATGTTGCATTTACTATATAAGTTGCCTCCTTAGACACAACTGTGGTGTTTCAGGACAGCAGAAGCAAGAGACGCGTAGCATGTCGATGATACATGAAACCCAGGCATGAGGGCGAATCAACGCGTATGAGAACAGCAAGTCAGGAAAGAACAGGAAGAACAGAAGCAGGCATCATCAGTATGAGTATGAAAAATGGAAGGAAGCAAAGTGGGCACGAAAGACAGACGACCCGAAGACGAGCTACAGCTAAGGTAACAACCCTGGGGCACTGCTCCTTGTAACGTAGGGTGGGCGAATCAACTAATCCAGCCCTATGACCCATCCTATGCTCCTGAGGGGGCAGGTGCACCGCAGGTAGGAAGACATAGCTCTTTTGGTATTCAAATACTTCAATGAAATCTAAAATTGGCATATGAAAGGGATCGTTTGAAAAAATCTACACATTTGCTAGTATTGCTCCATGTCTGTAGCCATCTTACAAAAACTCCGGTGACTCGCAAAGATGCAGGGGCGGCCTTGCGTCGGGCGGGACTGGAGTTCGCAGAAACTTCCTGAAGGAGCGACGGAGCGCAGCACTGCAGCTGCTGCAGGAGACAGCAGCGCGCCAGAAACGACACCGTAGAATAAGGGGGTGGCAATGTACAATACAGATATAAATGGAGCCAGTCATGCAGGCAAGTGGCAAGCCATCATTGCATGAGTTGTGCGCAAAGGAAAAGGTCTTACTGACGGTATTTTCAGAAGCACCCCAAACCAATTTGTGAAGTCATTCTCTCAATAACGAAGGACGAGGCCACACTGAAGTGCCATTGCGAGTCCAATGTAGGGATGTATCCTCATTCGTAATTAAACTACCTTATAGTGAACTTCAGTCGACGCAAATTCAAACAATGAAGGAAGCAGGCATCTACCTTGTGTATTAACTTGCGTAAAGGTACAGGAGGCTACTTTTTATACGAACATCATGCAGTGATAGACTACAACCACTTGAGGAATAGTTCCAGAAAAGCCAAGCTCCAGGAAACGAACAAAGGAAAGATGATATCGGAGAATAACAAAGTTTTTAAAGTAAAACGGAAGACAAATAAATAGTTACATATTGTGGCGCACACATAATCGACAAACAAACCCATCAGCACTCATATCAAGTCACAGTATAAAAAAAGACAGTCAAGATACATGAAGTTTGTACTCTAAGAAAATCAGGGGAGGTTTAATCTCAGGCGTTAGCAAAATTTTGACTCAGCTTAGGAACAGCGCAAGAATATATATATATATATATATATGTACATTGAAGCATAAGTGAATAAAGCAAAAGAGTCAAGATGCAGACAGTGGAGCGTGCTAGCATCACTAAGAGCATGCAAAGCTTACCTTTTAATATCTTCATGTACATAAGGGGGAGAGTCCGGCGTGTGAGGAGGCAGAGAATAAGGAGGACCGGTGCGGTGAGAGAGGGCGGGGGAGGACGGCGCTGACCCAACACTGCACGTCACACTCATGCGGCGGTCACTGCTGCCGCCGCCCTTAGGCAGCTCCTGTGGACACCACACGGAGGTTATAGCCACTGCGGTGCTAGAGCTCAGGGGCAGATAACATCCTCCATAGACTGTACAGATTCTTAACGAAATATGTTCTATTCTGCTGGCTCGTAAATATCCAAGCTGTGATAACAGATTCATGCATTACAAACTTTAGTACAGATTAAGGCATTAGAAACTCAAGTACTAAAACACAATTCGACGTCAGTTCCTAAGCACAACAAGTTTGCGGAGAATCCCGCCAATTCCACAAAGCCGTGTAAAGAGAAAAAAGCTTCCAGCAACTATTTCTCTTCGCGATCCTGGCACAACTGGCATAAGGTTGCGACAGGATATAATCATCTTATCCTAAATGTATTAGGTCTCAGGAACCGAGGGAGGCTGCATACGTAGCAAGGAAAGACCTGATGAACTAAATAAGAGTTGCCGGGGGGCTTACGACCACTCAATATTCTGTAGAAACTTTGAGGCGCGAGCGCCGAACAAAATGGAAATGTTGCGGGGACGTTAGTGACGCCTCACTGAACTTTGGCGGGTGTTGGGTATGTCCGCGTCAGGCAGGCGGGGCTACCGTGTCCATTGGTAGCGTTGTTCTCTACCATTCATTTTGTTGTTCCATACCTACTCGTTACTATAATAGTGATAGGAATCAACGGCATAAAAACAATGACGTGGTGGGTAAACTAGACATATGATAGTAGGTACAACGGCAATACAACAGCATCGATTTAAGCAACTAGCTAGTTTGGGTAACGATGATGAAAGTGTATTATACCTAGATGCTCCCAGCTACCCAACACATAATGCAGACGAATTTAATCATAAGAGATACAAAATAGGATACTACATAGATGGGTTCTATGAAATACAGCACACAGTACTGGACTGTGCGCACTCGACAAGACTGAGGCGCTGGGACTGCATTAGGGCAGCAGCTACACTGACCGTCGGCAGCAAGCATCGGGACACACCCAGCAGACGTCACACAAGAGACGAGAGTACATGTTGAGTAAGACTAGGTTTGAAACCCTGATGTTATTATCGTGCAGCTACCACTACCAGCTGTTAATTATCGAATAGAACTCGTTCTTTCTTCTACTGAAAACGAGAAGAATTCCTTTCTGTGTCAGAAAGTATCATACTCACCTTCTGACGCAGAAACGGAATTCTTCTCTTGACGCTGGCGTTGCCAGATAAGCACAAGTGATGACATCTACCGAAGGTACCAAATCCCAGCTCTGTTCGTTGTGTTTACTTTTAAAGCGTCAGATAGACTTAGCATCTAAATGTAATGTGAAATGGAATGGTATGTACGATAACTTCTATGTCTCTACATAAAATGGGCCGATACCTCAGCATAGGATAGCTTTTACTACGGAATCCGCGAAACGAGTGCAACATCATTGGCATGCCAGTGCTGATATAATGTCAATGTTGAGGGTGCTGAAGCTGGAAGAATGATGTTCTATTTCTTCAGTGTAGCCGGAAACGCTAGACGATATGCGTACGAATCCTAAGAAGCTAATGAAGTAAATCTTGAGGAAGCCTAAATCAGTTGATGCCACGAGCCGAAGTTTTCAGCACCAAGCGGCCATTGGAAGCAGCAATAATTAAAGTTAAGTTGGTATTTACCAAACAAGTGATTAATAATTTAACAATCGGCATGTATACGACAGGAAACACTCACTTGCAGTCTACTGAAGAGCTGCCTAGGGAATGAAGTGGTCTGTGTCTCCTCTTCTTCCTCTCGGGGAGAGAAGGACTGAGGGGACAGCATCAGTACAGGGATGTTGCCGAAGTGCTCCGCAGGGATGCGCATCTGATGTGGATAGAGGAATTTTTTCATAAGACAACCAATGCGTCATTATCGACACAAGCTACCACATTTAGCAAACAAACTTAACCCCTTCGGTTCCACTACTGACGGCAGCGGTAGGCACAATGGTCAATGCTGAATGATCAAAAGCAGCCGTTGCATCATTCTTGGAAATTCATATACATTGCAGGCTAAACAAAGGTTTCGCCAAGTTTTGTTCATTTTGCAAAATTATTACGTACATCTATGAGTTAGCCTGACCTCATAAGAGTAGTTCATATGAAAAAATGAAGAAAGGAGTCTCCAAGAAGTCCAGTTTCGGTTAAAGCATTTGGAGCGCAACTGTTTACAGCGTCTTGAAATTACAGTTTGTCAAAAGCATAGGGAACTTTATACAGCTTCAGTCCATTAGCCCAACGGGGAAGTGCCCATCTAATTGTCACAGTAGTGCGTTATGTTTAGTTTCAAGGATTAACTTCCCAGATCGTCTTAGGTATTAGGTATTATAAGAAGATTTAAGCCTCCCTAAATAAGTACTAAGCTTTTCTAAGAGAGGAAAAGGAAGGGACATATAGTGTGTCGGTAGAAAAACGAGGAACCCATGCACGAAGGGGTTCCGACACAGGATCAACGCGCTTGGGAACCGCATGTCGGGAAAGAAAAGGAAGAACAGAAAACAGTAAGATCAGTAGGAGTATGAAAGTGGAAGGACGCAAAGTGGGCACGAAAGATAGACGTCCCGCGAGATCGTCTTACGAAATTTCTAAGTACATATCATCAAGAGACTAAACTAGCTTCAAGAGCATGCATAGCGACATAAAGCTTCTTATGCACCTGATCTGATGAGGGATTACAAGAGGAACACTATACGTATATGTAGGCTATCGTGGACACTATCAGCAAATCATGAGCATCTGACGTATGCCATAGGAAACGCTCCAGTATCCAGTAGAGACTCAAGAAACCATTAACGCTACTGTCTTGTTCTCAAAAGAGTGGTCTGTCGACAACGTGCGAGCATAACAGCAACACTGAACTCGAGCCATCTCAGAACAAGAGGGTAAAATTGAGCATTAGAGACATGACGCATTCACAAGAAAGAACAATTGTAGCAAAAGGAGGTAGAAAATGCAACCACAGCAATATACGTGTAGACGCGACACAAGTCTGCAAACCAATATCAGAAAAAGAGATAAAACAGAATCAGCCAAAACAATATGAAGAGGTGATAAAACTCAGTCGTACAAAGTTAAAAAAAAATGTTACTAGCAGAATCATCTACTTTCACCATGCTCACGCAACTACGCGTGCCTTATTCTCTACATCTGGGTCACCAGCTACTCTCATAGGTCGCATGAAGGTAGAATTTGAACACCACATTTCAAGCACCAGCGATGACGGCTCGCTGGACATTATGAATCTTTTAACTGGTAGCTGGCCATCAATCAGTCGATCTAAAATCACAGTGAGATTGTTCAAACTATTCACTGATAAAAAGTACCTTATTAGGTATGCTATTCTAAACAGGTCCGAGGAGTGCGATAGCTCAAGTCCGAGTACGACTCCTGTTCCCTCCGTTTGTCCGATTCCGGCATATCGTCGCCATGTGTTTCCAACTCTAACTTCTATTATTCCCAGGATTCCCAGTGTGCCACATTAAGACAGTAGTATTTGGCAAGAGTGTAGGCTTCGGCCAATTGACCAAATGTNGTACACCTATATTAGACTAAAAAAGAAAATCATTTATATGTATTTTGCATTTGCAGTGATATCTCGCATAATTTACACGATTCGGGACCTGAAATTATTAATACATTTATAACTATGAATAATTAGCATTACCACTGACCATACTACACACAAGGAATAAGCAAAAATAAAATTATTACATCTGAAATGAAATCTCGCATCATTTGCACCACTAAAAGCCAAAAACATAAAAAATGATAAAGTATAATAAATATCTAACAGAAGTTTTTTGGAGTCGAACACAAAATTCTGACTCCAACTCAGACTCCTGGAACCAGTGAGTTTCCGTTCTCCCGCCCTAAAACCTCCGACTCGAACCTTTCAGATCAATACTTACCGAGTTCTACCAGGAGCTAACCAAATACAAACTGAAATTTGTGGAGAATTCATCACACACTTCTCTACTTAGTAAGCTACAGCACAAAACAGACAGACCAAATTTGAATGCTGTAAGTGTTTTCATTGCTACCTTAAACACTTTTCTCATAAATAGCACACAGATCTTTTAGGCTGCATGAGTTTTTAGTAAGCTACAATACAGTATTTACTAAAAGATGCAAAGAGTTAGATGAAGAAATTCTCGTAAATGATAGCATACCTTTGATGCACATTTCTTGCAGACGTTGCGCTTACAGAGGCGGCATTCAACAGCCCAGTGGCCAAAGAAACTAAAGCGAACTTTCATGCAGAGGAAACAAATTTTGCCTTTGGCCATGTCCTCCTTAATGGTGAGATCGAGAGGCAGAGCCTCCAGATCGGCCTTGGTGAGGACATTGCGGATGTGGACGACTTCTTCGAGCGTGAGTGACAGACAGTCCAAGTGGGACGCAAAGTGGGCCTGAGGGAACACAGAGGGCGGTGACAACCTTGGATGTACGGCAGGTAACGCACAAGACGATCTACTGTCAATGATGTAGCGATGAGCACAAACAACACAAGTACAAATTTTACAATGATTATTATTATATCAGCAATTCGTTTACACTACAAAGTTGTTCTCAAAGAGGAAGAAAGGATTGTATAGTTTTTCGATAGCAACGTGGGGCCCATGGACGAGAGTGTCCTCACACAGGATCAACACCTATGGAAACCGTAAATTAGAAAAAAACGAGGAAAAACAAAACAAAGCATCAGCCAACGAGTTGAAAGGGGAAGGAAGCAAAGAGGGCGCGAAGAAAAGACGTACCGAAAGCCTAGCTATGGTTAAGGTACCCTCCAGGGTCCCCCTACGGTCGCTGTTCCTTTTCACTTACCGTAGAATCAGCGAACCTACGTATCTAATCAAACCCCATGGCCTATGGCCCACCCGATGCTCCCTGAAGGGATACATACACGTCTGTTTTCAGTCCACAAAAGCATAAGACTGTTACGGTTGCTAGTCTTACATAACTCAAAATGATAACGACTCATTTAATAGCAAACATTATAAAGAATATATTAAACTCTCAAGGGATATTGAGAAATTGAGTTTTCAATACTGTAGTACCGTACTTGGCATTGAAAAGTAAGCCAGGAAACGGTACTTCAATACACGGAAAAAACACAAAGCGATTATACGTAGAGTATACACAAATTCATGCTTTCAAGCAGCACAAATGATCCCATCGATCACAGAAAGTCACCGACAACAAAGAGTCCGGCAACAACCCCGTACGTCATCCGCATCTTTCCAAGGACAGACCTTTTAAGTTTTAATTAGAACGTAATGCTAAAATAAGGGCAAGTGTACGGAAGCAAGGAATTCCTATTGTAGCCCAAGTCCAGCCAACGTGAGTAATCCAAAGTAAAAGAAAAACAACATGTTACTTACGGATCGAAGAAAATCTCTTTGATTTTGAGAGTGAGAGATGAGGAGATTGGTAGGGGAGGCGGAGGAAGCGCTGGCAGCAGAGGCGCCTTGGCTGGAGGACCTGGATAGGAAAAGCCTTGTAGTTCTCCACTGAGTGATACTATTTAATTCTTAATACTAGTCCTTTTACAGTCTACTTCAGAGGCAAGAATGCAATGGAAGCCTAAGACATCGACATGTTACGAAGTTTATTGAAAAATTTATCTCAAGCTAACGGACTAACGAAGCGAGTAAAAGTACAAGCAAAAAGATATAAAGGAAATAAATTGCACATCAGCATCTCTAAATACAGGCACAACCGAGACGTACCTATTAAGGGACGATGTGGACGGGCAGGCGGAGGCTGCAGAGGACGGATGGAAGGACGGCAGTGGCCTGAGGGAGGCAGGGGCCTGGGAGGCTGCAGTGTGTGAGGCAGAAGAGGCGCTCCTGGTGACGACAGAAGGGCCACCGAGGGCAGGAGGGCTGTCGGCCGTCGGAGTCTCGCACACGCATATGGAGTGCCGCCGTTCCGCTGACGAGGTGCCGCTGGGACTCACGTACTTCGCCAAGTCATGAGCTGCACCACAGGAACACCATTCGTATAGCACGATAATAATGTACAAATAGACTACACAGAAATACTCACACGTTAACGTCCTCCTTGTGTCGACTTCATAGAGAGAAGTTCATTGAGGCGACACGATATCAAGGTTTTTTAACGTTAACGGTAAGAATTTATCACGGCTTAATAAGGTAGATAACTTAGCTGAATATTGACAAGAAGTCACAATAACTAGCGACAGTCTTTGGCGACTCCATTTATAATTTAGGTTTGACTGAAGAAAGCATTGCCAGCAAATTCGAGGGAGTGACTACCGCACTTTCCCGTGATGTTTAATAAATTTATGAACCTCACTGGAACCGGCAAGGGAATACCAGGCTTGAATGCAGTAAATGCCATCCTAAGAACGTTAATTCGCACTATAGACCAGTGGTTTCCAGATTTTTTTATGCTAGCGACGCACATATGAAGCAATCGAATAATTTCGGCGCACATCCTATCGAAATAGCACCAAGCATTCATTCAAATACATATGCAATTTTACATGTATATTGCGACAGTCGCATAACATCTTATATGCTAGAATAAAATGTAATTTTTTTCTTATTATGTAAGTGTTTCACGGCGCACCTAGCCATACCTGACGAGGCACAAGTGCGCCGCAGTGCACCTTTTGGGAACCGCTGCTAAAGACTGTGGAGTCACGACTGCGTGATCTACGTATGTAACAAGACCCCGAATGTGCGCTATAACGTCATAGGTGTCCCGAAGAAGGCAATACGCAATTATTCAAGATTTTCTTGTCGAGATATTACGAAGTGCCACTGCGGCACGAGTCGAAGAAGACCTTGGAGCAACTTTACGTCACTTACCAATTCGTTAAGACATTAATGCAGTTTTGTGGTTTCAGTTCATACGATTTAATACAAGTGTGAGTCACACAGTAACTCATAGACGACTTCATACGATCTAGTGCCACTAATACACAGATACATACAAATCTATATCAACATTTGCTCCAGCTCAGTAGCGCTCACCAATTCTGGACCGCTGGGAGGCAGCTGTGGCTGTAGAGTCAGTGGAGTCTGTGCTGAGCGTGTGGACCACGGAGCGGGGGGAGCTCCTGCGCAGCGTGGGGGGAGCTGAACCGCCCAAATAGTGCGATGACAGAGGGGGGCTCGAGGGAGGGATGTCGCTCAGGTCATCGTCATCATCGTCCTGACATTACGGTAACGATAACAGTAACACACCAGCAACTTTGTGCAATAATTATTATAAGGAAGGGAAATGAAGGGCGTGAAAAGAAAAGGCAAGCATATTGGTTAATGAGTGCACTGTAGAAACGAAGTGCATCATCTACACCAATGATAGTCACCACATGGGACATACGTGCTTAGTTTGTACGAACACACTAATGCGAGTTTGCACTGCTGGCAGCAAAAAAAAAATATATATATATATGTATACGCACTCTTAAACGTCACCTACATACCTACACAATGCACTGAGTTGATCGTAAAAATTTACACTAATTTTGAAATTCCTATCACGTAACTCAGAAAGATCTTACGTTTTCACTGATGAGTTCCGCTCGAGTAAAAAAATCCCGAGTGAAAGCAGCTACAAATTCCTGAGCAAGTCTAATTAGAAAATACTTAGATTTTCAGGACAAGAAGAGCTACACTCACCTCAGCATCGAGGGTAATTCTGGGAGCAGCGATGAGTTTACGTTTGTTGGGAGCCTGAGGTCCGTCCGCCGTCACGCGCCCCAACACCACTGCGGGAGGGAAGAGAGAAGATCTTAAGCAAACAACATTGCCACTTCAACATCCCTGCTAACAAAATGTTTCGTGTATAATAGAGGAGGATTACCACAGCATCTGGATAGCAATAAGCGAATATACCTTCTGAAAAATATTTTTAGAAGCAGGTATAAGAGGCACACAAGCAAGCGGTAACGCAGAAAATTTTAAAATTGAACGAGTTCGGAGCATGGGAGAGACTGTAAACAATTTCGCTTCCAACAACAGCCTTTATTGAAAGTTCCAAGCTATAAACAACTCCTTAAGAATTTCCCAAGAGCTCCGCTAATAGCGGCTCAGTGTTTTGAAGGCCCACACAGATTGCTGCACAGCCTATTGCTGTGATGCACTCACCGAAGTAACGATTTCATCTACGGACTCCATTACACTGTAGTGGAGTCTACGCATAAAAATGTTGCATCACGTTCATTGGCCAACGGCGCCCTAAGGAACATACAAACACTTAAAAAATGTCAAATTCGCCCATCCTATGTATGCCATGGGGAGTAGCAACTCTAGGAAGAACGTTTCGGTTACCTTAGTCTTAGATTGGCCTTCGGACGTTTCCTTCCAGCCTACATTGCCTCCTTCCGCTTTTGTACGGGATTAGCTTACAGCTACCCATGGGCTTGACGACAATTATCTACGAATTCATGTTCTATTAATGCTCTTTTACCAATTGTATCGACTTGTTTTACGCTTTTTTTGTCTCAATAAACATTATTATTATTATTATAAATGTTACTTTCCATTGTTCTTCCTTTCTTTCCCGACTTGCTGTTCCTATGCACGCCGATCCACTGTCCGAACACCCTCCAGCATGGGCTCCACGTTTCTGTCGACATACTGTACGGCCCTGCTTTTTTCTTTGCTCCGTGAGATCGCCTTTGTTGTAGAAACGGATACTGGACATGCACATATAAATGCAATAATAATCGAGAAAAATGTACCTATAACTGGTTGCATCACCAACGGAAATATATTGTTAATTCTTACAGGAAAACTTGGCTGGAGACGAAGCAAACGATAGCAAGCTTTCGTTTGATGGATAGTTACCAACACTAAAGGAGCACACATTTCATGCTGAACTAACACTTGACGGGAACGTTAAAAGGTTCCGCTCCTGTTCTGTCGATAGTTACACAGTATACTTCGAGACTATCGAGCTGCTGCATTTCGATGTAATTAACAATTCAGCACTAAATGATCGAATGACCACAATTCCCCAATGCAAGGAACAACAAGAGTGGATAATTGACCAGCATCACTGGAACACAAACTGCAGTTTACTCACGACAGCTAAAATTCACGAGACACGAAATTATTACCAAACTCTTGCAAGCATAGTTTTTGTCTCGACATTAAAGTAGGTGGCAATTCATCCTTTACAATAATAGACACAGTGCTGAGCGTCACAGCGTCCAATTACAATGAAAACAACGCGTAGTTCATACGAAAAGATACTGAAGCTAGTAGCTACAGTCAAAGTTCAGAGAGCAGAAAAATGCAACAGCACAAAACTATGCAAAATTATGCGCTATTTCCGGAGAACGTAAGAGACAAACAGTAGCGACCGGCACCATGGGAGTACACTCGAGGTCATCCCCAAGCTGTAAAGCGAAGACAAAAGCAGGGGAAGAAGTGAGGGTTTCTTTGTCTCCAGCACCGTAAAACGAGCCCCCGACCGATGATGTGTGGCGCAATGGCACAACAGTGGCGATGTTTCAATGCGTGCAGCCGATGTGCAGTGCACTGCACATCGGCATAGTACGGTGCGGCAAGTTGCACAGCAAAGAAGAAAGCTAGTACCATACACGTCCATGCATAGGCTGAACCTTTGATCCACACAGAGCGCAAACATTTAATTAAAGTTCAGAATTAAAATAATAATAATAATAATCTTTATTAAGTACTCATAGACATTACAAAATTGGAATGAAATATGGTACACAGGAGAATGTTTCTTATTTCTAGGTTACACACAGAGCATGTCGCAGTTATCTTACATAT
>LQNS02000225.1:638132-653216 GCA_001587735.2 Parhyale hawaiensis
TATCAAATGCTGCCTTAGCGTCTAGAAAACACAGATACATGGGGGAGCCATTGTCGGTGAAGTGATTTATAACTTGTTTTAGCGCAAAGACAGCCATCTCAGTGCCGTGTTCTGCTTTAAAGCCAAATTATTTATCTGCAGTGTTCATATATATTGTCATCCGTTACTCAAGAGCCAGTTCTACTAACTTTGAAAGAGACGTGGCTACGGCTATAGGGCGGTAGTGAGATAAAACCACATATAAAGTTCTTATTGAAACCGTAGCCTATACATTTTACGGCGACACAGCCACTACAAGGTAGGTATTTCGAAAGAGGAAGTGGAGGTGTCATGCAATATAACAATAGTCGACTTAAGGGAATATTTGTTGAGTATTAGAAATGATTTTCGAAAAACCCTCCATCAGGCGCAGAACCTCGCACTTCCAAAGACAGGAAATCCCTGGATGATGCCACGCAAAGCAACAACATGCGGTTTGTCAACCTCTTAATGGACCCAAACTTACATTCCAGGCGAACCAATCGCGATACGTCACGCTGACTCAGAGTGCACAGCTCTGGTTGTAAGATAACGTGCCGCAAGCGAGCAGAAGTTCAATGAAATGACTTCGATTAGAGACGCTGATCAGTAGTTAATGAGTACGACGGCTTCATTATCAGCAGCGAGTTCGCTAGTCTGTCGCTTTGTTTATACTGTACACCGCTCACTGCATCATATGGTACGTAACACTATAGACGCATTCGGTATTGCTAGGCACTGACTACAGGAGTATTGACGGAATAGCAATGGAACACTCAAGGAGGGTTGCCATATATTAAACTCCTTGGGAACACTACAGGAATAAGCGCGCACTGCTCGAGTGTTTTTTTTTTATTTTTTGTTCGAAACGAGGTCGTCGATGTCAGCTTAAAAACGCGCATGGCGACCGAACAGCGCCGTAACGCTTCGAATCCACAACTTCGTTTCTCGACTGTGTGCGTAGCATATGCCGCCAGCGCTCCTCCGAAACTTTCAATTGGGAGACACATCCCATCCATAGTACAGACTGTTGATTGCATTTGAATTAACTATTAACTGAGTCTGATATCGCTATCATGATTGCTGCATTACAGAATTTAAAAAAGTAACTAGTGTTATCAAAAAGCGATCTAATCTGCCCGATGATTGGATGCGCGGATTCAGAGAGCGCATCGTTTACCTGACGCCTGTTGCAGCATAATTTTCAACTTCAAAAGTTTTTTTTTTGCTTTTCAAAAAAACTTCTGAAGCACACTCATATATACAACATCCGCTGCGACCTCCTGCTTCATCACATGTACTGCTAATTATTGTGCTGATTAAGTCCCGCATGCATGGATTATACGCTAGTTTGATCCTCCTTAAGTTACACACAACGCGGTTTTTCAAGCCAGGAGGAAGAAATGACGTATAGCATGTCGATGTCAATACAAACGTGAAGCCGTTGCCGGAAAATGTCGTCGCACGAGATCAACGAGCATGGACACAGCAAATAAAAAACGACGAGGCAGAACAGAACAAAATATCCTTAGTAGGAGTCAGAAAGTGGAAAGAATCAAAATCGGCATGGGAAAAAGATGGCCCGAATGCTTCGCCATAAAAAACGTGACGTATGGGGTGCCCTTGCATGGATGCGACTCCCTATATATAATAAAAGTTGCGCCAAATTAACAAGTTACCTAACCTAAACCTATGGCATCTGGGCCATCCTTTGTCTCGGCCTGGAGGAAAGCTCTACCCACACCCCAACTGGGACACCAGCGCGCACTGGTTCGTACTGCAGATATATACCCACTGGCAACAGCAGACTGCAAGGCTGTGGTCGACCAATTGACCCTGTAGTCGACGACAGATTCTTAGAGCTCTGGCGTCAGTCAGTTGCAATAAAAGGAAAATCTGCATGGGGGGCTGGAGAGAAAGGTGGAAGGGATTCACGATGCAATAAGACACGTACTTGTTGGTAAAATAGCAGCAATACTGGGGGAAAGGCTGGCGGCGGCTTGGCTCAGTTTAGGGGGGAGAGACTGAAACCCCCAAGTTCCTCTCCCTTCGCCCCACCAGTGGCACCAGTGACGAAAGGCTCTAATGCTATGACTGCGACTCCCGACCAGCCCCATTTCTGGCTGCGGTCAGTGCCACTGCAGTAGCATCTAAACGCCAAATGCCGACTCAGCAAGCCAAGCGCCACAGGAAGTCGCCGGCCTAGCAAGCAGGCTCGAATTTCCGCACCTGAGGATCCAACACTCTTACATTTTGCTACTATATTGGATATAGTATGGCCATGTCGGAACAACGTTAGCCACTGGGAGCACATCTTTCGACTTCAGTATTTTCCCTGAAACGAAACTGCATTACACTCTTGCGCTCCGCGAGTTGCTAATAAACAATGGATTCCCCGCTGTATATTGCCATATTAAAGACAAAAAACAGGCAAACGTGCTACATTATGGTGAATATAACGAGGAGCATATTACGACATTGCGAGACTTAAGTAATGAATAAAAAAATCCACGATTCATGTCTCACGTCTAATTCTAGGCCCAGAGCTTAGCGATCCTGACACAAAAGAAGCGAGATCTAAAACGCTTTGTGTCGAAGCCTTCATTTACCTGGCAGCTCGTTACATTATTCTGGGAAACCTTGCAGCTATATTCACAGGATTACAATCGTGAGAAACGCAGGCATCACCATATGCCGAAAAAGTTAATTTCAACAAGAACGAATATCAGCGTGCGACCAACCATGTGCATGCGCAACACAAGATACTCTAGAAACGTACATTTCACTGAATGTGGTGAAATATACTTGTACATCGACATTGAAGAATAGACACAATTACTTCCCTTCGGTAATGGATCAATTGAATAAGTTACGACATGAAGCTTCACAGTTTTAAGGCTTATAGGAATGAGAGTGAGCGCTTAGCTGTTGAGGGAGATTACATAGTCATATTTGGCGCCATCTAAATTCCATCAGTGCAATATACAGACATATAAATAAATAGTGGCTGGATGCTCATTATTATCTTCGCAATCATTTATATTAGAGATGCGGGGCAGAATAGGGCACGGGAGTCAACAAACGCCTCAGGGATTTTCCCACACAGCTACTGCATCCAAGTGGGAACCCAAAGAGGTCAAGGTTTGGTGATATGACCTGGGTGAAAGTATTGAGAATCACAATTTCATTAGAACTTATTTGTGAGAACTGAGACTACTTGTATACTTTGTATGGGCTCGTACGCTACCGACAGCTAGAAACCCCAGACAAATCTGAAGTTACGCGGAGAAGGATAAATATTCATGCTGTTGACTGTTCAAAAACAGACACGTAAAACCAGCCACGAAAAAGTGGTTGCAGGAGAAAATTTGAAGCGATATTCGATTACAAGATATATCATTAGCAAAAATAAAAACACTGTACAGAATCGATTTAGATGTGCATGCAACTATATATGAGGCACTGACTATATGGTAAGCCGACTGAAGCAGCACATTAACATCCTATTACAGCCGAAATAGAAGCAGAATGCTAGCTCGTAATATTCTACCACTCGAAGACGAATCCCAACCAGAGTAAATAACCCGAACTTTACGACAAGTATAGAAATACATCAACGAAACAGCGTCCTTGACGAAGAAGAGTTGCTTCTTTAAAAGGAAGCTCTCTTCTCTAGCCTCCCCAAACTCACTGAAGCTTGAGGTGGGTGTATTCAGTAACAGAAAAAACATCTTTCGCCACAAGGTCAAATATGCTCTAAAATTACACATGACAGGCAACATTACCCGCAAATTGCGGAGTTTCTCAAACCCAGCGAAGCCGTGGAGCGGACTTGCTCTCATCAAAGCGATGAATTTCCCTCGTTTTGGCAAGCTCCATTTTAATGCTGAGAAACATATAAGAAAAAGGAAAGGAAGGGGAGCATCGAGCGAGGCGAGAGAATATATACACTGAGAGCACAGACAGCTCAGATATCGGACACAAAGGCAAGCAGGCTGAGGGAATATGGTCGGTGCATGTAGCTCGAGAAGCGCCGACCTGAGAGCCACAAGAGCAGGGCCGCATGAGAAGCACTTCGGCAACCGACTGCTTGATGCCTCGACTGCGGTGCCAGTGCGGGGTATTGGAAGGAATATTTGGCCTTCTTTACATTTTCTACAGGTCGTAGTGGAGACAAGAGTATTTCATGACAACTTTATTATGCGCATACTGCAGTAGATTGCATGTGTTTGTGTCAGAATATGATTATCTGGAATGGTTGATATAGTGAAAAATTCTACAATACGGTATGTATATATTTTGCCCACCACGAACAGCAAGCAAAACCGCGTAATTTAGAGCTGGAGTAACTATTTGAGACAGTGCTGGAAGCGCGCGCAACTCCTGCTGTGGCTAAAACAGTTTGATACAGAAGTGCTCACAAGAGTCGGTTGCTCAAAATTAATACGCTCTTGCCATATACATGACACTCGAATGATAACTGCACAAATAATTCTAGATAATATGAACAATAGATAGCAAGAGGAGATGAATAATACATCAGGATTTTTCATCCACGGGGGATGGTGACTAATAATAGCGGACTGTTAGGACCGGAGCACACCCACACGCAGACGAAGAGTTGAACACAACAAACGAGCAAAGCGCACGTGCAATGAAGGCGCATTCTCTCGGGCACATCTACAAGCCGACAGTACCAAATGATATCCAAACTAGAGCACTCTGAGAGCGCATACCTCTGCCAAGTGAGGCAACGGTAGCAAAAAATTCAAATTGGTTCTGAAACAATAATTTTCTTTGTATAAGCTCCAAAATCTAATCATTTGTGCCTTTTTATATTAATAACAGCTTGTTCAATTTTCTTGAAGATCTGTTCATAACTTTTTGAGTTATACTGTTAACAAACATTATGACAAACATAACTCAAACATACAAACCAACAAACCGATCTGCACCAAAATTTGATCATTCATGTCTTTTAACATTACTAACAAACCTTATAAATTTCATAAAGATCCATTGATTATTTTTTGAGTTATTGTGCTAACAAGCATAAAATTAAAAACAGTGACAAACGAACGAACGAACAAACGGATCATTACCAAAATTTGGTCATATACTCTTTATTATATACCTAACAAGTCATGTTAATTTCATTAAAATCCATCCCCAACTTTTTGAGTTATGGCATCGAGAAAATTGAGGCAGACAAACAAACAAACGGTTGGACATATCTTTACCAAAAGTTAATCATCTGTCCCTCCTAACATACCTAACAATCCCTGTAAATTTCATCCAAATCGGTTCACAACTTTTTGAGTTATCTTGGTGACAGACAGACAGATAGACAAAGAGACAGACACGACGAAAACATAACCTCCTTGGCGGAGACAATTAAAGAGCCAGAAAGAGCGCTTGTTTCGTCAGATTAAAACAATTTCTTAGCGACGACTACATTTAAATTCAGAGAATTTGACCAAGATTTTGATAGCTTGCACAGAGTATGTTACTCTAACATGTAGCTACGTTTCGCTGAAACTCGATCTGTAATCTGTCCGACCTCTAATTTAGATCTAGTTTAGTTCACTAACATCTCTGACAATAAAAACACACTGGTCACGCGGTCGAGCGGGGCTCAGCACACCAACAACAGCAATAAAGTTTATTTCAGCGAGTTCTTGTATCATTCTGAATGTCTACTGAGAAAAAGGAACAAATTGACGATTTGGATCAATCACACAATTATAACGGTACAACTGCAAAAGGCAAGCAACAAATTCACAAGCACAATCTGGTCTCATGTGCAGAAAGTGCTCGAGATGCTGTAGGCATACAGGCGGTGGATTATAGAAAATATACAAACGTACGAGCTTAAAGACAGATGAATCAGTCTAGACGTATGTCTGGACATGGGGAGGCAGCAACTAACAATGGACTGCTGCTCACTGGGGACACTAAAGTCAGTGTGCAGAAAATCTATTTTACGCGTACAAGGCAGATCAGTTCATATACACTAAGGCATAAATGACAGATTCTTTGGAAAAAACTAAGATCAACAGAAAGACTTTCAGGGAGAAGAAAACCATCACAGAAGAATAGTGGACGCGAAAAGAAAGATGTTCCGAAGGTCTATATATGTCAAGCTAGAGAAGGTGCACACGGTATTGTCCTCCGGGAGACTTTTGGACAACATAGTCGGCACATAGCACTGCTGTTACTCTCAGTACCATTGGTGGCGATATTATCAAGTCAATATTTTGCTTCTGTGTCACCCGATCCGTATAGGTCAACTCTGCACTTACAACTTGTACAGAACCTCAGTAAGAATTCACGATGGACGTTGTTTTTGACATCATGGCATTTATGACAACACTCGCTGGAGAACTATTGGCGTTGCTTTCATGCGATTACTGAGCTCACGTGAGGACGAATAGCGAAAAAAACTCGTACAGGACAAGTACGAACATACGACTCTTGCAGCCAATCAGAACCCAGGACAGAGTTCGGAATATACAAGAAGCGCCGCCCATTTTTCAGTACTAAAGGATTTTCAAAGCAGGGCAGCATTTTTCGATAAGCTAGCAGTTAAGACAGAAAATTGTCCAGAACTTTAGCAATTTGCCTCATTACCTTACAAGCTTTCAAACTGGTAACGCTTATAGGCCTCGCCACCGATCTGCGTATAGCCAGAATACGAGGCAGAGCTCGGCCATGTTCGATAATTGGATTTGCAGCAAGAAAAGAAGACAAAATATGTGGTACACGACACACAAAATAACGGTCTTAGATAAGGGGCAAATATGCTTACACTAATAATTTGGCACTGTTGCAGTGACACACGTTTGCCAAATGAAAACTGTAAACGAAAGAAAACTATAAAAAAAAATGTTCTGAGAAATCTTAACATGTTATTACAGATTAAAAAGATGCATAGTATACATTCTTTAATTTAAATAAGCGACCTGTCAGAAATAGTAGCACTACATCTGATAAAACCAAATATACAACAGTAATGTAAGACGTCGAAACTAAAAATAAATGACTCAAGAACGGTGGGACGGAAATACTCTCCCAAGGAAAAACGTGAAGACAGCTCATGATGTCAGTTCCCTGAGAGTGACATAGAAACTCATAGCCCGCAGCAGAGCACAACTTCCACAAGAGCCGGGTAAAAATGAAGCCCGAACAGATTCTGTTTGCAGGGCACAGACCCACGGGTAAAGCCCCACTCTGTCGCCTATACAGCAGCGCTTGCGCGTCGCTACGGCAGGCTGCACGAGATATCCACCCCAGAAATAGACCAAAAACAGCGGCATACAGTCAGCACAGAAAATAATATTGGACATGCTGAAGAAATCGCTGCCGAGGACGGAGGATTTATTGGCCGGTGGCACAGAGGACGTCGCACGCAGGACCGACCAGCAGCATTAAAGCTGCCCTCACGGCTCCTGCTGAGCCGGGCTGCCTCCCCCCAGTCAGGGATGGGGTATACGGTCCGTCCCTACGGGGAGACAACTTATCATTTAGTCAGAAGCTCCCCCGCTAAAGACGGGATTAACTGGCAGCCCAGGGGCACGAGACGAGCTCTAAAGTCACTCAAAAAGTTCCTCGCTGGGGAAGAGCGGCGGTGAGAAGACGACGGCAGTGGGATTGTAATCAGGTTTCTGTACGCAATCTACACCAGGGAGGAAGACGGTACAAATTCGTGGGATGCCACCCACATCATGTGCAGTAATAAAAGAGCGACCAACATTATGTGTAGTAATAACTCTCGTAAATTATTTATCAACAAATGAGAAATTAATTTTTTATAATTTAAAACTTGGGAGCGTGATATTTTGAAGTCATAAATTTTGCAATTTAAGTACCTATACAACGAAGGCTTATTGTTCTAACTAGCCCGTCACTCGAGGCAATTCGAAAATTAAATGTTTCAGTACTGAATGCACTGCCCGGGAAGTCTTGTTGTTGGATAGAGACTCGAACAAGCACTTACAGGAGCAGTAAACATCGGGCATACACGCAACGAGTCCGTTCCAGTAACGAAACTAACGAAGTCAACAACTTTATTGCAGTGAAGGTAAGATATTCAAGTTTATTTGGGAGGCCACACGTTACACGAGCAGTTCTATCAGTTCGGCTAGTGATTCTAACACAAGCCAAAGCTATGTCGGTAGAATAATTACTTTAGTCATATTTTACACACAGAGAATACTTCATAATTAACGTACAAAAGAACTCAAACACTATGCGACTGGTTTCCAGGCTAGAGATCCAGTTAAGAGTACCTATTTTATTTACTACAAAGAACTTCTTCGTTGTTCCTTACGGCCAAATGTATTTGGCTAAATCATTTAATTGCAGTTACACTGGCTTATAGGAATTTCTTGATTTGTATTGAATATGTAAGGAGGATAACAGTTACTTGTCAGGAGCGTTACATTTACTTTATTGGGTAAAAAATAAAATTATACATATTCATGAGCGTAGTGCACATTACGCTAAAAAAAAATATCCGTAAACTCTAGATGAGCTATAGTAATACGGTATACTAGTGGACACAAATTTCAGCTATGCAACTGAAACTAGAGTAGCTTGTTGCTTTTTTTACATACTCGTCAGTGAGAGTCTCGCAGGAATAGCATTGCATAAAACGTCCCTAACTGCTATTACTACTTAAAAATTGGACCGGAGAGATGAAACGGCCGTCACATTGTGATTTAAAAGTATAGATTTGTTGCAAATATACAGGTGAAAGAGCCCAAGAAGTACATTTCTTGCTGAGCTATATAACCAGGAAATGAAAGACATTACACAAAGCAAAAAAGTGATAATTTTAGGCGGGCGTTTAATCAAAACGGGACATTCGACACAGACAAGTACAGCATAGATAACGTTAGATCACGCGCAAATGAAGACTAATTGCCGCTATTAAATCCAGCGTTGTCCACATTAAGGATTTTTAGCATTGGGATTTAAATTTCTTTCAAGTAACGAAACAAAGAGTTCAACAGCATGATGTCGCCCAGTGATGCTATATTGCAAATTTGGGGGAAAGGGGTTGGGGCGCTGCTTCTCAGCACTATCACCCTAGCAAGTAAATTAAAAGCAGTAAGCTATGAATTCAGAAAGCATGACACAAATAGAAATCTAGTACCAGACAGTTACACAGTAAGTGAATAAGTATACTGCACGTGTCGGACACAAGAGGTGTCCTACCAAGCGGACTGACCCCGCTTTCTTCAAGTCAAGTTTGCCCGGCAGACTCGGAAAGAAGAGGATTGAGTTGCGAGCTCTTGAGTGCATTCTAAGATTTACGGCTGCGCTGAAAACTTCAGCAAACAGGTCTGGTCTGCTACAGAAGTTTGTTGCAAAGGTGGTAGAATTTTACGCAGGAGTGGCGATGACTTTCAAAGCAGGGCCTGCCTTTGTTGGCCGCTTGCTTCACCTCCGTGAAATCGGAGATTCGCAACCTAAGATGGCGGGCTAACCTTTTGCAACGTTGTACACTGCACCTGAATTGCAAATTTATACGTGCCATTCTTTCCATTCCATGAAGCTGAAACTAATACGCTGCTCTTGTTACATTTCGTTACACGTGTAAACTAAACCAGTGCAGTTAACAACAAGGAGACACTTTTTGACATCTCACACGTAGCAGGAAGCAATACTTTTCTTCTATATTTAACAACGTGCCCATATTATCACATGGTCTGTTTTTCCATCCAGCAAGACGGTGTTTATTTCCCCTCTTTACCACTTGCTTCATATGATAAGATTACCAGTAACTGAGAAATGCAACTCATTTTTCTCTTCTTGTCACTGTTCAGATCGAATCTGTAGTCGCCATTTCACAAGTCCTGGCCTTTTATCCAATTTTTATATTGTATTACTGTGAATAATACGAACTACTTGCCTCCGAAAATACTGAATATCTGCCACGAACTAGATTTCAATAGGCAAAGGCTTTAATAAATTGAGAGTTTAACTAATGAGGTTGCAAAGAATCCCGTGAATCCTGCAGCTGTTCTCGCACAAAGCACCTATAATGGAGCCAGTAGCTAGCAACAATGGCAGTTGGGCGAACTACGGCTGCTCACTACAGTGCCGCGGACTGTGTAGATAACCTGGATAATTACTGCTGGAAGCTATATAATTTCAATGCAATACACCTCCACGACAGCGAAGATAAGAGCTCTACCATCAAGTCGCCAAGCTCTCGTGCATTGCACCGTCTTCAGGCGGTCGACGCTCACAATGTGCCCTGGCTGCTTCATCTGCTGCAGATGCTTTGCTGTAATTTGCTAAGCGAGCTGTACACGTTAGTGACACTTTCACTATAGCATAATTAACTAGCTCCCTCCTCATACTCTGAACAGTTACACCTAACAAACAAAACAACACAGTCTGACTGTAACTGTACGTGTCATGCCAATGTAGCAGTTACTGCAGCGGCCAGGCCACGATAGTAGGCCGCGGACATGCAAAATAAAACAAGCAAGCAAACGCAATAGAGCACAGCACGGATGAGCTGCGCAGCATGAATGAGTAACTAACTGCAGAGGCCTGTGAGTGCAAAGTGACAATGGGTGGAAAACAGTACGTATATAGCTACCAAGGGACCTCCTTACCTGCGCAAACGATCAGGACAGATTCATCACTAGAAGCTGATCTCATTAGCTCGTCCGAAACTTCAGCATTGATCACTGGTTGCCCAACTTTGACTCGAGAGTAATGCGTAAATCTCAAACCGATTACCAGTCATACGGCCTCAAGCTCAATGCTGAGCCGTAATATTATCAGTTAGGGGATCACCACCTGACTCTCGATCTAAAGTTGGGAGACCAAGGCTCACGACTCGATTTCGCAAGAAACTCAGGTTATGCTAATGAGATCAGTTGATCTCGACGAAACTGTTTCAAATGATCGATGATACCGTTTACCTTCACAGTTCGCCAAATGCAATACTGTAGACACAAGCATAGACCTCATCGTACGGAGGAAACAGAATCATGGCAAAAACACTCACTGTAACCTAACAAGCAGCTAAATCCAAGAAAAGCACGCCTCACGGCAAACTTACACCATCAAAAGCTCACTTTAGAACTAGGTATAACACACGAAGGTCCGTATTAAAAAGAAAATTTTCATATAGCTTCAGCACGACCCACATCTATTCACTTGTATGTAAATATTGAAAGCGTTGCCTACATTGCGGCTATTATTATTATTAAATCACACATTGTTGGATACAATCTATTTTTCAAGGACGACGCACCAGCTAAACGTAAAGTCGTACTGCAAACCATTCCAACACAAACTTTTTCTCGCTATTGACACCGTTTCTGCACAACCCAGTGCATACATTAAAATAAATCTGAACATCGCTTCACCCTAAAATACATGTTGGCATGAGTAAGCGAAGTGTCACCCACATTAATGCCTCGATCGTGTCCGTTATGGACAGCGATATCAATAGCGCTATTGCTGCGAGAAATTGGGATCGTATTTGAACGGTAACACGTTAGTCTATAAAAATACTCGCTATAAATAAAGTGGAACAGCCAGAGCGCCGTAACGTGCAGTCTCGTTAAGATAAGAGCGGAGGCTTCTTCCCACGCATGCCCGAGATAGCGCAAACAGCTAAAGCCACGCCCTCTTGCACCGTAAAACTCCCAAGAATTTTCTACATCCTTAACGTGTGGCTCACGCAACACAAACATATTTACTGTTGACGCATTAGGTAGAGGGTAAAATGTCGATGAAGCCAAGAATGTGCGTTAATTACATGGAAACTGTTCAATCGTCCATAATAAAAGTGCATTAGTTATTTGTATCACAAGCCATATAGATCAGAACACTCAACTCTTTATATCACTACAGACCGGCACTGCAATTAAGGACTCACCAGTACTGTTAAGTGTTCCGCTCGATAAGAAATTATAAACATTGGATGGGTACTCCTTCGGCTCTGTGACTTCACAATCCACGCAGCGGCAGTCCCATACGGTTGTGTTCCTATACATACGTACGATAAGTTACGATGACTACCGGACTAGCTCTGCCTTGCATTTTCCGGTCCTAAAACCTTCCCATTCAACAAAGAGCTCATTGATCATTCCATTCTGATCAATACATTCGTATATTTACAAGCTTAGTCGGGCAGAAAGTCTTAGGCTTCGATGTAGAAGTAGTGACGTCATTATCACCAGCGAAGAAAGTGAGAGAGAGAGGTAATAATGTTTTCATTGAAGATTTAAGTATATATATCTGCATATATGGGCCTATTTGTACATTTGGCTGTCCACCCAATAAGTCGTCGAAAAAGTTGAGCTATGTTCATGATTAGTAGCAGGGAGTCTGATAGGTTGCCCTCGATGTGACTCATACCAAAAAACTGGAAATAGCTGGCCATAAAAAATAACGGTGCTAAAATTTGTTCTCCACACAAAAACAGGTAGAAGGAGCTGAGTTAGGTTCATGATATTTTGAAGGGAGTCTGGTGGGCTGTCCTCACTGTCACCCATGCAAAAAGAACTAAAAATAGGATTAGCTGGCCATAAAAAATTACGGCAATGAAATTTGCTTTCCACCCACAAACAGGTAGAAGGAGTTGAGCCATATTCATAATTTTTTCCAGGGAGTCGGGTGGGCTGTCCTCGATGTGACCCATGCCAGAAAACTAGGATTAGCTGGCCATAAAAAATAACGAAAATGAAATTTGCTCCCACCGCTCGTGATGGTCTCACTTCTGAGATGAGTCAGAGCAAGGGAGTGGGAGTAAATCACTGGCGTGGCAGCGTCCAGCGCACGTGTGTCAACTGTCGGGTATGGACAAGGATGCTGGACACGCCCTGCAGCCAGCAGTGGCACGGAGCTTATAGCAGCCCTGCGAAGGTCAGACGCCCTGGGGCAAAAATAGCTTAATTGGGTCAACTTTTTTCCCTGGCATTTTATGCAATAAAGTTAACAATGCTAGCGATATCAAATTGAAAAATGTCAGCGCAGACACAAAGTATGTCCTGGTTAACAGAAACAACGAAAAATAATTCAAGGCAATCAATACGTTAACTATTTTTTGCAATAAATGCAACATCCAGGAGAAGTTCTGTTAACCAGATAACGCATTTTGGTTCCACTAACCCTTAATTGCTCACTGTACCATATGTGGGCATCTACAAATACGAGGCGTGGATGAAGGTTTTAAGAGTCAGCAACACTAAAAGGGATAATTTAATGATTCATTTTCAACTTTATTTTCAACTTTTTTTAGAATCTCAAAATTTGGCACAAGTACTTACAAAAGGTTAGATTTTCAAAAAATGAAGGGTTGGACCACGCGTCACCGCTTCTTATTCGGAGAGGCTTAAAACTTTTCATACGCCCCTAGTAGGGTAATCAGTCCTACGCGAGCTGATGCTTAACTGACACGTAAAGATTGGATCCGTTACCCCGTAGTCCTAAGCGGAAGTATTGAGTACATTCTCCCCATGGTTAGCGATATAAGATTAAAGGGTTAACAGGATCAGTTACTGTGAGTAGCCAAGTGACAACGCAGCATGCGTTACTGAATTATGTCTCTCTATGCAATGCGAGGACCGACTAGCACAAATACAGATAATATACTGATCTGGACAATTTTCTTAAATAGGTACCCTATGCCAAAACCCCGGCAAACAGTAGTTTGGTAGCAGTAAGTTGCTCACTATAAAGTTATAGTGACGCAGGTTGGAAACTCGAGCTGGAATATATATATACCTATGTAAGTCAGTCTTGCACGAGAGAGAAGCAAAATTCACTGGAGATCAGCAACTGAAGGTACGTATCGAGAGCACCTCGAGAGAGCTGCCGGCGTTGTGGTCACGTTGCAGAACAGCGGCCAGCGGCGAGACGAGAAACTTGCCAGTCAAACCTGGACGCAATGAGGCAATTCCGGCACGCTCCAGTGTTTGGAGGATGGCGGCCTCCGGACCTTAACGACCCTCTGTGAGGCGCACGGAATGGCGCGGTGAAATACGGAATTCTTGAGGGCAGCGGAGAGGACGGGGCGCTGGTACCTAAATATTGTACTCTATATTATTAAAAAATAATAATAATAATAAACGCCTGCAGCCATGCAAAGCATTTGGACCTACACTGGCAGAGTATGGACCGTGATGAATCATTTCTAGGTTTCAGATTACAACTGAACTACCTACTATAAAGTGAGGGTGGTGACAGGGTTCTCACCAGGTCCTCTTCTGCCAGCAGTGCAGGGTCAATAAGTAAGAGCAAAAACCTAAACATATTTTGGACTGACCTTACGACGACTGGCCCTCCGAAATACCAGAAAATAACAACACAGCAATAGATTTCCAACTTTACAGGAATGATATATGCAAATGGCTTCAAATAATTGTTAAGACATACCGCAAGAGATACAAACGGTCACTATTAACAAATGTACAACATCAGAGCCTGTCAACCTTTTACAGCTTGCAATCAGACGCCATATTGTGAAATTTAAACAGACCGGAATCGAAATAATAAGTTTGGATAGGACATTTTACGAGCATGCATTGCTCAACAACATACTCAACGTAGTCCGAAAGATACAATTTGCAAAATTCATTTCAGTATCATGAACCTGAAGCTTAATGATCTTACAGCAGATATAAAAAGGTGATGGAAATTTGATCCCGTAGTTTTGAAATTTAAGAGGGACCTATTAAGCACTAACGAAGCAAAAGCACGCCCGCGGATTCAGAGAGTCAATATAGAGATGGCACAAGTGAAAGTCATGCTCAGCTGGTGCTGTGGTGCAACGCAGGTAATTTGGTGGTAATGAGGTGAAGCGGACATGCAGGGGAAGGTCCGGTGGTGTTGCACGAGGGCATTCTACCGCCATGGCAACTCATGTGCAGTCTTGTAAAATCAGTAAATTTGCGGATGATACAAAACTACGTCATCCTACAACGAAAAGAGCCGAGCTCCAACAAGACCTTGACCACCTCATGGAATGGAGCGCAACGTGGCAGATGAACTTTAATGTCGACAAATGCTCAGTAATGCAAGTAGGGCTGGTGA
>LQNS02000225.1:656435-668155 GCA_001587735.2 Parhyale hawaiensis
ATAACAATGTCGGTTCCTCTTAGCAAGAGCGGTGTTTGAGAAGTTGTCTAAGATGTAGGCTGGTCTGTACGAGGTTAAGTATTTGGTCCATGGCTTAACCTGCGACTCCTGCAAGATAACCAACACTAGAATTAACAGCAGCAGCAAACTGCACGGACGCTGCCACGCACACCAGCAGCAGATGAAGTAACAGAAGCCGCCAGCTCGAGAAACAGGTCAAGGCAAGCTCCGCAGCGGCTCCAAACAATCGCGGCGTGGAACTGAACTTAATTGAGACTGCGCCACAATTGCAGAATCTCAGGAGGGTCTGCAGACAAACGCTAGGCCTTTGCCTTCTAATTTACAATGGTTCCTGTCATGAGTTTAGGCTTTCACTGTGAACTTGAACTTCACAAGAAGCTCCACAGCAAGCCTTCCACAGCGTGTCAAAATGGAAGCCGCCGGTATTCGGAGACGTCGACACAGGCTTTGCTGACTTCAGCGTCTACAGTACACAGTGTTACAAAAATACATGCAAATGGACATCCGGAAAGATTGCACACAAAAGCAGCCGACATTTTTAACAGTATATATGGAAATACTAGTACGATTGACTGCAGAAACCCTTTAATGGATAACTTGCAGTTGTCTGTGGTTCGAGTACTTACAGTAGACTACCCACTGTAACCTCCACTACTTAACTGTATCTGGACAGCTTCGTTTTTTATTGAAGACGGTAGCCCATTATATCGCGTTTCTGCTGTTGAGTTGCCTGTGTCAATGTCACGTAGTCGTGACCTACTTTGCCTCGCACCATGTCCAAGTCTTGGAAATACGGTAGTTTGGTAATCCATTGCGGCTTTCTACCCCTCCACTACGCTCGTACAAGCCGTCAATACACAAATAGGCACAAGTATAACTCGCGTTTTAAATATGTCATAAAATAACCTGTTTAATAGATGCATATGTCATATAAACAATCAGAGGATTAGATACGTATGTGTCACATAGATTATTGCATAACGAAGGAAAAAGAACCTGTGTTCGACGTGCTACGGTTACCCGTACTCTTTATATTTATATATATACAGTGCGTTTCCTTTGATTATGCAAATACAATTTGTTTGCATATTTTTCAATATAAGTGTCAAACATTTAAAATGTTAATAGTAAGTTAGTGCACAGGTATGTTGTAACTATAAAAACAATTAGAGAAAAATAAAACGGAACCATTTCCTACGTTTTGGCAACATTTTCTTATCGCACGGGGTTCTGCTGTTACACCAGATTATGCAACATCACTCTCTAGTGAACATGGGCATGAAAAGAGGTCTAACCGGTGAGGAAAAGATGAAAGTGACCTCGTTATTGGCTTCTGGTAAGACAATTAAGGCTTATGCAATTGAAGGTAAAGTCAACGGGTAAACCCCGGATTGAGCCTCTATACGAGGAAATTGACTGCTCGGGATATGCGAGATCTGAAAGTTTCTATGGCTAGAAAACAACTTTCTACAAGTAAGACCATATTTGAAGACGCTGGAGCCCCAGTACTAATCAGAAAGACAAGATGTGAGGTTCTGCAGAAGCTAGGGATAGTGGAAAAATAAAACGACCGCTTCTAAAAAAAAATCATAAAGAAAGTAGGGTCAAATGGGCTGAAGAGAACATAAAAACTGATTTCTCCAATGTCATATTTACTGACGAATACAGAGCCACTCTTGATGGTCCAGATTGATGGGAGTCTGGAGGGAACCTCCATGACCGACCTCAACAGACACTGCTCAAGTGTCAACAAGGTGGTGGAGGTGTAATGTTTTGCGCCGGGGATAGTAGGTGACACCCTTATTGGTCCATTTGAAGTGGCAGAAGGAGTTAAACTGGATGCAGAAAGGTACTGCCCGTTTCTTGAAGCCAACTTGATTCCATGGCTTAATGAGCAGACTATCGCACGCAGATCCAAATTTGGTATTTCAGCACGATAACGCTCCCTCACGCCGAGCACGGTACCCTGCTAACTGGCTTACGGATGGAGGATTTAAATCAAAACGGATTATGACCTGGCTAGCGAATAGCCCCGATTTAAATCCCATTGAGAACCTCTGGACAATGATCTAAAAGAAGGTCTATGAAGGTGGTCGGCAGTTTTCGAGCAAAGTAAGCCTATGGAATGCAGTAAAAACAGCTGCCGATTCTATTTCACAATCTAAAATATCAAACCTGACAAAAAGTCTGTTGATAATCGCCTTATAAAATAATGAAAAATGGAGGTTGGCATGTTCAAAACTAACTTGTTATGTTTACCACTACTGAACACTTATTTCAGTGTTTATTGAATTAATATGGTTATAATTTCTTGGTTTTGGAGGTTTAATAAAGATATTCTTGTTCACTTGTATTTATTTCCTCTTTAAGACGTTTTTATTAACTTGTGGCATAATCTGAGGTAACAGTAAAAACTCTTAAATAAGCAAATTGTATGATAAACTTAGCAAATGGCTAAATATTTCTTTTACAAGTGCTGTTTATATTTGCAACACAGCCATACATTTAGTTAATATTGATATTTCAAAGTGAAACCCTTATCTTGAAAAATAAAGTAAAAAATTGTATTGCATAATCAACGGTAACATACTGTAGTATGCCAAGATAAACGTGGAACCCATTCACGAGGGTGTTCCCACACAGAATCAACGCGCATGGGCACAGTAATTTGTCAGAAAGAGGAATAACAGCATAATGTATCGTTCAGTAGGAGTATGAAAGTTTAAGGAAGCAAAGTGGGCACGAAAGATAGACGTCCCGGGGGCCAAGCTAATGGCTAAGGTAAGCTCCTACACAATCCCTTTGGGGCGCTGCTCCCAATAACAAAGGATGGGCTAACCTAACTAACCTAACCTTCCGGCCCATCCTATATGCCCCGTGAGGGTCAGCACACATAGCCAAGCAACGGTGACCCCATTTTTGTGTAACTTGGCACGCTTTTAATTGCACCTCGCATCGGTTAAATGTGTACTTGCATCGCTCAGTAAATGGCACTTGTATATGTTTTAGAATTATTCTGTTCTGCTGGCATAGGAAGCACTCAGTACAAGTATTTTTACAATCTTCTCTATTAAATATAAAATATTCAAAGAGCTATATATATATATAATTTAAATTACACATTAGTTATCTTTCATAAAAGCTAAGTTACTTTCAACAAACTTCTACTTATTTTACCTTGAGGTAAAGAGATATACACAAAGTTGGCGCATATGCGTCAACACTTGCAGAGCCAGAATCCTCGTATTTCTATGCACATGCAATGCATTAGGGTGCAGAAAGCAATGAGATCCCAGTCACTCCACATAAAAAGTACCAAAACATGGCCAAATACAATAGCTGTATATACGCCTAAACATCAGCCTCCTTAATAATTATAATACTTCGCTACATAATGCCGATATGCAGTGTACCTCCAGATCAACCATGATGTCAGTTACAAATTTCTACTATCATCACATTTTTTAGAGGTTTGATAGCACTTTGAGAAGTCAAATCCGTAAGTATTTTCCATTATCATATGAACACAAACTTTTGCATAATCGACTTTCGAAGCGAAAAAGTTAACTGCGTCTTCTTAAAACACGCAGCAGCAAACCCTAATTAGCTCCCAAAGTGTTCAACTAAAGTTCCGAACTTCATTTCCCACCGCCTAAATTAAGTTCATTAAGCGTCATCAGTTACCAAATCAGTCAGTAGGAAACGTTCGCCAATATGCGTGGAATCGTTAATGAACCTCGTTTAATTTAAACGCACGAAACTTTTGTTACAGTCGCAGAAGCTAGAAACGGCTACAGTCTTGGGAATTCTTGCAACAACAAGTTAACAAACCGCGACTTTCACCACCTCCGCTAAATCCAGTCTTGAATACTGCATCATGTTGGGCAATGGGGCATGGCCTCAAAACATCTTCACAGAATTCCTCCAATTTGAACGAGCCTTTAGAAATTGGAGACTCCCAAGATGCTTCCGTCATCCGAGCAGTGCCCAAAATACCAGCTCGATGTAGGCCTCAGTTATAGATGAGCGGCGCTCACAAAACACATCATCCACGTAACGAGCTTCCTTCTTGCCGGGCTCGTTGTCCCGGCTTGTGTTACGCAAGTGGCATGGCCTGCTAACCAATTTTGGAAGCGCTAGGTAATGGCCTCAGCGCCGGTAACTGAATTACGCTTAAGAGAATGGCCTTGGCGAAGCGCCATCGTAACGAACACAAGACTGGATTAAACAAGGAAACGAAGAAAATGACATGAATAAGATACACTGACAGCGCAGTGCAGCAACACGCAATCTACGATTCCCTACAGGAAAACCTCAGAAACTAGGACGAAAACAAATTCTATATTTAAGGGACTATCTTACTTTGGTACATTCTATTTAGCGTAAGAGCATGACAGTAACACCTTACGTAACGCAGGGAGTGCATTCACAGAAAATATGCGCAAAGTAGATGATCATAACGAAGCCACATTTATTACCTCCGCCGAGGAGATTCTGTTTTTGCCGTGTTTGTCAGTCTATTTGTATGTCTGTCGGTTTGTCAGTTACCAAGATTACTCAAAAAGTTATGAACCGATCTTTACGAAATTTACAAGGATTGTTAGACATGTTAACAGTAACAGATGATTAACTTTTCGTAAAAATCCGTTTATCCGTTTGTTTCTTTGTTTATCTTTGTATTTTTTCTTAGTACCATAACTCAGAAAGTTATAGACGGAGTTTCATGAAATTAATATGAGTTGTTAGGTATGTATATTATGAAGAGCAAATGACCAATTTTTGTGATGATTTGTTTGTTCGCTCGTTTGTCTCTGTCTGATTTTATGCTTTTTAGCACAATAACTCAAAAAGTTATGGATGGATCTTTATGAAATTTACAGGAATTGTTAGTAATGGTAAAAGACATAAATGGTTAAATATTGGCATTGATCGGATGGTCCGTTTGTGTGTTTGACTTTAGTTTGTCATAATGTTTGTTAGCAGCGTTTAACTTGAAGTTATGAACGGATCATCAAGAAAATTACAGAAACTATTGATACTATCAAAAGGCACATATGATTAGATCTTTGTGTTGATGCAGAGAAAATCATGGTTTCAGAACCAATTTGCATTTTTCGTTTGCGTTGCTTAGCTTGGCGGAGGTATACGCTATCAGCGTGCTCTCTAGTTGTAATATTTATTGTGACTGAAAAGAGCATTCGTCATTTGTAATTACATTTTCGAATAGATTTAGAAAGATTATTTCACTAATCAATACCTCTCATACGTTTAGATGAGCTTCATTACTACAGCCCCGTTACGAAGTGCAACTGCTGCGCAACACAAACTTTTCATCACGCCTCCTTCTCTGGGCGAAAATTTATCCACTCAGCATGGCTTGGTGTACCAAATTAGGCAAAGCCAATCAATTCAAAAATACCCATGCATCTATACATTGGGTCAACAGAGCTTGAACCACATCGCGTAATTACACTCGACATGACAAATTAACAATCTGATTCACCTGGGAGAATTCAACAAAGCAGTTGTTTAGTGTATGACGACTAAATTTCAAACGCAAAGGTAATAATTTTACAGCTGCCGGTAGATGATGGTACCTAGCTAGGTACTTCATATCGTTCCTAACTTGATGTCAGTCCTTGAGATACGTGCCTAATTAAAAAGTTATTGTTATTATTTAGAGAAGTTGTGCTGCAATAATGAACCGGAACTGGGCAAACAAATTCGTGAGTGACTGCATAATGCTCATTTACATGGGCAAACAATCCACATCCGTCATCTCAAGATGTCCGGCACCAACTCTCAGGTTATTAACACGACTACATATTGAGCTCGGCACCTGTAGCTGTAGGTAGTAAGAGCTTGGCAGAAATCTGTTGCCGTAAATGAAATAAAAAAAGTGTCGTCTTTAATCAATTTCCACTCGTTCACTGTAAATTGAAGGACAAAAATCTTCTAACTGAATATTTTCACTATGAATAACAAGAGTTTCTCACGGTAGCTATCAATGTATTCATCACCTAAAAGATACGGTACATGTCTTTCACAACTTCGAAACGATGCAGCGGGCAGCACAAGCATCTTGTGGGTTAAGGATGCTTTGATAAGGGGGCCTGGTGGTAGAGTGGTGGCGTGGTAAACTTAAATCTCCAGTTCGAGTCCCTGACTCGACTCTTGTGTTTATTCTAGTAAAACACAAGAGGGAGGTTCGGATGAGCCCCTTGTCTGGATAATTCCGAGTGTTGACGGGACAAAAAAACTGCACAAGGCAATTTATCAATGTGCTTATTTTACTCTGCTTATCTCGAGTAACTCCGAATTAGGTCAACGCAAGAGAAAATAAAGAAATCTTAACGTTGCGGTGATGTCGCTCCCACGGTACTTCCCACGCCGGGATCGGCTCCAGCTCTCTGACTGCCCGACCGATAAATTGCTTTGGAAGACTCCAGTGTCGCCGTTACGGAACACATGTAGCTATCGTGACGCTTTCTTTGTCTTAGCTTAACTACAGATAGCCCACGTAAATGCTTACGCCCGGTAGCCAATCTGCTCGAGGTTTTAACTATGTTCCGTTTTTTAGAAGTCATAGCCAATAAAACATTGGAGCCTCGTCAGCAACCACGGGCTAGTGAAATCTCACAAGCCCTTGAATGGAAGAGAATATATCGACCTTATGTACCCACCGGGCAGATGGCATTAGCTTCCCATACAGCTTACACATCAAACCTAAGGAAGGAAGTAAGTTACCGGTTACGAACCATCCATCTCTTTCCATACATACATCAACCAAACCAATCACTTGTGAGCAGCATTAAAATGCCGCCGTCTTCCACAGATGGCAGGTTATTCACTCGGAATGCAGTGCCGTGAGGTGGCCCATTAAGAGACCATTGCACTTCCGATTCGTTTGCTCTGTAGTGTAGAGCGTAGTGCCGTGCTGTTAATTGCTACCCTCGAGTTCGTGCGACTGCCGCTACCGTGCAGTCGCTGCCTCGCCAACAATGGGTCTATATACTCGAGTCATTGTACGACGGAACAGGATAACTGAATATGACGCAATGACTTGTGGCTTCCTTGGTAGTACCTTGACCCTAACTGTCTCTCACTTTCATCTTCAGTATTCATTTCCTGCTGAAGTTCGCACCGATGAGTTGAATCGCTTCAAACGAAAGTTGCCCAGTTAGATAGTGCAGTGCGGCACGTCTGTGGTCGATATCGAATCTGAGCTGCACTAGCAACACCAAACACTAACTTTTATACTATATTTTCCGTATTCAACATTTCTACATTTACAACAAAATAACGCCAAAGAAGCGATAACGTACAGAAGACGAGAGCATTCACAGTACAAAATCATGCATCACAACAGCATAAAAGATAGGCTCGAGTGTTGCTACAACGAACACAGTTACTGGCAGCAACCACCGAGGAATAACGAGACTACAGGCAAGAACCAGTTACATTTGGACGCGTACAGAATAATAAAAAGCACAAATTATAAGCAAGAGCACACAGCGCGGCACTTCTAACTCCTGCCGTAACTGCATGTAGTGTAACGTAAAAACTTCACTGACAGATACAGTGCTGAGTACGGCGGCATAGTTACAACAGCAGCAGTTATGTTGTTTGGAGTTCAATTTAAAGCTCAGGAGCGTATGGTGTTGAGTTGAACAGAAGGCGGCTGGGGTTACCAAAAGTTCAACGTGGGGAACGAAGCCGATGGAAATCTGAAGTCGTTGGCGGGCAAGCACTCAAGTTCGAGTTGAGGAATGGCACCCAACTATATATATAATGTATGATAATTTCCATGTTTTTTTTTATTTCGTGAGCTCAAATACTAAGTCACTGGTGGTCACCACTGCATACAAGCAGGGCTAAAACAAGCAACAGTGGGAGATGTTGAACATGAAGTACAGGGAGGGCCTGGAACACGAAGATATACAAGAACGCGCATGACTCACGCGGCGCAGGAAAGCGATGCTATATCAGCCCGCAAGATGCGGACACTGCGGATGACCGTGAGATCGTATCGCGTTTCTTCCACGGGAAACCTGAGGGAAACCCACGGATCTCTCGAGTTTTCCGCAAGACAAATGCTGGCGAAGAGGCGAATGAAAACGCGAGCTGCATTGGCGCTCAGAGAATATGCAGCGGCAACGGATATCTGCAGCGATCACACAGCGCGCCCGCCCGGGAAGGGTAAAAAGAAGGGAGTTTGGTGGAGGCATTCGCTGCTTAATACTATAACAACTGCAGCTAATTTATTGTCAACGTATTCAGTGTTTTCAACTAGAACGCCTCGTGGCGTAAGACCATCACTCGCAGTGGGAGCAAATTCAACAAAGTCATTTTTGATGGCCAGTTAATCCTAGTTTTTCATGTGGATGCTGTATCCAACAAGGTTAGTGTGCTACGCCCCTGGTATATTACCTCCTTCAAACATAACATAAGAAAAATAGAACACCTCATGGCGTAAGACGATCTGCCGCGGTGGAGGTCAATTTGCCGCGGTGGAGGAAAATGCAACGCCGCCATTTTTTAAGGCCAGCTAAGCCTAGTTTTTTTGGCATGGGTCACCTCTAGGTCAACCCACCAAACTCCCCACTAAAAATTATGAAGATTGCTCAACTCCTTTTACATGTTTTTTGGTGGACACACAAATATATTTACAAATATATACAAATATATATATTTCAGTCTTCAACGAAATCATTATCACCTCTCTCACTTCGTTCGCGGGTGATGATTCTTATAATACAATAGTATACACTGTTAAAACTACACTTGGGACGTTGAAAAACTTGTGAACCCAAATGGAGCCCTAAATAAAAGTAACCATACATATTATACACGGACATTAATTGTATAATTTATATTAAAAATACAAAAAAGTCAGTTTTCTTCATGAACTTATGAACATCGTGGTGTAAATTATTCTAAAAATCGTGAAAACATAAGTCAGTCGGCAACAGCAAGGAGGAGGGAGGGGTACGCAACATCGCTGGCGCATACTGTTGCCATGTCGACGCTCCACAAAAAGTAATGGCAGAATTAAAACTCTCTGAGGTCGAAGCAGTTAAAGGCTAAGCGCTCCCATTCCCCCACCAATGGCAGTCATCGTTCAGCACGAGCGCACCAAAGTCAAGGGATAAATTTCAAGCAGCTTTCCAAGTGCTGTCGTTTTCATAGAGACAAGAGCGCAATATAATGCGCCGGCAAATGAAATGCTCTTGCTGAACGTGCCACACCACCGCGTGGAAAGCCAATAAAGCGTCAGCCATTCGGTCACTTAATGTCCTTAGTTTAAAACCCAAATACGCTAGATTGCTTTTATTGCAGCCGAGTAATGAATGGTAACTGTAGTATGAACAATAGTAGTGGCCTGGGACGATGACTTTGTTTAATCCAATAACTTGTGACTCACCAGCAACTCCGAATGATAATCATGCATCTTTCTATTAATTATAAATTGCACGTGGAAAATTCGACCTAAGCATAAGAGTTCTGGACAGAAAGTTGGAGTGAGTACCAGGTTGTAACCGTGTACGAAAAGCAAGAAGCTCAGTCAATTTTATCGCCAGGCTACAGCTACAAGACACACCACAAAAGAGAAACCGTAACTTACCTTGGCATTTCTTTAAAGTTTCCACAGCGTATAAAAACGAGCTAGCTGTAGAAAAAGAGGAAAAATGAGTAGCTGGGTATTTGACAGCCCACTTTTGAAGAAAAAATTGATGCGTCCACCTGATCGACCTTCAACGTTACTGAAAGTTCCTAGCGTGTGCCAAGGAGCTACAATGTAAGACATAAGCAGCCAAAGCGGGACGAGTAATTTTGAACGAGTTGCCGCAGCGTATCAGTAGCACCAGTTTAAGAATAAAATTCACAAGCGAACGCACTGATGACTCACGGCATGAAGTTTTCAGACAATAATGACAAAGTGCGGCGTGCAGGCAAACGCTCCAGCCATCGACCAGCGACTCAGTAATTATCACAGCGGCTATTCAGTTGTTATAATTGGCTGATGGCATGCTAACTACCGCACCAGCAGGCCATAGTCCCGTCCGAGCTATACTGTCATAGCTTGAAGTACAACAACAGCGCTATGCTGACCCTAACCCGTCCCACGAAAAGTTGACTTCTCGTACAAAAACTCGTGCGATATGTCCAAATGTATGGATGACATCTGCGACACATACTTAACTCTCCAGTAGGCGGCCGAGATACATTTCGTGGCAATAGCATTGTGGAAGTAGCCGTATATGTGGTCAATTGTTCGGTTACGGGTCAACGGTGTTAAGAAATGAAAACAGAAGACATTAATGGACTGCATCTTAAAAGATAACATTATAAAAAAAGAGTGCAAAAGGCATAATCGTCGAAAATATTTTCGATTTGAAACAAATACTACAACGTACTGGAGAGACTTCATCAAGTGCTAGGTACTTGTTAGCAGAGCAAAATAGTGAGCATCTACCGCTTTTTGCAGACGAGACAGAAAGAAAGATTTTACATAAAGAAGTCCATATAAATATGTGACACAAACTACTATGCGGTGACAGCTTATTAGGTGACGGCACTAGAGACATTCGAGGGTGAGGGCACATTCAGAGAGCCACTAAATGCAAGTGCAACAAGAGCGCAAATTAACCTCAATACGCCTCGCGCCCGCCCATCTTTCGTAAAAATTTAACTGCTACAGAATTTGCGGTCGGATGGTAAACAACTCACAAAGTTGCCGGCTGATGCGCAGGAAGTAGCAAGAAGCTAACACGCAGTGTCGGTATGCAGTCGAGTGCCCAATACGATAATCTAACAATAGTTCGTGCCGTAACGGACTCCGCTTTTGAGAACCAGCTCAGCTAGAAGGATGGTCATCACACAATCGCTCGCCATGCGTAAATTGCCGTGCAGACGAGTTTTTTCCATGCTGATCCAGGAACCTGCGATGAGATAATGACAGCACACTTCGCTACAATTTGGGAAAACTGCTTGGCTACTTTCCAACCAATAAGTTATTAGAGAAGACAAGCGGCATTTCAGGACGCGAAGTATATATGTAGTACATAAGGTTAGTAAAACTTCCAAACATTCTCACATAATGGAAATTACAAGGTCATGTACACCTAAATAAAGCGTTAAACTTGTTGGCAATAACAACAGAGATTCTCCACTAACGGCATCAACAGACTAAATGCATCAAAACATTAAGCGAAACGCCCATTCTGTGTCGATAAAGACACTATACGACGGACTGTGTAAATATTCAGTGATCGAGTCGACAGCGTATCTAGCGGTGGTATTAACTGAGATCCGGAAAAATTGCTTCGTGATGCACTGTGAGAAATTGCGGCAGTGTACAACATGAATAGAAATATCACGATATGGTGTGAGTGGTTCATTCAAATTTATTGCTTATGAATAGAATAATAAATTGATCCTAGGCCCATATACCGTCCACACTATCAATATATAAGTTGTTTAAGCCTCCATAGACACAACTAGGGTGTTTTAAGAGAGGGAAAGGAAGGGAAATGTTGTACGTCGATAGGAACGTACAATCCAAGCACGAGGGTATTCTATTATTATTATTATTATCATTAAATCACACCAGACTGGCGACGCAGGAACGGAGAAACTCCATGAGGTTAACAAACCCCCACGCAACCAGCCCAGCGGGTGGAGAAAACAAAAGAATA
>LQNS02000225.1:670982-703819 GCA_001587735.2 Parhyale hawaiensis
CGATCGATCGCGCAAATTCACCATACGCGCACATCAAATATACACACAGATGCGCACAACAGCTCCTCGGGTTCTTACAGTATTACGCGTAGCAAGACTATTGAACAGACTACCATATATAAGAAAGGGAACTACATGGCTCTCCAATGAAAACAAAACTACACCTGAATACTTGCTTCAGTTATTTTAACTTGCATTTGCCAAAATGCAAGTTGGGAAAAAGGCATTAATTCGATTATATAACCTGTGTGCTAAAAAATCTGCTCAAGGAACTAGGGAACAGCTCGGTGGGATCAGAGAGTCTCGTGAAAGTTCACCTTTTGTGAGGTCTACATCCAAGTACGTAATGAATGCTGAACATGACGCTAGTAAATACCGCTGTGAAGTATCCGTCGAGTACCACAGTTTCTATTTTATGGCAAGTTTTCACTGACCGTCCTCTAAAAATATCGTTCACTTACTGACCATTCAAAGCAAATAAACGAACACAACGACGAGTGATAAATTAAAAGTTGGTAATTCATAAAGCTGAATTGACCTAGGAAGCAATTTTTCTAAGATTTCATATATAGCGCTGCCTTCAATGGACGGACTGGCCCTCTTACTGTTAGATTTGAGCATCACCCCGGGCCGGTCCTCACTAGCACGGAAGCGAAAACGCAAGCGCAGTAATGGTGTCGAGACTATAAAGTGCAGCGAACAGAAATTTATTGAGAGTCTTTTACTGCGAACACTTAGTTACGGTTCTAACTTAACACAATGTCCAGCGGTAGTTGCGAGACATTATTGAAATAACTTTTAATGAGAAGTCGTGGTCACGTCAAACAGATCAAGAAGCTTGCAAAACTGAGCAAGATGTCAGAACGTTAACGTACCAAAACGTCGCACGTTTACAGGCACTAAACTAGAAAATTAGCAAACCAGCAAAAGTCATCAGTACACATGGCAATATCCAAACTCATATATAATTACAAAGAGCTAAATTTACAGGTTGATGGGGGATTTAACAGCTCCTTCGGCAAAGTTAGCGGTTTTACCTTCACACGAAACTGCAAAATCCCATGTAAGCGGAGAGATGTTACTATCATTCTAATATGTCATGCGTCACAGCGTTAGGAATCCTTCCGTTTGGAAATCACAGGAATTACTGGAATGGATTTAAACTTTTGACGTATTCATAGAACAGTTTATAAGAATGACAAGCGCTGTAATTAATGACATATTTACTAAAATATAGTTCCTTCAATGTCGAGCTTTCGACTCAATCTTGAATCATCTTCAGGAGTAGAATAACTTGCAATGAATTCATAAAACTACGTTTCCCTAAAAAACAATCAATTCGTGAAGTTCTAGAACAGTTGATGTAACGGATGAAACTCTACCTGACTAAACAACACTGAAAGTTCATGCAACGTGGGTAAACATTAACACGCACAAGTCATAAGAGAATATTATAACGAGTATACAACGTGATCAGCGGCATGCCAATGGGATATTCTAATCGCATACCAAATAACAAAAACAACCACAGAAGAACGAACAGAAAAATCGTACAGGACTATATTTTATATGTGCAGAGCTCATACAACTAGGTATTGCATACCGATCGACATAAAGTGGGTAGTTTACGGGCATGCCGATCTAAGGGCAGCAAAGCAGACCGCACGGTGAATCAAATATATAGCAGAGACGACAAAACTAATAATGCGGGAACAATTTGCTACTGCAGCAGAGTAGAGCCAAACAAGAGCCGCTCATTCATTCAAAAAACTGATCCAAGTAAACCGAAGAACATCCAAGGCGCACGTAGAGGACGTTGAGGATAAGGAACACGGAAGAGCTGATCACTATCGGCTTTCCAGATAAAACAGAGTGAAGCGGGAGCCAGGCAATGTCATCCTTATAATTCTATTTTTATGCATAAATTCAGAAGGTATTTGTAGCGGACGCGCAGTCGGGCAGTTTTACTCTATGCACTCCCCGGGACGATGTATTTTACAAAAGCCGCATGCTCTGCGGTGTATCTTACTACAATAAAACAAGACTGTTCAATAAAATAACATAGCAAACACATCGTCTGTATAAGTAGTAGGAAGCACTGGTACCTGCAATGCATGAAGTGGTTGAGCTAGCAGCGTAACACCTGTAGCGACGGACCGCGCGCCTGTCCAGTCCCTATAGACTGGTAATCACTGGAATCGCTCGTCGGTTTCACCCATGCTCAAGAAATCAATGCAAAGAAAGTGACTTACCGGAAGGACGAGCTCTTACGCCGGAACTTTCCACCAGCGAGGGGAAAAATCGTTAATAGCGAAAAAGTAACGTGCGGTTGAGGAAAGCGTACAAGCGTGTGAGTCACTTAGCGAGAGGTCAATACGGGTGTCTGATGTGCACGTGGACTGCAGGCAGGCACGTGCACGATGTGTACTGCGCAGATCACGCTGTAGTTAGCGGAACCAAAATGTTTCACAATCAGTTTTGGAGATTGAAGACCGAATGAATCAACTTCAAGTATAACATTTAACACAAACAAAAGTATTTTATTTTAACTCGGAAACCAAAAATGTTTCTTTAGAAATACCGGCATTCCAAGAAATGGAGCCTTCTGTATGTGGAAGCAAAGCGATGCGGAAGGTTCGAGCAAAATACAGTAGCTGCTGGAGGAACTCCGTTGGCAATATAAGGCAAGCTTGATTCGCTTCCTTCAATTAAAATTATTTCATCTAATTAAGTGATTTTTCCAAAACTTGAACAGTAAACACTGAAGTCATTCCTTTGAATTGAGTTTTATATGTTAAACGTAAACCTATTCCGCTTGAAACGCCGAAACTTGAATACACACGCATAATAGTACACAGAACAGTACTATACAGTACACGTGTCTACTCCTATATAAGAACACGCACCAACAATATCGAGCAACCATTTAACGAGGCTTAGCGCTGATCTGGCGGGCAAACCATCTCGCTAGACTTGCGCCTCACGTTCACATGCAAGAAGCAGGCATTCATGCAGCGTTTGCTCAACAGTGAAACGGAGACTAATATGAGATTACGGACAACAGTTAAGTGTGCTGCCTACATTCGACTGTCGCTCTCGCTGTCTGAGATGAGCTATGTGTAGGTACACCACATTTTTCTTTGCGATAAAAAAAACAGCTCAAGTCACTCAGACATATCAAGGCGTCACAGGTTCCCAGGCGAAATTCATCGATTTGCAAGCGAGATTAAGCCCAAGAGGCTTAACATGTACTGAATTTTAGGTACCTATGTGCGCTGCATTCCCCACTTTGAATCGAGTCAGTGTTAGAAGCAGCCACGTAATGTTTGAGACGGCGGCTGAAAACACAAGGCGAGCTAGAGGTTTCTGATGTGTCAGATATACTCGATCAAGGAAGGATTACATCTACAATGTCATTGAACGGTTCGAAGCCAGCGTACCTCTCCCAGGGCCTGACAAAAGCCCATCAATTTAACTTCACCAGCTATTCGACGACGCTTCAAGACCTGTGTTCACAGCAAACGGAATGAAATCTCTTCAAGTCTATGTTTACAGGAAAGACGGATACTCAAACACGGAACCAATGGAACAGGGTTCTAAAAAATTCGTGAGAGCATAGAGCGATGGGCAGGGGAGCTATAACCCTTTATAATGAACGATACAAATTTACGGAAAAAGACAGCCGACCTACGGAAGGGCGCCCCTAAAGTACAGCAATGCTGCCAGAATAGGAACAACAGCAAGTCATTACAACCAGAAATTGCAAAACTGCATAACGCAATGTCTTCATAATTTGTGAAACTGAAAGCTACGGAAATAAACTAGTGCGACACCAAGCTACGACATGGCAGCCACGGCAGAAGGTGGGCGGGTATCACAGGGAAGCAGAGTCAGCTAACTGCTGCAATTGCATTACGTCTCTTGCTCTTCTGTCGCAGCACAAGAAGCAATAACAGTCTTACGAACGCTCGTAACTTCACAATGCCACGTTATTGCCAACAAATGTAACAAAGTAAACTGCTTGCGCAGACAGTGCAAATTTACATAAGCACCAGCAATAAAAGCTTCAGACAAATAGTCGCCGTATTTGTTGTGAACGTCCTATCTGGAAACGATTGCAATCGAGAAATGACGGCGGCAGCCTTCTATAGACACAGATATTACCGGTATTATAGGACTCAGATACGAGTTTTTACCAAAAAAAATCACTCCATAACTGTGGAGCCCAAGGACACGTTCGAAGCTATATCCGACGACATAAATATCCCCATATGTGAAGCACAAAGCGATTATAAACGTGCCAAAACATCGCTATGCGAATACAAATCTCAGCTGGATAGCAACTATGACAATCAATTGACAACTAATAAAATTGCAGGACATGTCTAACGGAGAGCCAAAAACTGTTTATTGTATACCCAAGAAAGGGGCCCGTTAAGCGGCCACTTTTCATGTACTGCAGATTTTGTATACAATAGTGCGATTATATAGAGATGAAAAAAGGCAGAGCTGCCAATTCACTCAAGATATGACATAATACACGGGCGCAGCTCGTGCTCCTTCCAACAGTAGAGAAGTAGCTGGAAAAACCTCGTGGCATAATTCAATTAGACGCCGGATATGAAGCCCTATTCAAGAGCACTACTCGGTAGACAATGCCTGAGAAACCCGACTATGGAGGAGGCAGCGAAAGTCTATTCAGCAAAAGGCAGTAACAGATTCCTGGGAAATGTCATAAAGAAGTCACAATACCCCCATAACAGCGGCGGCGGCAATGGCGCAATATTACGTGCGCGACGCCGATACAAACCGCCAGACCGAAGAGAACGAATACATATATGGTAGCAAGTGTTTACGGTCGAGGAGAGCAGGGCAGTGACGAGGCAGGACTTATTGTAGCGTTTGTAAAGTGGGATACGTGCACTACAGAGGGCACAGCACAACGAAACAGATAAACGAAGAAGTCATACGGACAGTAAAACAAACACGCACCATTCAACGTGCAGGTAGTTTTAAGTCGTAAAAAAAATACCTTCGGTTAGGTCGGGAATACAACAAGGGACAGTCCTGAGCCATACACTTTACAGTTGACCTACAATCTGCTTAGGTAGCTATCAACTCCACTGATGATATACTCCAATAAGTGTGAATAGACGAGACAAAGTAACTTATATCGTGAGGAGCAAATGCAAGCCAGAATCAAAATTAAAGTTTCCTAACAAACAGTGATGTTAGAGTACATAACAAGAGAGTCAACAGCATCCAACTCGTTTAGCAGCGTTACAAGAAGCATTGTATCGCGGTATAAAATAACACTCTGCACTATTTTTTGAGCCTCAGAAGGACTGGAGGTTGAACTTCAGATTCAACAATACAAAAAGACTGAACACTAAACGCCAATATGCAAACACGGCGCAATGAATGACTCCCAGAACAGTAATGCAAGGGGGAAGGCTCGTCCAATGACGCGCGCGCCCAAGAGAAAGCAGGGACACTAGAAAGCAGTGGCAGTGAGCAGGAGAGGTCAGCCCAATACGTGCAGGGACCGCCGTACGAGAGGCCTGGACTGGGGTGGGATACAGACGCTGTATTTAGCGAGAGGGCGGTGAAAGGCAAGGAGCATGACTCATGTACACGCTGCCTGGGTCATAATTACTATCGCCACCCAAAATAATTAGCAGTAATTTGGAATTTCTTGGCTAAATTCAAGGATGCTTCGAAAAGGGGAGATTTATTCTTACACGAAGTCAATCTTTGCAATAGTTAATATGAAATATAGTTTAAGCATCCTTAGCCATTGCAGTGATACTTTAAAAGAGGACATCAAAGGGACATATAGAAAGTCGAGAGAAAGGTAGTTCGACTACAAGCACAATTAAGAGCGTTTCCACGCTGAAACAGACATGTTTAACAAAGGCAAAATCAGTAATATCTGATCTACAACAGACAAACTGACCGTACATGTAAATGCCGGTAATTTGAATATTAGCGCACCTCAGTGTTGTACGATTAAAGGAGAACGATAAAGACAGGCATTGTGGGCACAAATTTTACAACGAACAAACTTCGCCGTTTGGGACAGCTATAGAGGAGTGTTCTGTATACAAGAATAAACAGACGGTACGTACTTATCTATAGGCTCTTCGGCGTAACCTTTTGACCTATAAACGTAAGGCGTCATCTATAACAGAACAACCTCCGACCAAAATATTTATACTGCTGCGCCGTGAGCATGAAAAGGACCTAGTGATTGCAAGTAATGTAGGAAAGCTGAACAGCTTATGAAGACGATATAAGAACCAAAGCGGAGCTTCTATGTCTCATTACCCGAACAGTTTGCCAATAAAATTTCCTCATTCAGCGCGGGGCGGATCGTCACGGCGAGTGAACGCAGTAACAATAGCAAATTCATGGAAAAACTGTCACAGCAAAGTTCACAGACCGAAAGTAAATCGACTTTGTAGTAGCAAAAACGGTAGCGATGGGAAGATTTCGAAAAAGGGAGAGCAGTCAACAAGAACTTTGCCCAACTTCAGACGGAATGTAAAAATATAATAACATCTACGGCAAGTAACAAATTAATATGAAAGAAGAAGCACAATGCATGGTCGAGTCTTGTAATGTTCGGTATAACTTAGCCTAAAGTGAAAGCCTTTAAGAGGGGTTGGGTGCATATACGGAGCTTCATATACCACAAGAATGTCTCTAGCGTAAGTCATAGGCACAGCGCTGCAACACTGTAGCAGCCGCAGGCGCTGTTACGTAGTCATGAAAATGAAAGAGCTCCAACCACACCAAATCGCCTACTTTCGCTCAGTCGAAATTGTGCAGTCACAGAACGTCTTTACCAACGCTGTGGGGAGTAGAGAAAAATACGACACTTCACTGGTCAGGTTCCATGAAACGTTACGCTCACTTCCAAGTCTAAAGTAGCGATAGTGCATATCATTGCAAATCATGCAGGTTGCTCTTTGTCAGGAGAGAACAAACCACAAAGTGATATGTATATATATATATGCATATAACACGGCACAGCGAGTAGTACAGTCATATATCAATCCAATACACTCACATGTGAAGAATTCCTCGTTACAATAAAATAAATTTCATGAACAACTTCGCCCTGTCAGAAACCCAAGAAACTTTAAGAAGAATAATGGATGATTTTAAGAAATACGCCTGCTGTAGGTTTAAAATCTTCCATTAACTGCCTCGCGAGCAGCACTTGTATAATGAATTTGAAGATCGTGAGAGGAGTCGAATGAAATGCCTTAAAAAAAGCTAGTAGGAAGTGTTAAGATCTAAGAAGACAAAATGAACAAAATATGCGGAAAATACTCTGACGCTGCGGTATTACCAATCGAAGAGAAGAGCACGCAGTAACTGCACACAAGCAGCAGGGGTCGTGCCGCCAACACGCAATGCTCAGCACCAGTTGCCTCACGCAGGATGCGCGTAATGAGAGCCACAACAGACTCAGTAATTAGAAAGCAATAGTGGCACACGCTGGAGACAATTCCTGAACGTAAAATATAGCTGGCGTTGAAAACTTGCTCATTATGCAACCGACTCATATTTATGCTGTAATTTGAGCACAAGCGTATCAGAACCCACTATGGATATTGCCGACAAGGTTCACTCGATAATGAAATACGGTAAGATGCCAATTCTATTTAAGCACTTTGTGAGAAACTTCTCGTAAGTGCAACTCCAAATTTGTGAGCCACTGTATCCTTCATATCTCAATAACTGTCCCACCAGCCGTGCAGCACGCAATATTTTGCGAAAATTATCAAGTAACTGCAAACGTCATGACACGAAAACTGCCACCAAAGCAACGACAGTAACGCAACACAGGGAACTAAACCTGCAGCAGCGTTACAACAATGAATCAACCGAAGTGGCAGCGCAGGATGCCAGGCGTGGCGTGCGGGGGCAATGACGCGCAGAAGAACTTGACGCTAGGGAGACCACGGGACACCGACGTATTCATCACGAGTAAATGAGAAGCCTTGGGGACCTGCATTTCCGCATCAGCCACAACCGATACCGACAATACAGTCGCGGTGTGAATGGGACCATTATTATGCAGCCTGTTGTAAGATATAGCACTAGGCAGAGAAGCACGGATATTTCTCAGTTCAGTCGTTTCCCTTCGGTATGACTCACCTGCAGTGTTGGTTCCAGGGATCGATTAGTATGGTATGGACATAGCGATCGCTACCAGTACACTCCAGTTTGTGGTAGTGCGGCACACATGAAAGCAATCTGTTCTGTAACGGCATGACTCCCCGTCGCATCAGCACCATACAGACAGATTTAGTGAGGCGCCCCTCAAATTAACAACCAATCAAGCATGGCAAACGAAAGCTCAATTGTAAATGAAGGCTATTGGAAAAAATGGCCAGCGCTGAGTAGAGGGTCTCTGTCGAGTGCGTCTCATGGGGATATGGCGGTCCGAGACCATCGTTACAGCGGCCGTCCGTAGAGGAAACACTGGAATAATTGGACGCTTAGAATGGACAGTAAACCGAACGTTGCTGTTATCCAGTAAGTTGAGGTCCTGCTGTACGGCCAATCCACTAGACGTGCAACCAACAGATATGGCGCACACACCCAGTGTGGTCCGTCACAACACTCAAACCTGTAGAACCTTCTGAAATAGTCATCGTAAAGGACGAGTATTTCAACCATTGACTGACTAACAAGACGTGTTTTGTTTGATCAGAATAATAGTAAAATATTAGCGCATGCAATAAAAAAAGAGAACCATGTGTGTAAGAATAATCGCACTTTGACAATACATTCTAATCCTTCACCAGATTTTGGACCGTCCTGGAAGCAAATGCATAAATAAAAACTACTGCAGCACGTAATTGGTCTGCCGCTACAGATGGATAGTAGCGAGCCAGAGGAAATGAATAAAAAAATGATAAATTTATCGTACACAAGTCTGGCTGTCTGAGATACTGCCCGGAAATAGCGGTCACTCAACGTCGCTGAAAGAAGCACGTACATCAACTAAGCAAAAGTCTGAGCGTCATGCAAAAGTTTGTTGGGCTGAGGCATCAAACGGCGAGCGGATGAACGGGAGAAACTTTGGGCCAACTGAGCCCCGCTCGAGCTGTCGTGAAGCATCATACACCTGGCAAATTACACTATACAGCACTGTGGCACGCACTCAGTGCACTGTACCACGAGCGCTGTGATGCAGAGAATGAGAAGAAAGAGGTGCACAACTCACAGGAGCTTCCAACGTGAGACAAAGCCTAGGGGCAAAATAAATTCCTTTCAGTCCATTGCAGCAACGAGCGGCCAATTTAGGGCCTAAATTGTGAAATAGCCGGCGGCGAGCCAGCACAAACTGCCACGCAGGATGGCGCAGCGGATCGTGGACACCTAAGAGAGCGGGCGGTGATGTTGAAACTCTACACTGAGGCGGAATAAAATCAGTGACCTGAAACATGAGAATTTTGGGTGTGAGGAGCAAAGCCAGGTGCTTGGAATACCTGCAGCGGCTACTTCGTATCAAAAGCCTGTAAACAATGTACCTTTTATGCACCGCAACGATTATACGTTCTCAATGCCTAAGAAGACTACACAATCCACTGAGGCGGTAAGATACATAGCTCGCACACTTATATACACACTAGCTGTTACGGGGAGCGCCGAACTTGAGGAGTGAGGAGGAGGGGGGGGGGAGCGCGCTTATAAGAATGGCACGAGTACATGAATTGACACGCGTTGATCTACGAGTCCAAACTTAGCTAGAGAACTTACAACTTTGCTCATACTTACATCCGTATATACCAATATTCCATTTATTAAAATTCATAAAAAAGCGCTAATTGGAAAAAGCTTCCTAGTAGCACTGACGGGGAATCAAACTGATAAACACTTTCCATACTGAATGCATAAGCTCGTTACAACATACTATAAAAAGCTCACCAGTGATGCTTATAGTTTTCCAGAGCTACTCTTGCTAAATTTTTCGCCTGAAAGTTCAATAGTTGAATGTGTAAGGGTTAAAGGTACGCACGCTAAAGACTGACTCATTAAATAATGCTAATTGCATTATTTAATGAGTCAGTCTTTAGCGCATACTCTCAGTCAGTGACTCTTAGTCAGAGTCGTTGTGTTTTTAAGCGAGCAAGTGTGCCAGACGCATCGTTCTCATTCCGCATTCGGTGGAACGATGGAATGCATATACCTGCAGCGTCTGAGCAGATCCTCAGTATTTGTGAACATAATATTTCAAATCACATCTCCAGTTCTATTTAGTTTCTGTTCGGGTTGCGGCAGCAGAACCCGGCAAGGATTTTTCCTTATACATGTGTACTTCCCTTACCCTGACACATATGCGGTAGCCAATTCATGAGCAGCTGTGGGCACTACTGGATAAGAATGACACGAGCAGTGTAAGTACAATAGTGAAGTAGCATCCTCTGCTTAGGCACCCTTAGCTCTCTTAGGACCAATGCTCTTCATAAACGATACTTCAAACAACGCTATTCCTACGAAAAACGGACATTTTATGTTGTACTGATATGGCTGTAACACAGACTTCAGGCTCCGATTTCAGCATTTTCAACTTATTGCTTCATTCCAAGGGAATATTAGGTAGGTTAATGCCATTACCTCGTTTGTAGCAAGGACGCTAAATGTAATGGGGCCAAGATCAGGAATTGCAACACGTGAAGTAGGTGAGGACCGCGCGTTGTAACTATATAGCCTAGATCGACGGCCCGCTCTCTGGCACGTACGTACGCTGCATCCGCAGCCCCTGTTCTAGATTACTCAATAAAAAGCACGGGGCTCACAAAAGTTGGCCGGCAGCGGCCGCACGAGGCTGTTATAGGCAAACAACGGCCGATGGATGAGGCTGGCATATGGTGCACATGTGCCTATGCTTATTCAGATGTCTACTACGTGCAGTCTTAAAAGCAGAATTTTAGTTAACGGTTTGAAGCTTGAAATCTCAAAGTAGTAATCAAGAAACAATAAAGCTAAGTCAGCCGTTCACAATACATAGTGACTGCTATGTCGTGGTACTGGCTGAAGATAATTTGTAATAAATTTTGAGATGATTTAATTACGCGACAAATGCATGTGGAATCAGATGACGGTGAGGTCTCACTAAGTTGGCCTTACTGCGTGACTATATGGCGCAGACAATGACTGAGGGTAACGCATTTATGCGTCGCGCCCTCCCCGAGACACTGACGTAGAAAAATTTATGTTCGAGCATGGAAACTGCTTCAGTTGTTCACCCGTTAGCATTCAATATTTCAAGCTAAACGCATATTCAGTGTGGTTGGCCCGACAGAAAAATCTAGAGCTCCGCCTCCACGAATTCCTCGCTCTTTACGTGGTAAAACATATCTCGAGGAGTAATAAGTAGTAAATATAGGCTCGGCCGGAGAATTAAATATAAACAGTTTATTGCTGAGAAATACGTCTCCGCGAAAGAGCCGGACCGTTGCGGTACCTTAGCTCCCAAACAATCGGAAGGAGCCTACAGTGAACTTAGCAAACTTGAGCAGCTTATCTGAGGAAATGGAAGATAAAGAGTAATGTAGATGATACAAAGACTTGAAGGCAAAGGTGAAGGTCAGACAGCACATTCACTTGCACACTAACGCGTACGCTGTGTAGATTATCAGCGTCGTTACTTGCTCCCTATGTACTACTGAACGCTTCTGTTCAACTAAAGATGACTTGATTTGTTATTCAACAGGCTCGAACACTGTACTTTGTACCTCCGGTTCAAATAATAGTACGCTACGCCGTGATCAGACCCATTTACCAATCTAATATGTCACCAGACCCGATCATTTTCACAAAAATTAACGCCCATGTCGAAGTTAACGCAAGTTTTACATTTGATTTAATTGAATGGAAGCAATAGGCTATATATATGACGGCAGCGAAAGTGCCAATGTCACACTAAGATAAGTAAAACTGGATGTTAATTCACAGGCAGTTGAGTGAGGCAATGACAGAATCCAGTTGTATACTGGTCACGTCACAAAAGCAACATAAACTCAACGAGGTACGCAAAACAAAAACAATACAGATCAAATACGGTACACCGCAGCAAGCACGAGGCAGCGGTAGCACCAGCAGGCTCAGCGTCTTTAGTTTATCAGGGCGTAGAAATAAAGACCAAACTCAAACAAATGGGCCTGTAACCTTGGCAGGCTGCAGACATACAAAGTAATTGGTGCAGAAAAGAATGCCGTATTGTGTAAGTAGAGTAGCGACAGATACAAAGAACGAGACTAGGGATAATTACTGCAGAAAAAGATGTTCTCCTTGAAGCGAACCTATACAGGCATAAGGTGTGTTTTACACAAATTAAGAAAGTGCGAAAGATGTATAACCGACAACAAAGGGATTTCTACCATCATAAGAGGATGGTAGGTCGCGTTCTGGATGATTAAATGCAAGTGAGCAGCAGGGTAACGGCGTTGGATGGCTTCAGCATCGCGGTGCAGAATATTTCAGTCAACTTTAGCGGGTAAAAAAATACAAAATTTCAGGGCAGTTACTCCGGGCACTCGCACGGAGCTCCCTCACATAATAATGATACGACCCACGTTCATGTGAACGTTTACGTATAAATTACTCAGTGGTTTGAGCCTCATGCAGTTTCCGCACGAAGACGATGCCACAGAGGAAAGAACAGAAGACATAGAGTACGTATGTCATTAGAAACGTGGAAACCATACACGAGGGTTTTCCCACACAGCATGAGCGCGCATGGGAACAAAAGTCGGGACACTAGAAGAAAAACAGAAGAAAAAATCATTAGAAGTATAGAATAATAATAATAATAATATTTAGAAGTATAGAAACGCAAGGAAGCAAAGCGATCAGGGAAGATAGAGGTCCCGCGGGTTTAGCTAAAGGCAAAGATAACCCGTGGGGTCTTCCTGGAAGCGCCGCTCCCCGTAACATGAAGCGCCGCTCCCCGTAACATGAAGCGCCGCTCCCCGTAACATGAAGCGCCGCTCCCCGTAACATGAAGCACCGCTCTTCATAGCATAGGATAATAATAATAATAATAATAACACTTTGTTTAACCTCCGTAGTCTCATAGCATAGGATGGATGAACAAAACCCTATGGCCCAACCCATATACTCCCAGAGAGGATGTGAACTACATATTGCTTTCACGGCAGTATGATGTGTATGATACTCACCTATGAAAGTCAAATAGTTACTTCACTAAATCGATCAATGATTTCATTGGAAGTATGAACATAATCGATGCACGTTCAAATTATCATCCGATTGGCAACATATTTTTGTAAGGGTTTCAGACACACTGCACGGCTCGAGAGCCCAAAATTCTGCTAAGATCGCCTCGTTCAGATGTTTCATCACAGAGGTTGACCGTATCAATCTAGCTGTGCATAGCTGACGCTCGCACCTAGAATTATAAAAGGACAAGTATGTAACGAACAGAAACTGTGTGTACATTTACAGAGACAGGGAAAACAAAGGGCCCTGGTACAGAACCGTAACGTGTTGCAAGAGGAAACAAAAAGGGCAGGGAACAATGGCGCGGCGGCGGTGAGACGCTGCAAGCAGCCGAACAAAACAGTCGCAGCGTCATAACTACGAGGAAGAGGTAAAAACAATAACGGAGTAAAAAATACGCTTGGGCTACAGAGGCACATGCAGCTCTCCTTGATGTCTATGCTCACGTCAGAAACACAGGGTGGAGCCTGTGCTGTTGTGTGGGAATCGCAAGGAAGCCTTGAGGGACGCACCATGAGATATCAAAAACTTTCAGGAGCAACATTTTTTCTATAAACATGAAAACTAGCTTACCAAAATTAAAACATAAAATAATTTCAATAGATAAAAAAGATGCAGTTCAACAAAGCAACGAAACTTTACAGCCATCGTCAACGACACCTCGGGATTTGGTCACTGAAGCAAGTAAAAAAAGTGCATCGAGTGCTTTTTGAAAAAAAAATGCAGGACGCACAGTTGGCTTCGTAATAGTTTCAAAAATGCGCTAAACAGATTCATGATTAGTACAGTGCTGGGAGAGGTAGTGTTCGTTAACCAAAAAATTGCTTGTTCATCACATTGCAACGAAAAACACAAATACCAATATTATACATGAATTTTGAGCCGAAGAACCAGAATCTGAGAATGAAAACAAGAAATTCATTATATAGAAATTGTGTGCAGTTCAATATTAGGGTAAGAGGTGAAAAAAAAGTGTTCGTACAGTATCAATTTTACATTTTCAAGCGGAAAATTTTGGTTAAGCTTCAGAGTAGAATATTATTGATTGCTCATGATTGTCTCAGTAACTCGAGTCGACTTAGAGATGAAAACCGGGACATTCTACAATCACTACTAACAGAGAGCGGTTGTAAGTACTGCTAGACGTAATGAATTGACCAATGCACACAAATAACCGTTTGTTCAGCTGTGGAAGGATGGAACAAGTTTCAGAAAGATCTCCAGGGACCAGAACATCCCATTAATTAACTGCATATAATTCATCATAACAAGATTGAAATGACGTGGTACCGTCGAGAACCAGAGCAGACCAGGTGCTCCTATAGGAAAATAACTCTAAGATCCGCAGAAAGTACGGACGACAGCTCCAAAAGGAAAAAATCCAATGGCCATCCAAAACAATCTTCAGGATGATTTGCGTTTATCAGGGGATCACGTAACTAAGGGAAAAATAAGTAGCGAACAACAGAAAGATAGTGTAAATTCGCTTAGACCAAAGAAGACACCACTCCTTTGAAACGGCACAGTTATGCGAACGTTAAAATTCGCAAAAATTAAGAGCATAAAGATAAGCCAAATTCTTATTGTGAAAGAGTTTTATGGAGAGTTGACGCTAAGACTGAGTTGATTAGTTCTAATTCTCAGAATCGTGTACTGCGAAATGACGGCAGAACGTACGTACCAAAGAACACATTACCAAATGCCAACTTTGGTGGCGGAAGAATAATGGATTAGGGCTGCTTTTCGGCGAGAGGTATTGGTAAACAGTCAATTATAAACGGTAAAATTAATACAGATAAATATCAGTAAATCTCAAGGAAAAATTTAGTGCCTTCTGTACAGAGCCTTGGGCTTGCTCTTGGTTGGATTTTTCAGCAAGACAAGGATCCCAAGCACACTTGCTAGGACTACAAAGAAGTGGCCCGCTGAAACTTCAACATTTTATAATCACCGAGACAGTCTCCGGATTTGACTCCAATTGATAACTTGTGTCGATATTTGAAAATAAAAATCCGGGAAAAGGGTCCAACAAACCTCACAAATCTGAAGAGAATTTGTCGGGAAGAATGGAGCTAAATACCTACTAAAGTATGCAAATCGTTAATTAAAGCCTACAGGCAGAGATTGGTTGTTGTTGAAAATAATAATAAAGCCTTTGCTACAAAGCATTTAATGGAGATAACATTTTTTTTTTCTCGGGATGCTTATTTTTTCACCCTTGAAAGTTAAGATATTGTGTTCTTTTGCTTAAACACTGAATATATCATTTACATTCATACGCATATATTGGCAGCATGCAACTCTTATACAGCAAATTTATTCTCAATTTGTTTAGCTTTTACACTACGTGTAATATATCAAAAAATTTTCATGTGTATGAACACGTATTTCTCTGCACTGTATACAACCTAGCTTGCGCAGAACAAATCCACTATAAATAAAGAAAATAATAAATAACTTTTAGTTGAAAATTGCAGAGCAAATGCGACGTATCGATGAATAAATTAAATTTGCATTTCAACAGCGCACGCAAGCCATTAACAAGCTTTTAAAAAAACACGCTAGAGCGCGTGTGCTGTCGCAAAATAATCTAGAAGACACAAATAAAAGTACGCCCACTCAGACCCTCACTGAACAAAATAAAAAATTTATCATTGCAATGAAACAAGAAAAAACAAGAATATCTGCAGTAGTCAAAAGACAAGAGCAGACAGCTGGAACGCTCCAGAAATGAAAGTGCACCTCGCAAAAATCCGCATTCGCCCTTTTTTCTTCAACTGGAGAAGCAAAAAGTGTTTCAGCTGAGGGGAGCTGAAGGGGCGGCGGATGACAGCAATTGAGAGAGAAGATCTCCGCCCATAACAAACAAAAAAGCTGACAGCAACAGAGGCACCTGCTGGCGTGCAGCGCAGCGTAACACAAATGCTGCGCTATTTCAAGGCAATCCAGCTAATGGGAGTGGCAGCGGCCGCCGCATGCCAGTGTAAGACCGAAGCGAAATGCTCACCTCACGAGCTTATATATCATCCTGTGCATAATGCTCAAAATAAAAGTACTAAAGCGGGCCAGTAAAAGGCTTCGTACCGGAAAGTGTTCTAATTTAGCCTTTTGGCAGAGACGATAACTCCTTAGGGTCCGGCGCCACGGAATAGAATCACGCGTTTTGATGTTCTGGAAGCAAGCATAAAGGCTTTACGATATAAAATACGATAGCAGGTTCCCAACGAATTAAAGTCTGACGAGTATACACAAATATATTCATAAAAAAATAATGCCTATGAAAAATATCCATTAAATAATTTTATCAATACCTTAATTGACAATAATAAACGTTAACAAATAGATGGCCCATTATTCCATTCGATATTAAGAGTTATTACTGCAAGGTATTCAAGCGCTGTAATTAACAATAACAACAGTCAAATTATCGAAGGTACGTAGGAGAGGCACAGCAAACAAGAAGTGAAGAGATGCTTATCACGAAAACAATGTGAGATGGCATAACTCGATATAGAGAAATAATAGGAGATCTCATTGAGAACGCCGGGATCTCACCATTTGGAGCCCCGCAACACGCGACAGGGAGCCGCTGACATTCGCTCGATCGGTTGTGATGTAATCCAGTGCGTAGTGTCCAATTACAAGCAATAGCAGATAACTTAAATAAAGGCCGGGGTCACGGCTAATCAAAAATATCACGGAGGACTGACATTCTCAGACAAAAATGATGCAGCTCACTTCGGTAATAGCTGCAATCACGTAACAAGTCAATTAGTTCAGCAATCAAAATATACACGACGAGTCATTATTATGAGCAACTTTCACAGTACCAAGGCGAAGCCACGAAATGAAAGTTGTTACGTACAATCAAGCAAATCAGCTCTTCAATCTGCAATGTCATTTTGGCTAGCAGGTACAACAAACGGGACTAGTACATTAATGCTGGCAGTCGTTATCTGCATAGACAAGGCAACAAGCGGTACCGGTACCAGCAAACTGCCACAGCACTGCCGTTGTACTCACGGTCTGCACGTTTGCGGAAACGAGACAATTCGCCATACGTAATGTTTAAATCCTTCGACTAACCTTACTTGCCAAGTGCTCTCCACTCTTCTGAAGTAAATCTTTGTACGACGAAAAGAGCGATCAACGAGGCAAGCCGTATTCGTGGATAAAACAATACTGCCAGCACGTTGCAGTCCGTCTCGAGTAGACAGAATTACGCAGAACATTAGAGAAGGACGCATAGCAACACTCGTCCATGGGTAGAAGTCCAGACATCCTAACCATATCAAGTGCCAACAAAATAATGGCTTATCGTACGAACAGTTTTGTATTAAACGTCATCTGTAAAGTACGCTCGTCCTTATGGGGTTAGGGACAGACGTAAAGATACATGCCTCGCTTTTGTGTACAATAATTAACCCTTTACAGTTCCTGCTGTACACATACATTAAGTTGACATTACTCGTCGTGTTATTCCTACGAAAAGTGATGTTCAATTGAGGCACTTAATAGTTAAAACGCTGAGAAAGAATCTGATTTCAGCCTGAGAAGGCATTGCAGAACTGAAATAAATAAATCTTCCGCCAAAAAAGCAGACAAAGAAAATAATTATAAACCCGAACATAGAAATACGGGAAGCGAATGAAAGCTGATAATTCCGGTGCCCAACACTGAATAGAACTACAAGTTCTTCACAAATTTTGCTGACGTTCGCAACACGGAGAAAAGAATTTCAGGAACACAGACGCACCAGCATAACTGATGACCAACATATAGCAATTAATTGCCCAGAAACGACGAAAACTTGCAACAAAAAGACGCGCATGATGCATCGCGGAGTTTCCATCTTGCAGCAACTCGGTGATGATCTTCCTCGTATATAAATTTGGAGCGATAAGCAGCAGCTCTCCTACCAGCAATTACGGCAGAGCTGTGATGAATGCACTGGGCGGAAATTCATCTTGTGGCACATTTTACGGTTCATACATGGAATCCAAACGCAGAAAATGCAAATGAAGCGATTTTTCCAGCATCGTGTGGGCATATTCGAATATGATGAATTACATTAAATTTTATTCCTTATCTGTTGAGAGGAGCGTGGAGCAGAGCAGATACTTCAATTTTAATTACTTCAATTTCTGTGGCACATAAGTACCTTACACTATAAACTAACTATTGCTAATTAAAATTGCCTGAAATGGATCAGTGTCAAGTTAGCGTAACAGAGAAAAAAATTTACTTTTCAATGTTGATGACAAACGTGTAAAACTAGGGTTGGCAAAAACTATTTTTTTTTTTAACCAAAAGCCACGGTTTTTGACTAAAACAAAAATAAACGAGTTTTTTGGTTTATATATATATATATATTTATTTTTTTTTTAATATTTTGTTCTTTTTTTCAGTGTTTCAGGAATTTTATTTAGCATTTAAAGGGTTTTCTGCTGTGTAGACACATGTAGCCAGCTAATCATCAACAATCTTAGTCACTTCATTTCAATTTCCTGTTGTAGAAGAATGACTTCAAGATAAAGGGGTTACGAACAAGCAGTTTGCAGAGTACCTGTATTTGCTATGGCTATATTTAATATGCAAACTGCAGAAATGCTATGATTTAAAACTGCAGCATAAAGTCCTTTGAAAAGCTTGAAAACACTTCAAATTACAAATACAACTTGACAGAAATAGCAAGCTTCTAGCTAATTGATAACAGAGTAATTAACTAAAAATAGTGAAATAGCTATAAAATCCTTTGAAAAACTTAGAAACACTCCAATATACAAAGACATGTTGATAGAAATAGCTACCTACTAGCTAATTTAGAGTAGAGTAATAAACTGAAAAAAGTGAAATAGCTATATGCCCACATGCTTCTCATGAGCTCACTAGCTGTCTAATAGCAACTATCTATATAACTACTACTTCTAATTTCCAGTAGCTTCTAGCTTACCAGAATATAATTAGACATGCAACTCCAAATAGATATAGACATTCAGGTTTTTATTAAACATAAGCAATAGTTGACCCTAACTGTCCTGACACTCAAACGGATTCCTGAAAAGAAACACATTAACTCATCCTTTCAGTTGTGTGACCAAAATTTGATACTTTCTAGAAAACTGTTCACTTTGCAATGTTAATGAATAAAAACAGAAAGAAAGTTTACTTGGTGGTTTAAACCATTGTTTTTCATTTGGTTTTAACCAACCAACCCTGTGTAAAACGGAATGTAACAGGACTTTTGCAAGAGCCGGTAGTATAGCCTGTATGTATGTCACATATAACACAGGCATTTCACTACAGACACGAAACTCATTTATTTTCTTATATGGATGCAGTACCCAACAAATAAGGAGTGCAGCACTCTTGAGGTATTCATTCTTACAAGTACATAATATCAATCACTATAGAGATACATTATGAAAAAGATTAAACCCACCTAGCTGACACGCATCCTTGAAAAAACCGCATACATTTACAGTTAAAAGACTCGCTCCTATGTGAAGTTGCATTGAATGAAATAACGCATCTAAACTTGGAACATTGCTCTCCTTATGACGCAACAACATTTCGTACATTTTCATGCAAAAAGAGTTACACAAAGTCATGGTCCCATGGAAGATGAAAGGAACGTCGTGCCGCATTCTATGGCACGAGAGTAAGTCCTTACCTGTAGCAGGTGGTATAATTTCCAGTTACCATGAGCATAAGTTTACTGAGAAAACCCACTATACATACTTGGAAGGAGAAAGCCTACAAAGCGCAGCAAAGTAGTCGATGGTATATGCCGCATCTACAACTACTCCAGAGGGAGAAAGTCACACCGGAAGAAGGGATAAGTGCTATTCATCACTCAGTGGTAAGTGTAGGGAAAATCTGCGCACTCCTTACATTATCTTACTACGGCGGCGACACGTTAGATACCGTAATGTGTGGCTATTGTAGGGAGAGTCTCAGCAATATAGGCGCCGCATTGGACAAGTGCCAAGCAAAGTGTGATATAAAAGTACACGGCAGTACATATTTTTTATAGGAGGGTCATCCATCACTGGATATCAGCGAGATGTATACAACGTAGCATCTCATTAAAACAATACATTAATTCAACTGGACATACATTACCAACACAGTCCAAGCATGCCAGCTTTGGATACAATACAATTTTTCACTAGCGAAGTATACTTGATGGATATGTCTATTGATAGAGAAATATTTGTATACAAGCAATGCATATTGTTCATGCGTAGATACTGAGACTGTGATACGCACGTAAACACAGCTAGGGAATGTTGTTTCTTAACTCTAAATACTATTTTAGTTTGGAGAGCCAATGAACTCACATGTATACGTGAATCTTAACTATAGTACAGTCTTATCAAAGCCGATCCACTTTCGAACACCTTAATATTTAAGACTCCGATTGCGAAAATGACCTGAATGTGTGACCAAGTAAGTCAGCACTTTGTAATGCATCATTTGGCCTCCTTAATGCTTCACAAACAGCATGGAATAGATTGGCACAGCAAGAAATGATATCCAAACAGATAGTATGTTGATAGAGTTGTGCAGCCAAGCTTGGCACTGGCATGTGTGTCTACGGCAAGCGAATACGGAATGATTAAGACCGCATATAATAGAGAAATTTATAGAAAAAAATTGTCAAAAGTCAAAATGAGAGAGATGCTGAGGTCAATTATTATTATTGAGTAGTTTACGCCTCCGTTTCCACACCTAAGGCGATCTCACCGGGGAAGAAAGAAGGGACATAAAGCATGTCAATAAAAACGAGAAACCTACCATGCACGAGGACGCTCCCCCATAGGATCAATGCGCATGGGAACAGATTGTCGGGAAAGAATAGGAAGAACAGGAAAAAGAAAAATCAGTAGAAGTTGAAAACTGGAGGAAGCAAAGTGGGCACGAAAAACAGACGTCCCGAAGGCCTGCTGACAACATCAAACAAGAAGAAGAATACGTTACTAGCAAGTATTGGTGCCACGAAGTACACGCTGCCGGCCAGAGAGGGCAGCACGGAGCAGGTGCATGGATGGCATAATGCAGGCAGCGGCAGCCGAACACAACAGCGATGTTACGAGAGGCCGGAAAGTCGTGAGGCTGAAGGGAAGAGTGCCCAGAGCAGCAGCAGCAGCAGGAGGAGGAAGGGAGAAAGTGCAGTAGCACTGCACACCGCACGCGCTTAAGATGACAAAGACGTGCAGCACACAGGCAAGGAAGAAAGTGAAGCTGCCCCCCGCAGGCAAATACTTCACGTCCTTACGCCCCGCACGCAGTCGTCAGATTCTCTGGTACAGCGAAAATGCGGGCCTCCAAATACCCTAAGCCGATTTACCTCAGAAAAAATGAGCAAAGAAGAGGAGCGGTGGGCGATTTCACAGGTGGGTGAGATCTCTCCGAGCGCCATGCAGCGTCTTATGCCTTTTCGAGATAAAAACATTGAGGGCTGTTTTCCCCTGAATTTCCCAGTGCTAACCAACATGAAAAATTATCCGTATTGTTTACATACAGAAAACTTTAGACCAGCTTCGGTTCATATTGTCCATTTCTTGCTAAGAACCGTGAAGAGACAACAGGCATGAAGTACTTCAAATCTTTCAGCGATATTGGCTACGTTTCAAGTAAAGATAAGACTTCTTGATTAACTCATTCGCCGATGAATTTCTTCCATACATTTTTAGAAAAACGGCGCAGGCATAATTTTAGGAATAAATAACTGACCAGTATCATAAATAGCCACGCTAAGAGGTAATGGATCAATAGACCCTTTTTTTAAATGAACAGCAAGTTGGTAATATGCAGCAGAGGAAACACAGCCACGCACATAGCACACATAGGAGTCACTTCATTCACAATGGACCGATCGCTGCAAGCATGTAGAAATACACTGATAAGAAAAGCCACGAACGTTGCTGTAAGCATAAAAGAAAGTCAAAGACAATGCACAGACACTTCTTACGCAACTTGCAGCAACAGAACCTGTCCGAAAGTATGGCTGTGCGCAACAAACGTAGCTGAGAAAGTTGATGTAACGTTATGCCACTGATACTACGCACACACACTCTGTGCTCCATCATATACGTACTACTTCTTTTACTTACAACAGCAGTTCCCTTAGCAACGCTTCACACCAGCGCGATACTTCCGATCTCCGCACGCCATCACACACAAAAAGGGAAGAATATATCATACATAATTTAAAGACAGGAATAGTGCATCAGGTCGAGTTGCATCAGGCAATGCATTATAGAAAATAATAAACTAATGTACACACTCCAATGACATTCTATAGCTACATATGGTGTGGTCTTCTGCATGGAGCTGCAATTAAGCCGTATATATATATAATATATGGCGCGAAATTTAGCGCCAGTGCGCCACTTGAGCTAAGGCAATAGTGGCGCGGACGGCACAAAGACAATATCAGCGCCATATTTTGCGGTAATGCGACGCTGCTGCATTTTTCTCGCGAGCAAGACTGCTTTGCTACAGCAAAATTAGAGTCCTCGTAGCAACACATAGCGCGCAGCAGAGCACAAGCTCCATGACAATGCTCTACGAGGCACTGAATCCAGAAGACATTTGTCGGGTGGCGCGAGGACACACGAATAAACCCCCGTATATACTGTTGCCGACCCAGCACAACTCTCGCTTGGCTCCAGCAGGCTGTTACGCCAAAGTGGTAAGTGCTCAGGGGAAAACGTCACTTGTTTCACAGAAGTTTCCAACATCGCAAATTAAATAAGACATAAAACATATTTTATTATTTAAAAATACTGCTTGGACACCAATACAGCTATAGCCACGCGGTTTCCAAATGGGTGGTGCTGCCAAGTAGGCGATGGAACAGGCAGGGGCGGTGAGGTAAATGAGGGCGACGGCGTGGCAGCAATTAAAAACAATTAACGATAAAATAGGTACATGTGCTGTCACGTAAGCTTTCCTGCGCGCGCCACCACTAAAATAAATACTACCTATGCTAATCTAACCTACCCTAGCCTACCTTTACCTAACCTAACCTCCTTACCCAACTCTCTAACCTAACCTTAACTAACCTAACTCAACTTAATCCAACCTAACCTAACCTTTCTAACCTTACCTAACGTAATCTAACGTAACCTAACTTAACCAGCGGCGATACAGCGAGCAGCGCGGCGCGCCAACTTGAACGCCGCTCACACGCACACGATCTGCGTACACAAACACGCACACAAAGGTGTCGTGAACGACGGTAGCGCGTCCGGCACGCCGTCATCTAAGAAACGTTTGCTGTGAGCAACAACGCAACAGCTCCGGTCACTGTGTACGTCAGCAGTTCCTGACTGCGATCTGATCCTGGGATGCACTGATGGCACAGGTAACCCTGCATGGGGTTGCGATTGCAACGCGCCTCTGGCTATAGCATACAGCGCCACTTGGGTATAAGAATAACATCTCTAATGGCATTTTCGACCGCCCCAGATGACTGAAGGTGTTCGCTGCTCGTGTGGCCCAAAATGCTATTAAGGATTGTTTTCAAAAAGTCCTCTAGCCGTATATGAATAATGCTTGGCGTTAAAGGGTTAAGTTAATGTCACTAACATAAGAAATAATTACCGGGATCATCGGCGTTGAGTTCCATCTCCGACGCAGCGTTGGCGACCATCCCAGCGGCGCACAACACAAAATACCACCTCACGCACTTCCACTAACTTGCAGTGTTCTACGTAAATATTGCGCTCTTCCTTCCACACACTCGGGCAGAAATGTAGAGATAAAAGTGTACTTTCAATAAAAAAAGTTCATGAAATCAATAGTACTCAGAGATTTTGATTAGTTGGTAAATATGGAGACGAATTGTTATTGACGAGCATACTGAAAATTTTCACTGACTGTAGCAACAGCGCAAGTAAACAGCAACATGACGTGTTCATAGCGTAAGTTCACACTCTTGTTCACGGCACTGATATGACTGTAAGTTATCACTCGATACTTTTCAGTTCATTTACACTTCTGCTAATAGAGAAATAACATGTCAACGCAATATATGTAAGAACAATAGAAGCAAAGTCATGTTCCACTCGAAATAAAAATTTTAAAAATTCTATCCTAAACATCATAAACTAGGACAGTAGCTGAGGTTACATAACGATGTATTTTTCATAGGAATGAGTTTACAAAGCTCCGACTCTTTCAAATCATATGATTAGATTACATATCAGCAAGTAGTAGGCATTAGAATATGTAAAGGGCAGAATTGCAGCAGAGGCCTGAAGAGAGAGATTTTTCGTCCATCAGATACATAGCAAATTAGTATGAATTGTGAAGGTGATGGCCAGATGACACTACTTCCCATATTATGCGATGTACAGGCATAACCGACTGAGCCCTATGGCCTTAGACCATTCAATACCTCCCGAGAGGCATAACAGGGACACTAATGAAAGCAATCATCACCGACACGACGGCGACCATTGTATTATGGCGAGCGTGGCACACAACAGCAGTGAGATCAATTATAATATTAAGACATATCTTGGCAAATAACACTGGCTATACGACTGCTCTTCATAACAGGGAGCATTCCAAACGTACACAATAATCGTTAGTGTTTATAGCATAGAGCATATAATTATCGAAGTGGCAGGAGCAACAATGCTAACTGCTAATGATAGCAGGAGCGAGTCTTCCAGCTGGAGCTTGTGCCAAGCTGCACCGCTGGAAGCAGCAGCAGCAGGTCGCAGGTAATTAATTTGCCCGCAAGCTAAGTACAACGTAATGGCAAACACAACTCTCGTCAGCTCGTTGTCGATAACATTATAGGAAGAAATAGAAATGCAACGTAAACTATTAACACTGGATAATTTACGCGGAATGCTGACTCTGCTCGGTGTATACTTATTAAATAATGAATAATATACCAACATGCAAAACAATTTCAAACGAAATCAATACACGATCTTTATTTTAAAAAAAATACGATTATAAAACATAATTTACGAGAGAAATGTTCAATTACCAAGCATAACTGCTCTCTCAGGTAATGCGGCGTCTACCGACCCGAGGACTACTATAACTCCAGTATAACACCAGTATGCACCAATGTGTGCTGGTGTACCAACTACATGCTCATACATTATGTGAAACTATAATGGAACTTGACCCTCCTACAACCAGAAATACAAAAGTTGAGAAATTTCGGATACTACAGCACGTAATTACGTACTCTGCACAACTGAGGTCAGGTGAACAAATCTCGAGATGCATGATATTCTTCCGTTTGTTAGTTGACGTGACACACTGATGTTCGTGTCACGCCAGTCATTACGATCGTCTCGTACGAACAGCACTAGCACTGCTTAGCGCTGAGCCTTTGGCAGCTGTGCTAGGAAATTTGCTGCTGCATTCGGCCGGTGTCTAAAGGAAATTACCGTCATTGTCTTACGAAACGGAATATACTTTCATTCAGGTATATTCATGTCTTCGTAGCATTGAATTATTACGCAACAATTAGCAAATAAGAATAGAGTGAGCACGCTGTGAAGAGTTGAATAAAAGCAAAATATCCGCAGTGAGGAGAAAATGCAGAATAGTATTTATGCTACCCCTTAAGGGGTACCATAAACGTCAAAGCTTGGATTTTAGAAGTTTGGCAGGGCAACGGCCTTTCTAGCGTTCAGCAGATTAATTTCCTCTCCATTAAACCTTCACATCGGGACGGAGAGACTAATCAAGCAAACAAGCATGTAACCAACAAACTATATACTATTGCACGGTGGGATAATAATACAAAGCAGGTAGCACTCAGCAACAGGGACGCGTCAACAAATAAATAATTTTACCACATGCTTAGAAGTCATTCGAAGTCTAGCGCTTTGCAGTTCTGTTCAGTCACAAGGCAAATTAACTCTTCCATCGTACAAATTTATACAATTGATGTATCACGTGTTTTAGCATCAAAATATGGTATATTTTTACTCCGGTGAAGGCGCACGGATGCACAGTTGCCCATAACAACGTTAGCGCCCGAGTCACAAATACGTTAGCAACACTTCTTATACGCGCAGTTTATATTTACAGCCAGGCCGGACTACGGAACAGGAACAAAGTGCGTTCATCTCTTTGACACTGTCTAGGTCCATCATTTCATTTACATGCAAAGCGGATTAAGTAAGAACGGTTAGTGGCGAGGGGAAGAGCAAAGGTGACACGGGCGCGGGCCAACGGAGCGGAGTACAGAGCGGGAGCAGTGCACCACCCGCTCGACAGGTGCTGCTCGGAGACTGGACTGCTGGAGTGCAGCACAGCTGCTGGAGCAATGGGCGCATCTGGACTCAGGTTTCTTGCTGGACGGCTGTCGGCGGCGGCACGCTCTTCCGCAGCAGGTGACATCACCAGCGTCCAGCTGGACAGTGCATGCGGACGCTAGCGTCGGGCATACGTACATTGACTTCATCCACATGACTTACGAACGAGTTGTCAATCTCAGAACAATCCGAATATTTTCAAACATATAAGTATAAGAATTAACGTATGTAATGAAATATTGCTTAGCACAAGGCGCTTTATTGTTTCTAGCTTTATATAGCATCAGAATATAGGTAGAGAAAGTACTGCCCGTGATGCGACGTTTCCATGGTACAGGATTTATTGTTTTCATCAGCATCTAGCATCAAAATGTAAAGAACTAAGAAATTGCTCATCATTAACGGATAACCTGAAAGCTCAAGAGCGTACACTGGTGCTCATGCCTCACTGGAGTACATTATAGCTGGTAAGCCATAGCAAAGCGACTCCTGACGGCAGATGCTGCATGTAGATACCGCTGTATAGCTCATAATACTTACATATATTAGCAATGAATGAACGTACAGTATGAGAGAGCTACTCGTGCAGAAACATACATGCAGAAAAGGACGATTGTTCATTTAAAAAAAATAATAATAAATTCATTGGAGCTGACTTTTGAAAATGGAAAATGACGTCAAAAGTTGCCTAAAACGTACACCTACAACCATCGTCAGATAGTGAGAGTAGAGTAGGATAATGAGCGACTTTCACCCATCTATTTACTTCCGCAGCATTTCCCTAATCTTATCCCCCTACAAACCCCCAGACCCCTGTGGACGTCCGGGATGAGTCTCCACGAGCCTCAAATTTCTGATACAGGATCTGAGCCCCGCAAAAAACTATCATTACTTAACATTGCAATATGGAAACAAAAAACAAGATTACAAATTCAGCAAAGGCGCTTTGCGCTTGACTTAGAGAAAGGTCTCACTTAAGGAAATCCTCGTATATCATTACAGTATCTTTGTAAAAATTAGACACAACAGCACTAGCTCAAGCAGAGCTGCAGTCATGTCACCAGACAGGCAGTAAAATCTTCGCAAAGTGGCACTGCAGCGAAATATTTTTAATACCGCAGGCGGCAGAATTTAGTCTTGCGGGAACATCTGCGTAGGCAAAGGAGACTAGAGAGATAACACCGGTGATGATGCAATTAGTCGGAGCGAAATCTAGCTAATATATACTGTATATTATAACACCGTCAATCTGAGCCTGACAAGAGAATGCTCAGCAATCCAAAGTTAAGAATTTTTGCAGCATAGATGAAGTATGCAAAGATAAACTGAGGCAGCTGATGTACAGATGACCACTCTACATGAAACAAGGCGACAAGAAGCCGGAAAAAACCACTATTGCGACCGTGAGACAGAACAACGCCAGCATGGAAAACGCTCTCGGAGGTAACAGTTGGGTTGGGTGAAACGAAATATATTCTTTTGGCAACAAGCGAATGTGGCATTCTTTGTATTAGTTATGCACAAAACAGAAACAGTGAGTAAGGGCAACTGTACTGAAGCATGCGATAAACTAGAGCACTCTGAGAGCGAATACCTCCGCCAAGCGAGGCTACGGTAGCAATAAACTCAAATTGGCTCTGAAATCATAATTTTCTTTGTATAAACTCCAAAATCTAATCATTTGTGTCTTTTGATAGTAATGACAGCTTGTGCAATTTTTTTGAAGATCCGTTTATAACTTTTTGAGTTATACTGCTAACAAACGTTATGACAAAAATAAGTCAAACATACAAACGAACAAACCGATCTGCACCAAAATTTAATCATTTATGTCTTTAAACATTACTAACAACCCACATCAATTTCATAAAGACCAATTCATTATTTTTTGAGTTATTGTGCTAACAAGCATAAAATTAAACCAATGAAAAACGAACGAACAAACAGATCATTACCAAATTTTGGTCATTTATTTTTTGTTATAGACTTAACAACTCATGTTAATTTCATAAAAATCCATCCAAAACTTTTTGAGTTATGGCAATGAGAAAATTGAGGCAGACAAACAAACGGATGGACATATCTTCACCAAAAGTTAATCATCTGTTCCTCCCAACATACCTAACAATCCCTGGATGGACATATCTTCACCAAAAGTTAATCATCTGTTCCTCCCAACATACCTAACAATCCCTGTAAATTTCGTTCAAATCGGTTCAGAACATTTTGAGTTATCTTGGTGACAGACAGACAGACAAACACGACGAAAACATAACCTCCTTGGCGGAGGTAGATATCTACATATTCATCAGTCTTTTCACAGAAATTGAGTTTTTGTCGTCGAAGTTCACTAGCACGTATAAAAGCATTGGTGTTATACGGTATTAAGAGACAACGACTTATTTTTGGCGATTTACTTTACTTGCCAAAGGGTGAAAGCAAACAGGATCATGGTGAAGTACAGTGACGAAAAAAGAGCGTTTTAGTCAATGTACGTACATTTATGAGAAAGAGATAGCACTTTTTTTTTCAAACAAACTTCAACATTTGTTGCACCACGGAGGGCGCACGTACAAAGCTACCTAGTTACTCACACGGCGACTGGATTAGTCTGCACACGTGCAATATCAGTTAAGAGTACAGACGAGATTTACTGACCGACCTTGGGAAAACTTTCTGTCAGACCACAGAAGCACTGCAGCCTATTTTTTTTACATACACTGAAGCAATTACTGCGCTTCCGGTAACACGCATATGAGCCAAGCGACAATTAGTGAAGTAGTGCACTTTTGTGACCACTGGAGCAGATAACTGAAGGTAAGAGCGACCACTTCGCATGCATACATAAATATACTTGTGTGTTCTTGAGATGGCACAAATGTAGATGTCGATTAGAAACAGAGAAATTTTGATACCCACGACGCGCGTTTTGCTGTGCTCCAGCTCATCAGGTGGGAGGGTCAAAGTTGGTAAATTTCGTTCTTGAAATCTTGTGAAATTTAGAGAGGTTACCATAGGAAGGTGTAACTAACTATGATTCCGGTTGTTCCAAAAGTATAAATGAAATTTCCAATCAAGCAAATGTTTCACCAATTCTCAACTACAGTCCGCTGCGTTGACTAATTACTCCACGTTGCAGACACACAGATTTACAGTTTACAAGCTGTCGTAGATAAAAGGCTTGGCACGTCAGCATGGTAGTGTTCGTAGTAAATACAAATCCCATAATTGGCAAAAATACACCACATAGCTTCTAATCGAAATATACTTGTCTCTATGATATGCCAGCTAATCTATACATAACAGCAAAGTTCCCTACATGAGACCGTGATTGATATAGCAAGGAAGACGCAGGCTGATGAAGTGTTCTTCACCCAAGTTAACATCACAGTACCAGCCTGGGAGTTTGTCTAACTTTCGTAATGATATTAGCACAACATACCCACAGCATGGACCAACAGATCGTATTTTACACCTGACAAGCGCACAATCACCTGTACTAATCGATACGCAAAAAGACACACACCCAAACAAATGTGACAAATAAGTCATAGATTCGCCGTAAATTAAGGTATGCGAAAAGTAATTACTGATTGTTGTTAATGTTGGACCATACATATATATATATAGACAACATGAATAGCCTAATAATACTACCCATGACTAAAAAGGTGCACGGTGTTACTTTTAAAATATGATTATTTCCGAAGCCCAAATCTCATTCTAAAACTTTTCAACAGAGAACTTAACAGACACAGTGCAACGGTTAGAGTAAAGTAAATTAGCTACCACCAAACATAGGGAACGCATCACATAGCCTAAATTGCTTCGGTGGCTTGAAGCATTTCTGTCAAATAGAACCCAAAACGTAATAGTTAACAACAAAGTGTCAGCCGGACAGCCGATACTCAGTGGAGTACCACAAGGCACCGTACTTGGGCCTGTTCTATTTTTCATCATGATCAATGACACGGAGAACGGATGTAATTATGCGGTCTCTTCGTCATTTGCTGACGATACACGAATACTTGCTGATGTGCAATCTATGGAAGGCGTGCTGTCTGTGCAGCGAGATTTGGAAAGTATCTGCCTATGGTCGGTAAAAACTAGAATGAAACAAAATTCGAACTGCTATGATACGGAAAAAAATCAAACGCTCTTTGAATCCACGCAATATACCACCAGCGATGGGCGTAGAATTAAGAGAAAGACAGTTTTACGAGACCTCGGAGTGAGAATGCAATTCGATGCTACTTTCGAAGAACATATTGCTAGAGTTCTCGCTGTGGAAAAAGATGGAGTGGATGGGTTTCACGAGCTTTCTCGTCACGCGAAGTATATGTAATGCTAATACTGTGGTAGCAATGAATTCTTCTGAGCATAGAATACTATTCTCCACTTTGGATGCTGAGTAGAAGAAAAAAGCTAGAGCAACTTGAAGATATCCAACGATCGTTCACGGCCAAAATGCGAGGCATGCAGGAGTAGAGTACGATTACCACAAACGACTTAGCTGTCTCCCATTGCATTAAATACAACGAAGATTCAACCGATTTACAATCATATATGTTTGAAGAATTCTGGAACGTATCACTGTGAATGTGAATGAGCGGATTGTCGCCAGACACTCAGAAAGAATTGGAAGGACTTGTGGTATACACATCCCAAGCTGACATGGTGGAAAAGCCGTGGCCACAAAATATTCTAATGGCTTCGCTGTACGAGGAGCTAGATTGTTTAACAAAATGCCTCAGCATATTCGAAACGCCACTGATATAAAAATTATAGAGTTAAAAAATTTGCTGGATTCTCATTTAAGGAGAATGCCAGATAGACCAGCGGTCAGCGGTTACGTGCACTGTGGAGATAATTCGCTGCTGGCTCTCTCTTTGGTCGCTAACTGCGGCATCACAGAAGACATCCAGCAGAGTGACTCCACACACGTGGGGTGACGTGACAACGTCACCTGGACTTGTTCCGAAGATCCTCAAGGTAATCAAGGTAGGTAGGCAAATAATAATTCATTGACAAACTGGAGTAAATAAGCAAGAAGATATAGCTATACCGTGCGCTAACCTAGGACGCAAAACCGCAAAGAAAAGGAACAAAAATGCACTAAATGCTCTGCAGCCGCCCTCCCAAGGCAACACTGCAGGCGAATATTACAAGTCCTGAGGAGCAGCAGCGAGCCCTGGATTCTCTAAACGCTTAGCAAAAACTTCACTTTGGGCTCATTAAAGGAGAACTGAAGGTTAAATGAGTGGTTGGCAAGAGGCTGGAGCGCCTGGCGGCCAGCAGAGCGTGTCACGAAATGCAGAGACACGAGGGCAGTGGCCTGGAGCTCTGGTGAAGGTCAGAGTACTGCTGTCATGGCAGGGGCAGTGCTGGGACAGCGTCACATGGTAAGGCACTTCACCGGGGCAATGGTCTGTTCATAGCACGTGACAAGGGTAGTGACATACTATAATACTAGTCAAGGAAACTTAGTGACCTGCGAACAATACTTGACAATAGTACTAGATACCTGGCAGATATAGTGAAGTACAAAGAGAATCTATTCTTGACAAGGGTAGCGACCTGCCAACAGAATTTGGTAAAGTAATGAGGTGTTTGTGGTTGTTACTTGACAAGAGCAGTGACGCTAACGTTCTGACGGTCACATTCGTGCATATTCCTTCACCAGTTATAATATGCAAGGCACTCCTGCTGAAGTCAGCTATAGGTCTGCTAATGCGAATGGAACAGAGCTGGAGCAGACACAAGTATGCACGTGTAGAAGAGCACATGTTTCCAGAGGAAATTACGCTACAACAGCCCTAATAACAATAAAGAGAGAACGCACAAAATTATGAGCTGAAGATCATATAGCATTTTAATAGCAAACTAATACAGTATTCCCGCATGATAATTGATCACCTACTACGCTGTCCGCAGCCGTGTGCCTAGTTGTAGCACGCCATATATGGATGACCGTGTGAAAAACACGAGGCCAGTGAATAATCGAGTAAAAAGTACTACCGTAGAATGGGGTAATTGAGATATGGTGGGGGTAATTGAGATCAATGATTATTGTGGCCTTGTTAGAGTACTTACACAAATCAGAACATATTTTTTACACGTCAAATCCTGGCAGATACCTACCACAAGCCTATAGATTGTGTAAGTACTCTAACAAGGCCACAATAATCATTGATCTCAATTACCCCCACTATATCTCAATTGCCCCACATGATTTCAATTACCCCATTCTACGGTAAGTAAATTATT
>LQNS02000225.1:703919-724830 GCA_001587735.2 Parhyale hawaiensis
AAAAAAAGTTCATGAAATCAATAGTACTCAGAGATTTTGATTAGTTGGTAAATATGGAGACGAATTGTTATTGACGAGCATACTGAAAATTTTCACTGACTGTAGCAACAGCGCAAGTAAACAGCAACATGACGTGTTCATAGCGTAAGTTCACACTCTTGTTCACGGCACTGATATGACTGTAAGTTATCACTCGATACTTTTCAGTTCATTTACACTTCTGCTAATAGAGAAATAACATGTCAACGCAATATATGTAAGAACAATAGAAGCAAAGTCATGTTCCACTCGAAATAAAAATTTTAAAAATTCTATCCTAAACATCATAAACTAGGACAGTAGCTGAGGTTACATAACGATGTATTTTTCATAGGAATGAGTTTACAAAGCTCCGACTCTTTCAAATCATATGATTAGATTACATATCAGCAAGTAGTAGGCATTAGAATATGTAAAGGGCAGAATTGCAGCAGAGGCCTGAAGAGAGAGATTTTTCGTCCATCAGATACATAGCAAATTAGTATGAATTGTGAAGGTGATGGCCAGATGACACTACTTCCCATATTATGCGATGTACAGGCATAACCGACTGAGCCCTATGGCCTTAGACCATTCAATACCTCCCGAGAGGCATAACAGGGACACTAATGAAAGCAATCATCACCGACACGACGGCGACCATTGTATTATGGCGAGCGTGGCACACAACAGCAGTGAGATCAATTATAATATTAAGACATATCTTGGCAAATAACACTGGCTATACGACTGCTCTTCATAACAGGGAGCATTCCAAACGTACACAATAATCGTTAGTGTTTATAGCATAGAGCATATAATTATCGAAGTGGCAGGAGCAACAATGCTAACTGCTAATGATAGCAGGAGCGAGTCTTCCAGCTGGAGCTTGTGCCAAGCTGCACCGCTGGAAGCAGCAGCAGCAGGTCGCAGGTAATTAATTTGCCCGCAAGCTAAGTACAACGTAATGGCAAACACAACTCTCGTCAGCTCGTTGTCGATAACATTATAGGAAGAAATAGAAATGCAACGTAAACTATTAACACTGGATAATTTACGCGGAATGCTGACTCTGCTCGGTGTATACTTATTAAATAATGAATAATATACCAACATGCAAAACAATTTCAAACGAAATCAATACACGATCTTTATTTTAAAAAAAATACGATTATAAAACATAATTTACGAGAGAAATGTTCAATTACCAAGCATAACTGCTCTCTCAGGTAATGCGGCGTCTACCGACCCGAGGACTACTATAACTCCAGTATAACACCAGTATGCACCAATGTGTGCTGGTGTACCAACTACATGCTCATACATTATGTGAAACTATAATGGAACTTGACCCTCCTACAACCAGAAATACAAAAGTTGAGAAATTTCGGATACTACAGCACGTAATTACGTACTCTGCACAACTGAGGTCAGGTGAACAAATCTCGAGATGCATGATATTCTTCCGTTTGTTAGTTGACGTGACACACTGATGTTCGTGTCACGCCAGTCATTACGATCGTCTCGTACGAACAGCACTAGCACTGCTTAGCGCTGAGCCTTTGGCAGCTGTGCTAGGAAATTTGCTGCTGCATTCGGCCGGTGTCTAAAGGAAATTACCGTCATTGTCTTACGAAACGGAATATACTTTCATTCAGGTATATTCATGTCTTCGTAGCATTGAATTATTACGCAACAATTAGCAAATAAGAATAGAGTGAGCACGCTGTGAAGAGTTGAATAAAAGCAAAATATCCGCAGTGAGGAGAAAATGCAGAATAGTATTTATGCTACCCCTTAAGGGGTACCATAAACGTCAAAGCTTGGATTTTAGAAGTTTGGCAGGGCAACGGCCTTTCTAGCGTTCAGCAGATTAATTTCCTCTCCATTAAACCTTCACATCGGGACGGAGAGACTAATCAAGCAAACAAGCATGTAACCAACAAACTATATACTATTGCACGGTGGGATAATAATACAAAGCAGGTAGCACTCAGCAACAGGGACGCGTCAACAAATAAATAATTTTACCACATGCTTAGAAGTCATTCGAAGTCTAGCGCTTTGCAGTTCTGTTCAGTCACAAGGCAAATTAACTCTTCCATCGTACAAATTTATACAATTGATGTATCACGTGTTTTAGCATCAAAATATGGTATATTTTTACTCCGGTGAAGGCGCACGGATGCACAGTTGCCCATAACAACGTTAGCGCCCGAGTCACAAATACGTTAGCAACACTTCTTATACGCGCAGTTTATATTTACAGCCAGGCCGGACTACGGAACAGGAACAAAGTGCGTTCATCTCTTTGACACTGTCTAGGTCCATCATTTCATTTACATGCAAAGCGGATTAAGTAAGAACGGTTAGTGGCGAGGGGAAGAGCAAAGGTGACACGGGCGCGGGCCAACGGAGCGGAGTACAGAGCGGGAGCAGTGCACCACCCGCTCGACAGGTGCTGCTCGGAGACTGGACTGCTGGAGTGCAGCACAGCTGCTGGAGCAATGGGCGCATCTGGACTCAGGTTTCTTGCTGGACGGCTGTCGGCGGCGGCACGCTCTTCCGCAGCAGGTGACATCACCAGCGTCCAGCTGGACAGTGCATGCGGACGCTAGCGTCGGGCATACGTACATTGACTTCATCCACATGACTTACGAACGAGTTGTCAATCTCAGAACAATCCGAATATTTTCAAACATATAAGTATAAGAATTAACGTATGTAATGAAATATTGCTTAGCACAAGGCGCTTTATTGTTTCTAGCTTTATATAGCATCAGAATATAGGTAGAGAAAGTACTGCCCGTGATGCGACGTTTCCATGGTACAGGATTTATTGTTTTCATCAGCATCTAGCATCAAAATGTAAAGAACTAAGAAATTGCTCATCATTAACGGATAACCTGAAAGCTCAAGAGCGTACACTGGTGCTCATGCCTCACTGGAGTACATTATAGCTGGTAAGCCATAGCAAAGCGACTCCTGACGGCAGATGCTGCATGTAGATACCGCTGTATAGCTCATAATACTTACATATATTAGCAATGAATGAACGTACAGTATGAGAGAGCTACTCGTGCAGAAACATACATGCAGAAAAGGACGATTGTTCATTTAAAAAAAATAATAATAAATTCATTGGAGCTGACTTTTGAAAATGGAAAATGACGTCAAAAGTTGCCTAAAACGTACACCTACAACCATCGTCAGATAGTGAGAGTAGAGTAGGATAATGAGCGACTTTCACCCATCTATTTACTTCCGCAGCATTTCCCTAATCTTATCCCCCTACAAACCCCCAGACCCCTGTGGACGTCCGGGATGAGTCTCCACGAGCCTCAAATTTCTGATACAGGATCTGAGCCCCGCAAAAAACTATCATTACTTAACATTGCAATATGGAAACAAAAAACAAGATTACAAATTCAGCAAAGGCGCTTTGCGCTTGACTTAGAGAAAGGTCTCACTTAAGGAAATCCTCGTATATCATTACAGTATCTTTGTAAAAATTAGACACAACAGCACTAGCTCAAGCAGAGCTGCAGTCATGTCACCAGACAGGCAGTAAAATCTTCGCAAAGTGGCACTGCAGCGAAATATTTTTAATACCGCAGGCGGCAGAATTTAGTCTTGCGGGAACATCTGCGTAGGCAAAGGAGACTAGAGAGATAACACCGGTGATGATGCAATTAGTCGGAGCGAAATCTAGCTAATATATACTGTATATTATAACACCGTCAATCTGAGCCTGACAAGAGAATGCTCAGCAATCCAAAGTTAAGAATTTTTGCAGCATAGATGAAGTATGCAAAGATAAACTGAGGCAGCTGATGTACAGATGACCACTCTACATGAAACAAGGCGACAAGAAGCCGGAAAAAACCACTATTGCGACCGTGAGACAGAACAACGCCAGCATGGAAAACGCTCTCGGAGGTAACAGTTGGGTTGGGTGAAACGAAATATATTCTTTTGGCAACAAGCGAATGTGGCATTCTTTGTATTAGTTATGCACAAAACAGAAACAGTGAGTAAGGGCAACTGTACTGAAGCATGCGATAAACTAGAGCACTCTGAGAGCGAATACCTCCGCCAAGCGAGGCTACGGTAGCAATAAACTCAAATTGGCTCTGAAATCATAATTTTCTTTGTATAAACTCCAAAATCTAATCATTTGTGTCTTTTGATAGTAATGACAGCTTGTGCAATTTTTTTGAAGATCCGTTTATAACTTTTTGAGTTATACTGCTAACAAACGTTATGACAAAAATAAGTCAAACATACAAACGAACAAACCGATCTGCACCAAAATTTAATCATTTATGTCTTTAAACATTACTAACAACCCACATCAATTTCATAAAGACCAATTCATTATTTTTTGAGTTATTGTGCTAACAAGCATAAAATTAAACCAATGAAAAACGAACGAACAAACAGATCATTACCAAATTTTGGTCATTTATTTTTTGTTATAGACTTAACAACTCATGTTAATTTCATAAAAATCCATCCAAAACTTTTTGAGTTATGGCAATGAGAAAATTGAGGCAGACAAACAAACGGATGGACATATCTTCACCAAAAGTTAATCATCTGTTCCTCCCAACATACCTAACAATCCCTGGATGGACATATCTTCACCAAAAGTTAATCATCTGTTCCTCCCAACATACCTAACAATCCCTGTAAATTTCGTTCAAATCGGTTCAGAACATTTTGAGTTATCTTGGTGACAGACAGACAGACAAACACGACGAAAACATAACCTCCTTGGCGGAGGTAGATATCTACATATTCATCAGTCTTTTCACAGAAATTGAGTTTTTGTCGTCGAAGTTCACTAGCACGTATAAAAGCATTGGTGTTATACGGTATTAAGAGACAACGACTTATTTTTGGCGATTTACTTTACTTGCCAAAGGGTGAAAGCAAACAGGATCATGGTGAAGTACAGTGACGAAAAAAGAGCGTTTTAGTCAATGTACGTACATTTATGAGAAAGAGATAGCACTTTTTTTTTCAAACAAACTTCAACATTTGTTGCACCACGGAGGGCGCACGTACAAAGCTACCTAGTTACTCACACGGCGACTGGATTAGTCTGCACACGTGCAATATCAGTTAAGAGTACAGACGAGATTTACTGACCGACCTTGGGAAAACTTTCTGTCAGACCACAGAAGCACTGCAGCCTATTTTTTTTACATACACTGAAGCAATTACTGCGCTTCCGGTAACACGCATATGAGCCAAGCGACAATTAGTGAAGTAGTGCACTTTTGTGACCACTGGAGCAGATAACTGAAGGTAAGAGCGACCACTTCGCATGCATACATAAATATACTTGTGTGTTCTTGAGATGGCACAAATGTAGATGTCGATTAGAAACAGAGAAATTTTGATACCCACGACGCGCGTTTTGCTGTGCTCCAGCTCATCAGGTGGGAGGGTCAAAGTTGGTAAATTTCGTTCTTGAAATCTTGTGAAATTTAGAGAGGTTACCATAGGAAGGTGTAACTAACTATGATTCCGGTTGTTCCAAAAGTATAAATGAAATTTCCAATCAAGCAAATGTTTCACCAATTCTCAACTACAGTCCGCTGCGTTGACTAATTACTCCACGTTGCAGACACACAGATTTACAGTTTACAAGCTGTCGTAGATAAAAGGCTTGGCACGTCAGCATGGTAGTGTTCGTAGTAAATACAAATCCCATAATTGGCAAAAATACACCACATAGCTTCTAATCGAAATATACTTGTCTCTATGATATGCCAGCTAATCTATACATAACAGCAAAGTTCCCTACATGAGACCGTGATTGATATAGCAAGGAAGACGCAGGCTGATGAAGTGTTCTTCACCCAAGTTAACATCACAGTACCAGCCTGGGAGTTTGTCTAACTTTCGTAATGATATTAGCACAACATACCCACAGCATGGACCAACAGATCGTATTTTACACCTGACAAGCGCACAATCACCTGTACTAATCGATACGCAAAAAGACACACACCCAAACAAATGTGACAAATAAGTCATAGATTCGCCGTAAATTAAGGTATGCGAAAAGTAATTACTGATTGTTGTTAATGTTGGACCATACATATATATATATAGACAACATGAATAGCCTAATAATACTACCCATGACTAAAAAGGTGCACGGTGTTACTTTTAAAATATGATTATTTCCGAAGCCCAAATCTCATTCTAAAACTTTTCAACAGAGAACTTAACAGACACAGTGCAACGGTTAGAGTAAAGTAAATTAGCTACCACCAAACATAGGGAACGCATCACATAGCCTAAATTGCTTCGGTGGCTTGAAGCATTTCTGTCAAATAGAACCCAAAACGTAATAGTTAACAACAAAGTGTCAGCCGGACAGCCGATACTCAGTGGAGTACCACAAGGCACCGTACTTGGGCCTGTTCTATTTTTCATCATGATCAATGACACGGAGAACGGATGTAATTATGCGGTCTCTTCGTCATTTGCTGACGATACACGAATACTTGCTGATGTGCAATCTATGGAAGGCGTGCTGTCTGTGCAGCGAGATTTGGAAAGTATCTGCCTATGGTCGGTAAAAACTAGAATGAAACAAAATTCGAACTGCTATGATACGGAAAAAAATCAAACGCTCTTTGAATCCACGCAATATACCACCAGCGATGGGCGTAGAATTAAGAGAAAGACAGTTTTACGAGACCTCGGAGTGAGAATGCAATTCGATGCTACTTTCGAAGAACATATTGCTAGAGTTCTCGCTGTGGAAAAAGATGGAGTGGATGGGTTTCACGAGCTTTCTCGTCACGCGAAGTATATGTAATGCTAATACTGTGGTAGCAATGAATTCTTCTGAGCATAGAATACTATTCTCCACTTTGGATGCTGAGTAGAAGAAAAAAGCTAGAGCAACTTGAAGATATCCAACGATCGTTCACGGCCAAAATGCGAGGCATGCAGGAGTAGAGTACGATTACCACAAACGACTTAGCTGTCTCCCATTGCATTAAATACAACGAAGATTCAACCGATTTACAATCATATATGTTTGAAGAATTCTGGAACGTATCACTGTGAATGTGAATGAGCGGATTGTCGCCAGACACTCAGAAAGAATTGGAAGGACTTGTGGTATACACATCCCAAGCTGACATGGTGGAAAAGCCGTGGCCACAAAATATTCTAATGGCTTCGCTGTACGAGGAGCTAGATTGTTTAACAAAATGCCTCAGCATATTCGAAACGCCACTGATATAAAAATTATAGAGTTAAAAAATTTGCTGGATTCTCATTTAAGGAGAATGCCAGATAGACCAGCGGTCAGCGGTTACGTGCACTGTGGAGATAATTCGCTGCTGGCTCTCTCTTTGGTCGCTAACTGCGGCATCACAGAAGACATCCAGCAGAGTGACTCCACACACGTGGGGTGACGTGACAACGTCACCTGGACTTGTTCCGAAGATCCTCAAGGTAATCAAGGTAGGTAGGCAAATAATAATTCATTGACAAACTGGAGTAAATAAGCAAGAAGATATAGCTATACCGTGCGCTAACCTAGGACGCAAAACCGCAAAGAAAAGGAACAAAAATGCACTAAATGCTCTGCAGCCGCCCTCCCAAGGCAACACTGCAGGCGAATATTACAAGTCCTGAGGAGCAGCAGCGAGCCCTGGATTCTCTAAACGCTTAGCAAAAACTTCACTTTGGGCTCATTAAAGGAGAACTGAAGGTTAAATGAGTGGTTGGCAAGAGGCTGGAGCGCCTGGCGGCCAGCAGAGCGTGTCACGAAATGCAGAGACACGAGGGCAGTGGCCTGGAGCTCTGGTGAAGGTCAGAGTACTGCTGTCATGGCAGGGGCAGTGCTGGGACAGCGTCACATGGTAAGGCACTTCACCGGGGCAATGGTCTGTTCATAGCACGTGACAAGGGTAGTGACATACTATAATACTAGTCAAGGAAACTTAGTGACCTGCGAACAATACTTGACAATAGTACTAGATACCTGGCAGATATAGTGAAGTACAAAGAGAATCTATTCTTGACAAGGGTAGCGACCTGCCAACAGAATTTGGTAAAGTAATGAGGTGTTTGTGGTTGTTACTTGACAAGAGCAGTGACGCTAACGTTCTGACGGTCACATTCGTGCATATTCCTTCACCAGTTATAATATGCAAGGCACTCCTGCTGAAGTCAGCTATAGGTCTGCTAATGCGAATGGAACAGAGCTGGAGCAGACACAAGTATGCACGTGTAGAAGAGCACATGTTTCCAGAGGAAATTACGCTACAACAGCCCTAATAACAATAAAGAGAGAACGCACAAAATTATGAGCTGAAGATCATATAGCATTTTAATAGCAAACTAATACAGTATTCCCGCATGATAATTGATCACCTACTACGCTGTCCGCAGCCGTGTGCCTAGTTGTAGCACGCCATATATGGATGACCGTGTGAAAAACACGAGGCCAGTGAATAATCGAGTAAAAAGTACTACCGTAGAATGGGGTAATTGAGATATGGTGGGGGTAATTGAGATCAATGATTATTGTGGCCTTGTTAGAGTACTTACACAAATCAGAACATATTTTTTACACGTCAAATCCTGGCAGATACCTACCACAAGCCTATAGATTGTGTAAGTACTCTAACAAGGCCACAATAATCATTGATCTCAATTACCCCCACTATATCTCAATTGCCCCACATGATTTCAATTACCCCATTCTACGGTAAGTAAATTATTATTACTATTATTGTCATTATTGTTATAGCCCAAGCTCAAAGTATTGATAAATTTCAATTTTGAATTATACTGGCTGGGTTATCAAGTACATACTGTACATTGCTTTTTGATGCCATGATGGTGAAGAGATGAAGAGAAAACAATTCCGACTTTGCAGGTAACGCAGCGCAGCGCTCCTCAAAGACCGTGTCAGCATCTGCTTCTGCATTTCTTTGTCTCGCTGTTGCATATTTAGGAGGTGGAAGTTCGTCTCTGAGATCGAGTTAGCTGTAAGCGGCAGATGTCAGCCTCTAAGCAAAGTCAGGTTATCTTTTTTTTAGGAAGACACAACTTCGCCCCAACTTCGTGGGCTAAGATCACGCATTTACATATTGCCAGAACTTTCTCCACCAGTGTTGTGCTGATATCCTAGCTACAAAACTTCAGCAGATATTAGAGCTGCATGCTGGAGATAATGATGCTTAACGTGTCTCAATTGCTCACATCCTACACCAAAGTTATAGTACGAGGCTCATCTTCAACCTACGATAACGCCGTATTGCGGTGCCAACAAGTGGTACTATCTCCACAAAGTATTATGCTGAATTCCTACAGAAGTAACATTATACTTGTATTTATGTCTAAACAAAATCTTTGTCATAATTAACGTTTTATATGACAAAGGTTTTCTTTTAACACGCAATGAATTGGATAAATTTAGAGCTATTGAGTTATACGAAAGCAATTTATGGAGAAAATACAGTAGTACATATCTGTAAACCTTGCTGTCTGATGTTAAAAAAGCAACAAAAATATATTATAAAATGGTTTATTGCACTGCTGCATCAACTCTCATAGAGGAAGAATTTCCAGCTTTCAGGATAGTTGATGGTAGTAGTACAAACTTTACTAGCGCATCAGGGACACAATGTCTATATCGCGCCGAACTATTCCTGTGGTTTAACACAGGTTCGTGCGCCACTACGACGCGTTTTAAATTATCAGATTTTTGTCTCGGCTTTTCTGCCGGTAGGTCTCAAAGTGGTCAGTGCGCTACTGACAGGAAAAGGCGCAAGTTGTGCATCTCCAACCCCCGGGCACAGCCGAACGTTTTCGCTCGGCTACGCCGCGCAGGGAAAAGAAACGAAATACAAAAAGGCAGAAGTCTAGCGGGAATAGGTCGGTCACCTCGATCGGCAGCCCACCTCCCGAAACAGAAGGGGAAGTATTGAGAGCCTACCTAACTCTACAAAACTAAGCTCGTCAGCAGGAACTGCGGCAAACTGCAACATCTCCGGTGGAAAAAGCACTAGGGACACTTGTGTGAGGCCCAAATATATAGTGGCAGGGAAAGGGCCCGCCAGAATATACCCCTGCTGGCCAGCTTTCAGGAAATTTCCACACATCTTTCAGCAAGAGCGTAGGTACGTGTAACTAGAGTTACTAGACACGACCTGTCTCAATAAAGGAGCATCTCACACTTCAATAATTACAAATATCGTCACTAACGTCACAGTTACAAATATATACTATGTACGTTAGCCATTTTCTAAGCATCACAAATTTTGCAGCGTACAGCATGGAACAACTTTAAATAAACGAAACTAAGAAAATCCAAAACCCAAATCAACTGAAAACGATAATAATATGAGATCTTCAAGTATAAATAATCTCATTTTTAATATCTAAAAATAAAAGCACTCAACTTCATTCTACAAGTTTTTTACTGGATTTGAGAAATTGTTTCCTGTTTCCGTCAAGATTCTGACAAGAACCACATTTGTGTCATCGTGTCACAGGCGCACACCCAGAGCAAATTGGGCACTGTACAACAGATAGATGCTGGCACTCTCCGGCCACCCAGAGCACTTAGCTCCCGTGCTTCACAATCAGCTGGAAGGTAACACTGGAGTGCTGGTCCCTGGAATAGATGACACGCACGAAGTGGCGAGCGCCTGAAGGACGGTCCCAGCGACGCGTTACGCCTGGTACCTGAGGTAACTCGAATGCCGAGGGACGATCCTCGTACTTCTCGCAGAAGGTAAGCTCTCCACTTTCGCTTAGCTGCATGAGTGGAGTATTTTTGCAATAATGAAAATTATTAACCATCATGGAGCGTACCCAACGTTCTCATGAAGACAGAGAAGTAACTTCTGCATCTAAATAAAACTGACTATTAATTACAGGACAAGAGCAGTGTGTAAATGAAACATATCGTCAAGATACATGACCAATGACCAACAGTTTTTTTTTTAATTTCGCAGCTATATAGAATTATTATAATAATTCTAATTATTATTATTATATTCCTAGTTTAAGCCTCCCTACCCACAGAGTACACTGTGATCCAAAGAGAGGAATGAAGAAGGGACAAAGCGTGTCAAGAAAAACGTGGAACCCATGGACGAGTCAACGGGTATGGGCACAGCAGCAGCTATATTGAAGTGCCCAAACAACAAAGCAGCAAGTTCGGTAATGGTTCACGATGATATTCCACTGGAAAGGTAGCAATAGGCTAATAACAACAAATGCTGCATCACACTGGCCAGAAGAAATACTCATTAAAAACCAAAGGACAGCACACAATAACTGCACTGAGTCAGAGCAGTAAATACTACACTGACGTCAGGACAAGCACAAAGGGCCGCGGCAGGTGTCTGTGCAGAGCAAAACAACAGCTAACAGGCAGTCGAGGCATCCCCCGCACCTGCGGCCGCACAAATGCTCGCCCGAAGTTGGGCCGTGAAAAGCATTAGAAAGTTGGTGTTTTTATCGTAACCTGCGCGTTCCTAATGGTAGGGCATCAATAAGGTCAGGAATTAAGCTCAGGGTTAATGCATACGTTGCTCTCTTCAAGGTTGCATGAAAGGAAATGCTTAGAAAAACGAGCACAGGCACTGTCAGCATTCCCGGCGTTCAAGTTTCAATAGCACATACCGTAACGCTTGGCTATCCAACTTTTTCGTCTTCCAGCAACACGAAGGACATTTAAATACTTAAAAATAGTAAATACTTAATTAGTGTCAGTCTTTCCGACACAGTGACTAGAGAACTGTTTTGGTCTGATACGAGTAAAAAAATATACGGAAAGAAACATTCTTACAGCATTTATAGCACAATTATTACTCGATAAAAGACAGTAACGCGGGAATACGCAAAAAAAACCTCCTTGGGAATATGCAAAAAAAAAAAACTTCCTTCGTTTTCCCAACACACGGCATTCTAATGCAAGCAGTAAGAGTTGCACCGTTAACGTTTCGTAATCCTGTTCATGAGTTGTGAAGTATATATAATTATTCTGAGGGGTTTCCCGCCGTATATATATATATATATATATCAAAAGTTTTGCCGTACAATGAAACGCCAACCAATTGGCTGGTCTAATTTTCACCCGCGAGCAAAGCGAAGAGCGGTGGTAATGTTTGCGCCGTGTTTGTCAGTCTTTCTGTTTGTCTGTCTCTTTGTCTGTCTGTCTGTCACCAAGATAACTCAAAAAGTTATGAACCGATTTGGATGAAATTTACAGGGACTGTTAGGTATGTTAGGAGGAACAGATGATTAACTTTTGGTGAAGATATGTCCATCCGTTTGTTTGTTTGTCTGCCTCATTTTTCTCAATGCCATAACTCAAAAAGTTATGGATGGATTTTGATGAAATTAACAGGAGTTGTTAGGTATATAACAAAGAGTAAATTACTAAATTTTGGTAATGATGCGTTTGTTCGTTCGTTCGTCACTGTTTTTAATTTTATGCTTTTTAGCACAATAACTCCAAAAATATTGAATCGACATTTATTAAATTTATAGGGGTTGTCAGTAATGTTAAAAGACATAAATGATTAAATTTTGGTGCAGATCGGTACGATTGTTTGCATGTTTGACTCATCTTTGTCATAACGTTTGTTAGCAGTATAACTCAAAAAGTTATGAACGGATCTTCAAGAAAATCGCACAAGCTGTTATTATTATCAAAAGGCACAAAACGATTAAATTTTGGAGTCTATATAAAGAAATTTATGGTTTCAGAGCCAATTTGAATTTTTTGTTGCCGCTGCCTCGCTTGGCGGAGGTACGCGCTCTCAGAGTGCTCTATTTGTCTGTCCACACAAAAGATGGAGAAGGAGTAGAGCAATGTTCATAATTTTTGGCAGGTTCTCCGGTGGATTGACCCAGATGTAAAAAAATGTAAAATTCAAAGTACGCGGGCCATTAACGATGACGGCGCTACGACGCATTCTACTTAGAATACAACTGATTTCGCTTCAGAGATGCAGTATGGGTGAAGTTAAACCATTTCTCTACATCTAATAGAGCTGGAACATTGCTTGGACTGCCACTACGCCAGCGATGCCACGGTGAGCAGCGTATACACACAGTGCACGGGCTCTCTCTCCTGCATCTGCACAGCCCCGTGAAGGTTAGTACGAAGATCTGTAGCAGCGGAGACGGAGATAAGCAGAACGAATGTTACGCGTCTGGCCAAGCATGCAACTCCATGGCAACACAACACAGGCTGCTGGAGGGTCAGTGGCCATTGTATTGCAGGGCAGCAAACAAACAGACCCACTCGGTGGCTCAATGCCTCCAGCACAATGGCCGGCAGCAAGTGCTATTTTTGCACACTCATAGAATTGGACACAAAGACCAAATGGATAGAGCGAGATCGCAATCCTCAGCTCGAATGCGACGAACAAGGACTTCCGAAAAGTTACTGAGAGAGAAAATGCTGAACGGCTGCTAATCAGGAAGATCACAGCGGAATTGATAGGTTCAATAGAACTTGGTTTCAGACCGGACAATGCCATTCATCACGTTCTCTAAGAAATATCAAACAATACATGGATACTTCATTAAGATGCTCAGGCATATTCATAACTGGGGTCATTTCTGAACGTGACAGGTAGCATAAGCAGTAGGTAGCATAAGCACCAACTTACACAATACAATTTAAATCTATACACTACCAACAAATTGCAATTTGGCGCTAACAGCACAGGAAGCAAGACAGGAAAGAGTGTGCGTCACAGCACAACAGATCTTACATATCCATTCGAAACTATTACATATCTAATTGTCACGAACTGAATAGATGCAGGAGGGGCGATACGATAAAGCGCACTTGGCACAACGTCCGGCGGAACAGAATCAATTAGCACTATCCCCGACAGGATCCTAGATGAGCCGGAGAAAGCAAAGGCGAGCAGAAACGAAGAGCAACGCAATATGGTGCAATCTGGTGCAGGAACTGCAAAGATAAGCGCACCGCAGTGCAGGTCGCATCGTGACACCTCATGCGACGATCACGATACGACACGCACCACAATAACAGTAAGGTGGTGAATACAGCCGCACTGTTCTGGTGCAGTCAAGTTGTGCATTGGTACAGTTACCGAAGACGTACTGTCCGGTGATAACGCGGCGCAGAGGTGAAGTAACAGTAACGAAGTCACAGCGACGATGCCAAAAAATGCCCTGAAAATATCGCACGGTATGAACGTAGCTTCGTAAACGCACGGGCGCAAGGTACATAATGGCACACAGTAGTGCATTAATTTCAAACAGATTAGAATAAAATAGCGTTTCGATTCAATGTTAAGAATTCTGTAACTAGTGTAACCATATTCTACGAGGGGAAAGGAAACTACATGAGAGTGCTAAGGTAAACCGAAAAAGGGTATTTTTCTACCATAAAGGTCACAACTCTATTCAAAAAAAAATTTTACGTATTTATGCAGAATCAAGCATTTTAAAACTTTTTTCATAAATTACATTTTCGTCGAAAATACTTAGTTTTCGAGATATTTGACTTTGAAGTTTCATTGTTCTTCGATGGGAAAGAAGGTTAGGTAGGGTTAGGTTAGGATTAGGTAAGGTTAGGTTAGGTAGGGTTAGGTTAGGTGAAGTTAGGTTAGGTTAGGAAAGGTTAGGCAAGGTTAGGTTAGGTAATATTAGGTAAGGTTAGGTCAGTTTAGGTAGTTTACGTCCCTATGGGGTCACCACTTATTTTTTCTCATATGAAAACAATGGGAGCTTCAAAGTTAAATAACTCGGAAAGTAAGCATTTGCCACGGTAACGTCATTCATGAAAAATGTCTTAGAATACTTCATAGTACCTAAATACCGCATATCAATATTTTTTTTAATATCGAGTTGTCACCTTTAGTAGAAAATTACAAGAAAAACTAATAGTAATAATAACAGCATTACTTTTCTCATATGGATGCAGTGTCCAACTCCCGGAGGTTAGCGATATAGGGAACAGCAGATGAGAAAGAAGGTAACACAAATGATAGCAGACACAGTTAGTAGGAGCAGAGATAAAGCGATCACAAAGAGACGTCCCACAGTCATATATAGCCTACCCAGAGATAGATCTAACAGAAAACAAATGTCGGCAGGCACAAGTAATGTAACAGCAAAAAATGCCGATAGCGCATAGGTATAGGCTATACTGTAGTCAAAATGATCACTGCAGGCACATGTCGCGCCAAAAGCACGACTGAAATACGCTAGTTATAAATAAAACACAGCGCCATTTGCATAACACACGGCGGTAAGTGCAGCGCAACTACAGTGCGTTACCTTTGATTATGCAAATAGATTTTTTTTACTTAATTTTTCAAGATGAGTGACTTTGAAATATCGATATCAACTAAATGTATGGGTATGTTGCCTACATAAACAGCACTTGTAAAATAAATATTTAGCCATTGGTCAAGTTTATCATACAATTTGCTTATTTGCGAGTTTTTTACTGTTACCTCAGATTATGCAACAAGCTAATAAAAACGTCATAAAGAGGAAATAAATACAAGTGAACAGGAATATTGTTATTAAACGTCCAAAACCAAGAAAATGTAAAAAATAATTTAATAAACACTGAAATAAGTGTTCAGTAGTGGTAAACATAAGTTAATTTTGAACAAGGCAAACTTCATTTTTCATGATTTTTTAACGCGATTATCAACAGACTTTGTCAGGTTTGATATTTCAGATGGTGGAATAGAATCTGCTGCTGTTTTTAGTTTTTACTTTTTTACTGCATTTCACAGGATTACTTTCCTTGAAAACTGCCTACCACCTTCATAGACCTTCCTTTTGATCATTGCCCAGAGGTTCTAAATGGGATTTAAATCGGGGCTATTCGCTTGCCAGGTCATAATCCTTTTTGATTTGAATCCTCCATCCGCAACCCAGTTAGCAGTGTACCGTGCTCGGTGTGAGGGAGCGTTATCGTGCTGAAATACCAATTTGGATCTGCGTGCGACAGTCTGCTCATCAAGCCATGGAATCAAGTTGGCTTCAAGAAACTGGCAGTACCTTTCTGCATTCAGTTTAACTCCTTCTGCCATTCCAAATGGACCAATAAGGGTGTCACCTACTATTTCGACCCAAAACATTACACCTCCACCACCTTGTTGGCGCTTAAGCCGTGTCTGTTGAGGTCGGTCATAGAGGACCCATCCAGACGCCCATCCATCTGGACCATCAAGAGTGGTTCTGCATTTGTCAGTAAATATAACATTGGAGAAATCAGTTTTCATGTTCTCCTCAGCCCATTTGACCCTATTTTCTTTATGAGTTTTTGTTAGAAGTGGTCGTTTAATTGCCTTTTCACTTTTCTTAGCTTCAGCAGAACCTCACATCTTGTCTTTCTGCTTAGTATTGGGGCTCCAGCGTCTTCAAATATCGCCTTACTTGTAGAAAGTTTTTTTTAGCGATAGAAACCTTCAAATATCGCATATCCCAAGCAGTCAATTTCCTCGTAGAGGTTCTATCCGGAGTTTTCCTGTTGACTTTACCTTCAATTGCATAAGCCTTAATTGTTCGGTGATCACGCTGTAATTCCTTGCAAACTTCGAGTGTTGTCTTACCAGAAGCCAATAACGAGGTCACTTTGAGCTTTTCTTCATTTTTTTAAACCGCATTTCTTGCCCATGTTGACTAGAGAGAGATGTTGCATAATCTGGGGTAACAGCAGAACCCCGTGTGATAAGCAAATGTTGCCAAAACTTGGGAAATTGTTCCATTTTCTTTTTCTCTAGTTGTTTTTACAGTTACAACATACCTGTGCACTAACTTACTATTCACATTTTAAATGTTTGACACTTATCTTGAAAAATAAGTAGAAAACATTGTATTTGCATAAAGGTAACGCACTGTAGATACAATTGTCCACTATACAGAAGCATCAATACAGTGGGTGAGCACTTGTCTTCAGATGGCTACATGCGGCACCACCACTTGGCAAGCACGAGAGAGAGTTCGCAATAAGTCGTAATTGAGTTACAAGAAGAAAACTGTCGCTGGGGGAGCGGGCGGACAAGGAACGTCTTTGAAGTGTGAGCAGCACGCGGTTTTTTTCACAGTAATTCCATTGCAATATTTGTCCCGAGCAGAAACTGTGTGTCATTAGCTAATTAGCAAACAGAGCGCACAGCGGCAATAAAACGGAAAAGTAACAGCAAAAGAAGCACATTCAAGAACATTGAGGAATGTAGAATATTACAGAACAACAGATCTGTCACTATTGTGTGCTTTCGTTGTTTCATCGTCAATGTTCTCTTGCATAGACAGAGAATTTAAATTTGATAAACCTCAACATAATATTTAGGACAAAATAACTCCACACACGGATACCTTGCATGTCACGTTCATTTGCTATTCCTAAAACAACACGCTGGACTATACCGTAACAGAGATTAAATTGAGAGTAGTAACACTTTCTTTAGGGCTACATGACGCTGGCAAACTTTGTAAAACAAGCTCATGCGAGATACATCCATTCACCCATTGAAGCTCAGCCGATACATCAACATCAAATATGCTACCTCTTCAACTCGAGCTTGTTCAAAGAACTTGCCATTCAAAGATCTTCCGGATGCAGTGCATTAGTGGGAACTCGAGAGCGCTGGCGGAAGCAATAATACCCGCTCAATAGATTTGAAAAGCAGTCAACAAACGTCGAGACTTGTTAACATGACAGTAACCTACACAACCTGTCAGCTGCGTAGTAAGGACAAATGAATGCTTATACAATAGGCGTGTGTACAAAAGCAACGCGGGGCTGGGGGCACTTTCATACTACTTAAGGCAATGAAAACAATGAGGCACCAGGAGGGCAGACTGTTATCTTGTGCATCACGTATGCTGGGGTTCTAAGGAACTAAATTGCAGGCCTGGCCACAACACTCGCTCACTTCTACGTCTGTAGGTTCCAGTAGACTACCAGTTAAGAGTGCAATGCAAGGCGACCGTTCGTCATTTCTACACAAGTCGCCAAGAGTTTTAACATTTTCAGAACAGAGAATGCAGCAGAATATACATGAGACGCAAGCCACTTTGTAAGTTCAGTAAATGGCGCAGGCCGCCAACAATGCTGAGCACCTGAAGCAGGCCTGTGCGGTGCAGGCAGCACCGACGGTTCCACGACCAATAACGGTTGATATGTTCGGGTAATTCTGCGGGACAGCCAAGGCCTCTCAGAACTTAAGTTCTCTTAAGTCACTCAACTCCGGTCCTGTCTGATCCTAGACATCGATCTCCGGCCGCAGCTCGGCAATGTCGCTTCCAAATAAACAGGAGAGGCGACAGCCACTCACGTCAGCTTGCTCCTCGCAGCACTGCTGCGCGGAGATACGACGCATAGCAAAGAAAAGATCAATTATCTGCCAAAGGGGCTGGGCTGAATGTTTACTTTGCTATTGTTGTCCCGAGCATATGTTTGTAGACATCATGCCGTTCTCGGCAATACTAAAATATATTGCGGAATACGAGAGAGTCAAATCTTTGGTATGAGCACTTCAAGGAATGCCCGTAGTTTCATGACCCCGGGTAGTGCTGATATTATAGAGGGCGTAATTTAGGTAGAGAAGCTGAAGTACGATGAGACAACAGCATCTAACTAGTCCTATAAACCATGTTTGTAATTAATTCACTAGAAAGCGTAGCAGCAAAGTTAACGATAATGAAGAACAAAATGGCATTCTATAGAAGAGCGTAAGAATGCGCGGAGTATACCCCGCAACCGGAAATGACTGTAGTAATATATTACGAACAAAACAATGATGCTCAGCAAGTGAGAGACACAGGGCTAAAAAAAAAAATAATAATAATACAAAAAAAAATAGAGTGCAGAGTTGCCAGCACTTGAAGTGACGCTTCTCTAGACACAAAATATTGATAAACGATTCACTACCGGCAACATTTTAGCGCCATATTCTTCTCACACTGCAAAGACAGCCAGAGCGCAGGTGCGCTGCAGGCACACAACACAGAAATAAGAAGACTCAGGACCTCCACTGGATTCATTAAAGGCGAGAGCCAGCAGGCCTCCCTCTCAACATACTGGGTCGGGTCTCTCAGCCATGGACAAAAACAATGTAATTAATGAACCGATGGCCTGGGCACAGGACACGCAGGGCGACCAAAAAACGAGTTACGAACACTGACAGATGAGGCGATTGGAGTATAAATAATTTTTATGTGAGTAGTGAGGGAGAAACGTTATCACTGATGCTAGAACAATACGCTGAAAATGGCACATGGAAGATATTTAAGACAGCAAATGGGGAGTGGATGCAGCACTGAGTGCACAACACGGTCACACACTGCAATGCAGTGCAGAAACGTGCAACTGCATAAATGTGTGCTAAATACACAATAGTTAAAACTTTTACGTAGCGTCTAGCAATCACCAGATGCATGAGAATGCATTAACCAATTAAGAAATGGAAACAAATACATAAATATAACACGGAAAAAACTAAGTTCATTCTGGTAGGGAATACAATACACGAGTAGGAAGTAATTCCGTTGATATATTGGGACAGTAAATTCTTATTTTGCTAAATCCTCTGAAGTAGCTACGTACTGCATACGGCAGAAGTGAAAATCTAGTCAAGGACTTCGCGGTTGCAAGAAAGACCACGTGTTCGTATATATTGATGGAAAGTGTATATTTAGCTTCGATAAGAATCAGGCATAAGGCAGCCATTTATTTACGTTACCTACATTCACAATGGTACCAAAAATGGAGATTATCCGGAAGAACAATGTGCATTTAGAACGGACAGTACGTGACTGCACTATCATTATTAGATATGCCCACGAGCAGATATTGGCAGGCAACTACTATTACTATTTCGGGTAAATTACAAAATGAAGAGGTTGCTGCAGGCATTTGGACCGACACTATTACCTGCACACTGCGTCGGGTATTTTCAGAATATTACTGAATAGGATACTGGACAGGAGGTAGGAAAAGTCTCTGGGGCCTGCAGTAATTGGCTTGTGAGCCATGACGAGCTCGGAGAAACTTTGATATTTTCTACAGACTTCGTAATTAAGGCGGCAGCGGCTCGACGGCTTGTATAGCACTGCCGTGTCACTATCATAGATCGAGCTGTGCATACGGGTAGAGGCGGTAGGTTACTAGTTCTAGTCCTTCTGAGTAATAGTTACTAGTAGTAGAAGGAAGTAAGATAGGGCAACTAGCTCTTCAGTAGCTAGGCCTATATTACCGCGCCGGACATCTCCAATATTTATATCTCTGCATTACTGCGGGAAGGTCTCAAGGGGGAAGTGATTTCACACGAGTGTCGTTCAAGTCTCAGGTTTGGCCAGTGCGCTACTACTGGCAGGAAAAGAAAGCGCGGAGCAAGTGGGAACACGAAAAACCTACTTACCTAAACTTACAAAGTAACCTTATTAGCAGGAACTGTGTCCAGAACAATATCCCCAGCGGAAAGTCACTTGGGTTAACTGTAACAGGTCCACTTTATTCCACAATTTCTCTATTTTTATCACACATACGGTATATAGGATAATAAAATTAACACCACATATAACACGCACCGTAATTGAAACAGTAATATATCTATTTTTAGGTCGAAAATTTCTTCATTTTCATATGTAAAAAACAAAAAATGTAAAAAATACATTTATGTCTGTCCAAAAAAATTTGTGCTACTTTGCTACGTTTTTAGTTTCGAACGGGTTTACACAATCGGCCTCCGCCACGGTAGCTGCATGCTTCCGTTCTCAGCTCTAACACCTTGTATCGCTCGTTCGATTCCCCGTGAGTCGCAAGAGCTCTTTGCAGATCTTGGTGTGCTGACTCGGCAGTTGTGTGTGCATGCTCGGCACTGTG
>LQNS02000225.1:733133-744132 GCA_001587735.2 Parhyale hawaiensis
CAGAAAGGTAGCAATTACAGCATAGTTTGAAGTATCAAGTAGGATCATTTCTCCTACTGCATGCGGTAGGTTACGATGATAAAATATCCATCAATTCCAATCGTCAGATGATTGACAAAAAAAAATTATGACCTGTGAGTGAATTTTACTACTTTTTATGACTTTTTTTATGACCAACCAATTTTTATTACTTTTTATGACTTTTATGACCTAGTAGACACCCTGTAATGTCTAAATCTGAACTCCATTGTTTCCAAACTCGATTACGAATAGAGGTTCTGACACCACTAGTATCTTAAACAGGATCTCAGAGATAGTGTAAATAATAGCACTTCGAGAATAAGTTCAGCTTTCAAAAGAACCTAGCACAAGTAGGCCGTTCGCTTTTCAGAACAAGTGACCATCTCTACAACTACGTGTAAGCAGCACAACCAACAGTGCAATCTAGAAACAATGTTGAGAAAATGCAGTCAATAAAGAAAATGGGTAATTTACAAGTAAAAAATATCGTCATGAAATGTGCTTTCCAAGTAATAATCTTACGACCGCTTAATAAAATGAGACTATAAAATTATGTCCAATGCCGAAGTTTGGAGTAGGATATTCATTTTCAATTTTGACAGAACATCTAGTGAAATGCCGACACAGAGTATTGCATTCTCCCAAGAAAATGTGCAATTAAGTCGAGTCTAGACGCTCGAGGCCGATGCACTGCAGCGAAACGTTCTGTAATTAACTAAGGAATCTCAAACAAAAATCAAAATCATCATGGTACTCTGAGAATTTTACTAATATGCAGGTCATACGATTTTGTCCATACCATATCCTTGGCAAGCCACTCAAATAATTGCATTAATTTATTATATTGTTTTTGTTTAGAGCTTCCAGAACTGTTGCTCACCATTACGTATGATGGTGAGTCACCGTTACTTGTCAGTGAATACATTTCACATATCAAAACAAACACTTGGTATTGTTCTTTGAGATGCCTCCGCTAAAATTAAAGCAAGTTATGTTTATATAAATCAGTTATAAGACTCACTTGGAAAATGCTCAATTATGAGTGGACAGTAAAGTATTGTGTAGTATACAACTATGTGAAAATGTATTTAGTTAATTACATAGCTCTTTGTTAAATGAGACCTGAGCAGAGCTTCCATGAGTTGGTCATCAGAGTTACAGCAGAGCGATGGCGAATATAACCTTCTGATGGACTGGAAGCTTGAACGATACCATAAGTTCAAGGACACTGGGACAGGGGAATTCCTACTTCCAACTTTACTTCTTTTATATTCACATAGGTACAAATATTCGATTAGAAATGAATAAATTTCGGAAAATTTCGGCTGTTTAGTTAAGATATAGCTACTTTTTGCCAGGGTGGATTTAGCCACACTTACGTTTTGATATATGCAATGTGTAAAAACTAAACAAGCTGCAGCAATGTAGCCTCCATAGCTGATTTACGGTTCCATGCAGTAACACTGGAAGATTGTCCACGCCTTGTTATATTGTTACGGCCCGATCCATAAGTAGTTATACGCATAAATCAAAACAAATTGATCTTTAGCTGCTTTTGCGATAGCTACTTACACTTAGAACGGAAATAATAGCTTTACCGCAGAATTGGCCACATCTCGACTATTTGGCTATAAGTTTTATTGAAAATTTCACAGAAAATTAAACTTATGATGCTTATGGTGTCTGTAAATTTTTAAACGACTAATCGTGCTGGTTCTAGAAAAATTGTTTTTTTAATTTTACTAATTTCACTGAGCGGCGGTAATAGCTTTTGACTAAGAACACCGAAATATCCACAGTTTTATAGCACCATAGGAGCAAAAATGAACAACACAAACGAGAAAAATATGTATCAAACAAAAAATATTAATCAAAAGTTTACAATAACTGAAAAAAGTCTTTTTTGCCAACATGACCCCCACGACGTTTGATAACTTCAATAATCCTTGAATTCATGTAGCCAGTTAGCTTTTTTATTGCAGAAGGTGGAATTGCCCTTGCTGCTGCAACAACAGCATTTCACAAGACAGATTTTGAGTTGTACTGCCTTCCATCTGCGCAAATTTCTTTCTTCAGAAGGCCAAGCACTTTTCAATTAGGTTTAGATTAGGTGAGCACGGTGGCCAAGCCATTAGTTTCTCTCCATGGAACCCCAAAAGAGTCCAGAAATGTTGTGGCAGTACAGGCAGAGTGAGAAGGCGCATTATCATGCATGAAAATCAAGTTTCGAAGCAACGAAAGGGGTATGTCATCCAGCCATGGGACCAAGGCTTCTTTTAACATGTCACAATGTGATGCAGATGTAATTTTCGCACCATCAGGTACGGTACTCTAACCGGACCTACAAGTCGATCCCCTATGATATCAGCCCATATCATAACACCACCTCTCTGTTGCTGACTGTTTTACGCATTAATGACTCACCTCCAGGTAGCACCCAACCCTTACTCCACCCCATCAGGTCTATCAAGGGTTGCCCGGGTTTCGTCGGTGAAAAGAACATGATTCATGTTGATCTTCATGCATTGCTCAGCTCATTCCATCCTCAAATTTTATGTCTTGGGGTCAGAGGAGGCAATTTAATAGGGGATTTGGCAGAAGTAATGGAGCGAAGGATGTCGTTTCTTGTGGTTTTAGGCACTCCAGGAAGCCCAGCAGCTGTAAAAAATTATTTACTTGTTTGCCTGGGCCTGTTTCGTAGCTGACGAACCACATTTCTCATGTCTCTAACAGTAACAGTCCTTGAATGTTTTTCCCGTGGTGAAGGGTCCTTCAAGAATGTCCCTATGTCAATATGGCATCCTATTTTTCGGGCAATAACATCAGGAGAGGTGCCTTTAGCAGTTTCTTTGATGATAATTTCTTTCTCTTCGTTAGTTAGAGCTTTTCCACGTCCCATTTTAGCAGAATACTAATGTTGTTCATCTCAAAAAGAGAAAAAAGCAAAGAGTTGTCAATCAGGAGTCACAGCAAATGTAAACAAACTCAACAGTGTTGCCATAAGATGTCACAATTTCCTTGCAATTTTCATGAAAATTTGATGCCGCAAAAATGAGATATGGTCAATTTTGTGCTAAAGCTAATTTTTCCGTTCTAAGTGTATATTCAAATCCGAACAATGATGGCCATTTTTCTGCATATGTCCAAAAATTAATTTGTTTGTGAAACCAAACACACTCTTGGGCCACAGGAATCCAGGATAAGGCTAAAACAAATCTCGTTGGCTGGACGGGCGCAGCTGTAGGGGATTGATGATTTTTAGAAACTATTAGGCGACCCATTTAGCAAAAGTATCCTACTTGTGGCGATATGGAAGAACAACCGATTTACAGACTTGCTGTAATTTTTACATAATTAACTGTTTTACCTTTGTCACTCTAACACATGGCAACTGTGAAGAAAAGCACACGAACAGTGGAACCAACTAAACACCTCAGTACGGTAACTCAACAACCAAGCAGTTTTAAACTTTCTGGTATCCTTGAAGAACATCTACTGTGGCCATTTCTAACTGGCGCCTTTTGTTTTACGACAGCCTCCAAATATAAAAAATTTTAGCTTAATTTTTTCTAAGGACATAATTTGTCCCTGTCTCATTTCCTTAACTTCTATGTATTTTTATCACCCGCGAGCGAAGCGTGGTGAAGTTTTCGTTGAAGTTGTATGCCTGTTAGTCTGTCCACCGAAAAAAAGGGAGAAGGAGTTGAGCAATGTTCATAATTATTTCCACAGAGTCAGGTGGGTTGACCTAGAAGTGAAAAAGCTAAAACTCTCGAGTGCCATCAAAATGACGGCGTTGGATTTGTCTCCCCCCACCGCAAGTGATACCGTTTTTACTCTCAGTTGTTCTCATGATCTGATGACACCGAGGTCTTGGGAAAACAAGTTTTTAGAAACAGGTGAATGGGTGCACAATAATGAGAAAAAATAGCAAAATTTGACACAGAAAACTTTTTCTTATGTTCTTAAATAGAACGCAAAAGGCTCAAAAGACTATCCACTGTTGTTCAACCTCTGTTGTTTTCTCCAACTCTGTTGGTATGAGCACGTTTGTCATTGGACTATTATGCCTAGCGCTCGCATTCTACTGGAGACCCTTGGAAACGACGATATTCACAAGAGTAGAACAACAACATTATCGGACATACTGCAAATTAGACATTCAAGTCTTATAACGACATTTCACTTGTAAGTTTGGCCATTCTCTTGAGCAACTCGTTAAGTTTACCTTAATTTATCACTAAAACATCACAGCTTCACATGCATCTATTCTACGCATCAATTAAATATCAAATCTACCAACAAAGAGAAAAGTAATTTCATGCCATACACTCGCACAGGTAGTCATGCCGTATAAGAAAATGAAAGCAGGAAAACATCGAAATTACCAATGTCTCTTAAAACTATGGAATGCGATGCGGTGACAATCCTGGCAACGGCAACATGCATAACTTTCAAGCCTCGAAATGTCCAATCCAAGGCTAGCATTACCCTAGTTGTAAGTTTATATTAATTTGCAGCTCAGTTATCAGCAGCTATGTCACTACGTTACGGTAGATAGCTTCTTAAACCTTTCTAACCCTCAATATAATATTAATGAGCGGCGCTTATTAGGTGTAGTTGATATATTGATGCTGGTCCCCAGATAACGACGGCCAATAGGGCAAAGAAGTCGCGTAAATCTGTACAGCGACTGGACGCAAGTAACTTTTTGCCATTTTTTAAAGTTAGTTCTTTCGAATGGAGCGTACAGCACAAAATACTCGAGAATCATGTATTTAACGGAATCATTATCCACGATTAGTAAGTCTATCTTGAATTTTTCGAATGTTTGCCAGAAATTACAAAAACACAGTTCTACAAAGACTTGCGTCCAAGCACCGTACCTAAGAGGTTAGTGCGTGTGGGAAGAACAAAATTAAGAGTTTTTGGTATATGGATGAAAACAGATTTTTTTGTGCCTGTGAGTGAACGAGGATTGTTAACAAATGAGGCCTCACATCAGAAGGATCGTAGTAGAACGCTGGGTTGCACGGTGTGGCAGACGAGTAACTGACATCGAAGACAACACAAGTCCACAATGAAGCGCAACACATGCAAATCATGCTACGAAAATACGTATCACAAAACAAAGTTAATAACAGAAATAAAAGTAAACTGCAGCCCTTTTCACAAACGACTGCAACGCAAGAAAATCTATTGCCGCCAAGAAAAATTTCACGAGCTGGACTAACGTTCGTTTCATCACGAACACAGAAATAGCATAAACAAATCACGACAACACAGTGAACACTTGCACTGCGTAAGTATATCACAGTGACAGTCCTCAAGTCAGTCGCTAATATGTTCGACGAAAGGATGCAGTGCACCACTATTCAACTGAACTCCTAGCTATAAGAGAACCATGGGAGGAGAGACGTCCTGTTAAACAACTGCAGGCTTGAGGCGAATACAGACAAACTTCATAACAAGACAGAAGTACTACTGCCAGAATGAGGCATTTCACGTTAAGGAGATAAGTGAGAATACAGTTTCTCCTAAATGGAACCGTTCAGTAGCGTTATACATTTCTGGGCAGATATTCTCACTATACAGTACAGAACTGGCTGAACTAGCTCAGAGCAAACCAAGTGCCACAAAGCCTGCGTTATTATTGAGTGACCACAACTAGACAAATATGTTTACTTCGACTACGTTGCACATCACATGCCCACAACTATGTTATGACTTTACCGTATTATGGCAGATGTAAAGAGGATTCACCAAACTATATGCATTTCTTCTTTACGTCATCACACTCCCAAATTGTAAACAACAGTAACTAAACTATACAAAACGTTAATCTTCAACGACGACAACATGCACCAAACAGAGACATCCCTTTTACTGATGCGCAATCGTACATTCCCTCTTTCAGATATTGCTTGCACAGTTGACGTCACTACAAGGAAATTGAGCTTCCGAGCAAAAAATTTCAATAACTTTAAGTTTTTCTGCTTCAAGGCTAGTTAGCAATGAACGCACTAGCTACAGTACTGTCGAATGTAAGACACTCACCGTCTCGACCGAATATCTTCCATAAGCATTTCATAGGGAGTTAATGTGTATTCGAGGGGTGTTTTACTGTAGTTAACTTTCTTTAATTTGACGCCTTCCCGTAGCTGGAGCATAACTTGCTTCCACAACACGGCCTGTGGACAAGGGAAGTGAAGTTAATAACCTAATACATGCAACACATGCCAGTCACATCCTTGACAAAGACACCACAGTGCAAAACTAGGTCGTAATTTTCTATTACCTTAACAAAACTCCTGGAACGTTAAAACCCAGCAACGATTAATAACAAAAGTACATACTAAGAGCAATTCTTGGCAAAAAGAGCACACACTTGGGTCGCTACAATTATTCACTGGAAATTTTCCCCTTAGCGATTTCCGCAGAGGACGATAAACAGCGTGCATTCACTTCAGATGAATTAGTAAGCTGCAGCTACATGAGCAACACTTGACGGCAGCACTACAACTTTTCAGTTAGAGCAAACAAAACATTCAACGTTTCTGTTGCAGCGAACAGCCGCCGGGACACAAGGACTTTTTGGGGGGCAGGTGTTGGGGTAGGAACGTTACTGCGGGTCTCCTCTGGTGACTTTCACTGTACATATGATCCTGTCTCATTAGTTCATGTGGGGCTTATTTACGCTGTAGTGATGTCACCACAGGCGCCCTGCACTGCAGTGACATCGCTAAAAGAGGCATGGAGTGTCATCACCAAGGGATGCCAGGACTAGCCAAACATCTAGTACCTGTCCTCCGCAGAAAAGCGATTTTTTACATCCCTGGGGACAGCGCAGTTCCACATCGACGCGAGTTTCTATTGCCTGTCAAGGGAACACAAACCCGTATCTAGTCAGCGATACTCGAGGTTATTAGCACCGTCCATGGAACACCGAGGTACCGAGAAAGCAAACGATATGAAGTCCATACTAACGTCATGAACATAAACAGGGGAACGTATATCATCCTATGCATAATAGGATCAGTATAAAAATTAGACTGTGAATGGGGTTGGCTCTACGCTCAAATACGCGTCATTTGACGCGCGACCGACAAATGGTAACCACATCGAAGTCCAACACCTCCATTAGCGGCACTCTACCGTCATTATAATCTTAACACTTCAGTGCTGAGCTGGTTGCACCGATCTACGTGATGCACCATTTATTATTTTCGAGCTCGAAGGAGGTTTCACACTATTAGGCAAAAAAATTTGCAATCAACGTGTTAGCAAGCAGTTTATCCGGTAGTTGTATTCATGTGAAAGAAGAAGAATTTCTTTCATTTCTTTTATTGTCATCATCCGAGACTGAGATAAGAACACGCTTGATAGCACCACAGCTATCAAAACAGAAACAATAGTTTAACACTTTAAGAGATAATAAATCATAAAGGCTCTGTATCTTCATCCTAGGGTGAAGTTAGTTGGCTAACGCAACGCTACTGTTGAGTTATGACACCTGCTAGCCTGCAATGAGGGCACAGGTGCAGCAGTTGGCTAGGTGACGGCAACACTTGCCGAATGTAGAGACTTCTGCGGCAGAATTTCATCACTTCAAGACTACAGGCGTCTTCCATCCACCCACTACGGCCGAGGTAAATTTATTTTTTGAACTTAACTTGTCCTGAAATGAACTTCAATCGTGGGCTTCAGATGCAGTACTTTGGATCGAGATTTCGGCGGCAGTCGCAAACTTACTAAGCTTGAGACGGGAAAAAGTTGAATTAAAATGGCGAATTAAAACCCCGTAACTGAAGATTCAGAAAAGTTATAGTTAAGCTCTTGGCTCCTTAGATAATCTTGGTCGCATTGGGCGAGTCGTATACGCTTTATCTTGCAACAGATAGTCCCATAGTACTCCTTACCGTCCACAGTAACTCCTCGATACAATAGCTATGATGCTAAACAGAAGCAACTATTACTGTGCCAATTGAACTGGACTCTGAACTACCGCCAAAACGGTCGGAGACGAGTACAAGGTGCAAAAATAAAATTTTTACTTGAGTTACAGGGCTGGTTAGATTGAGACTGACAACAGAAAGTGAACAAAACCTGCCGAAGCAGTCAATGCAGCAAAACTAATGCAGTTCATGTTACAACAGTGTCCATCGCTTGAAGTCAAATAATAGAATACAGTTCAAGTCAGCTTCAGCGCGAGACTGACTAAGATTTAATGGATATCTACACAAAGAAAACATTGTCACTTTTGTTCAGCTTTTACAAGTCGCAATACTACGCGCTACTGGCCAAATTCAAAAATATTTAGTGTCATATCTTCTTGTCATAGGAATATACGAAAAGCACAATACTATCCCTCCAAAATTAATTAGCGACAGGCTAGAGCGTCTGACGTCGACTCTCAAGGTCGCTGGTTCGTGCCCAGTTCCCAGCTGGGCATCTTCTTAGCGTGCTTGTGTGATCGGTCAGCATCCGGTCTGCATACTGCTGCGGGTTACTGACCTTCTCCAGCAATGGGGAGGGTTGGGGGATCGCAGATATTGTCGCAGGGAGTCTTCCGTCACTGGCGTCATAGCTCTAGACATCTCTGGTCGACTGCAGCCGTATACTCCTCTGGGGCCTGTTGGTCTATATCTGCAGCACAAACCAGTGCATGCGGGTTTCCCAGTTGGGGGTACGGTCAAGTTGACTATACCTTGTACCTTTACAGCATCAACGCGCATGGGAGCAGCAAGTCGGGAAAGAAGAGGAAGAACAGAGTGAAGCATGAGCAAGTAGGAGTATGAAATCGGAAAGGAACTTCAAGGAAGCAAAGTGGGCACGAAAGAGAGACGGCCCGAATTAGCTGATGGCTAAAGTAACTTAATGCTGGTCTGAGACATTAGTTTATTGCACAGCGTACTACTGCAGCACTAGACCGGGCCACTGTCGGGAACGCGGCCCTGATACAATGAATTTTAGCGGCGGCACAAATTCCATCAACCCGGAAGCTTCATATCGCGCATGAAAGGTTAGCCCTTCAAGTTTCAACGCATGGGCAAGCATTCAATAGATCAGACTGAACCACATATTAGTTAAAGACTACAGGTATCGAAGATGACCCTATGTCCCATCCCAATGTTCACAGGACGTAGCAGACTGTGGTATGCATTCCCACGAAAGAGACTAAATGAAACGCTCCACTACTTGGCTACGGTAGCGCGCAGTGCAGCAGGAGGTCTTACCCAGTCCTGCCGCTGCAGCTGGTCGAGGTCGTACTGTGAAGACAGGAGATCGCTGTTGGCATTGAGGTACCTGCTGCCCTCAGCCACCGTCGCCAGGAACATCTGCAGGTCCTGTGCCTCCGTCACAAATGCGCGGATCACGGCACGGTAGTGCTCCGCAGGTATACATACTGTGGATGGAAACAGCAAGTTAATTAAAAAAACGGAAACACCGGATATTTCAAAACATGAACTTATTTTTGAAATTGCAGAATTAGTATTCAATACGAGCTACATAAGCAGGTCGAACTCGGCCATTGAGAGTTTCGAGAGTGCACAGCCCAAGACTGCGAGTAGCCTAAGTCAGATAGTAGTAGTCGTAGTATAAGAGTTTAAGCCTCCCTAAATAAGTACCAAGCTTTTCTAAGATAGGAAAAGAAAGGGACATATAGTATTTCAATAGACACGTGGAACCCCACAGGATCAACGCACATGGGAACAGTAAGTCGGGAAAGAAGAGAAAGAACAAACGAAAATAATACCAGAGGATACGAAATCGGAAAGAAGCAAAGTGGGCAGAGAAGACAGACGTCTCGAAGGTCTAGCTAACGGCTACGGTAACCAACAGGGTCTTCCTGGGGAGCGCTGCTCCCATTACATAGGATGGGCAAGCCTAAATTAACTGAACCCTATGGCTCATCCTATGCCCCCCCGAGGGGCAAAGTCAAATCTCCTTACAAGAGGGTCAGCTATCACATAACACCAAACGTAACTTATAATGTACATATAAAAAGTAGGTAGTAGTATTTTTCTAATCGAAGCCTCTCTGCCCAAAGCGTTCGCGGCCACTCAAATATAGAAAAGAAGAAGGAATATTTAGTAAGTCATGCAAGACGAGAAACCAATCACACATGTGAACAGCGAACAAGGAATAAAAAGGAGGAATTAGAAGACCAGCAGTACGAATAATAAATGAAGAAACGCGGACACGAAAGTAAAGATCCTACAGGGCTAGCGGAGGAAGCAAACCTAGCTATCGGGTCCCTTGGGGCGGCGGTCCTCCCTCGCAACATAGGATGAGCGAACATACCCAAGCGAGGGAACAGCTGCTCGGGCATATCCCAATAAGCCATGCAGTGCACGGTAACATTTGTAAAAATTAAGCCCCAGGATTAATATCAGAGAAATAACAAACCCAAAATGCATCCCGAGCCGTATAAATTTCGTTGTCATCTGGGGTTCTAAAAGCACCGACAGCTGCTATACAACAACTGGCACCGCTTTGTCACAAGAGCAACTGGCCGACTTACAGAATCAGCTGGGTTTCGGTAAGTAGCTAGTAACAGATACGGATTTTCATGGTAAAAGTCCACATATAAGAAGTCGTCGATTCCAAGAATTTAGTCACTATAAAATATGTTACTGTAGTAGCTAAGACCGCTGCCCAAGAGTGTGCCATTATTATTATTATATTGAGTAGTTTAAGTCTCCGTCTCCACAGCTACGGCGATCTAACAGAGGAAGAAGCAAGGGACACATAGTGTGACGATAGATACGTGGAACCCATGCACGAGGGTGTTCCCACACAGGATCAACGCGCATGGGAACAGCAAGTCGGGAAAGAAGAGTAAGAACGGATTGAAGAGTAGGGATGTGGCGATTATTCGGCTTCGGCTTCGGCAGTGCCGAATATTCGGCAAAATACCGAATATTCGGCTTCGGCCGAATACAAGCTCAAATTTTGCCGAATAATTTTTTTCGGC
>LQNS02000225.1:757832-777724 GCA_001587735.2 Parhyale hawaiensis
TACACGCCACGCTCACACGCAGATACACGCCACGCTCACACGCCGGGTACACGCCACGCTCACACGCCGGGTACACGCCACGCTCACACGCAGATACACACCACGCTCACACGCAGGTACACGCCACGCTCACACGCAGATACACGCCACGCTCACACGCAGATACACGCCACGCTCACACGCCGGGTACACGCCACGCTCACACGCAGATACACGCCACGCTCACACGCAGATACGCGCCACGCTCACACGCCGGATACACGCCACGCTCACACGCCGGGTACACGCCACGCACACACGCCGGATACACGCCACGCTCACACGCCGGGTACACGCCACGCTCACACGCTGATACACGCCACGCTCACACGCCGGGTACACGCTACAACAGCGTAACTAATTAGCCCTGCTGGCTCGGCGCTGTCCCGATTTTGGGGCAAAAAGTCCGGCGGTCGCAACGGTAGATTTTGTCATGCGTGATGCGGGAAATTTCAGCAACAAAGGAACGATTAAGTAATTTTCTGAGATACCTTGAGAACACCAAACGAACGGTATTCCCTTCACAGGTCACAGATGGAACAGTGAGACAACACTTCACGGTTCTTCCATGTCACGGCCCTCATAGGACGCAGTCAAGTCAGAGAGTCGAGGTGATCTCCAACGGGCACACGGGATGTGTGAAGAAGACCCGAGAAATACGAGAGCGTCAGTATTACAGCGATAAAAACGGCATATTTAATACGATGAAAGTTTTCTAAATACCCCACCCAGGCTTCATGAAAAAAAAAAAAAAAAAATTCGAGCAGCCAAGACATGCAGAAGAACGTTTTAACCTTATTGGAATTTCGAGATGTTAACACACTGGATAATGTGCTGCCGGAGTTAGGTGGGACCACGGAGATTTTTGCGTTCGGTCAAGCTAATCCAGAGATCTAAAGATAATTAATTCATATTGATACAATGATCTGACTGCCAAACCATATTTTTCCACCAATACAAGATACTTTGAAGCTGCCATCTGTTGTACATGGCCAAACCAGTTAGCAGAAGGACAGGATAACATAGAAACGATGGCATAACATACAGTAAGTCTTTCGAGAGGTACACGAAGTCGCTGGTGAGAACAGCAACGCCCCTTGTGGCAAAAATGCGACCCAAGCAAGTGAAAATACGAACGCGCAACAGTGCGTCTCCCAGATCACTCGCAGCGCGGGTCACAGGCAGTCTCCTCTGTGGAACATTCAAACAAGCGAGGTAGCAACTTAATTGAATGGGGAACATATAGAAATGAGTGGAAGATTTCCACCCACAACTTCACAATTACAATCAAGACTTTGCATATTAGCATCAAATTTGGTCGACTGTTTGTATGTTTAAATATAGGTACGAAGAACACACGAACTTTGTTCTAAAGGAAATTAGAACTGAACAATTTGGTGACATTACCAGAATTTTTCTGTGCCGACAGTCCTGTTGTCGGACTAGCTGAAGCTGCGCGGCAACCAGCCAGACCGACCCTCGGGATGGTGTAGCTCATAAATATTCTTATGGCCACGGAACCTTATAAAATATCCCCACTGATGACAACTTCCATAAAACACAAGGTGGCCATCGCCACGATATGAGTTAAGGAAGAAACCCGGCATTTCCACGCGCCGGCAGCGATCAGCACGGAAAACGTGCCAAAGCCTGGAGAGGAGAGAAAGGTATATGATAAATGGATGAGGTCAGTGCCTTGGAATGCTTTAGATGCTTGTCCTGTCTCTGATAAATTTGCCCCGGGTGTAGGTCGCAAGGGATTGCATTCGCTTCTTTATATTTAGCTTTCAGGAAGCTCTTCCACTGATTACATCTTCATGTTACCAAATATTAAGTCACGTTTTCACCATGAAAAATGACTGGGGCTACATACAAAAGGAGTTTGCGTGGGAGATTTGAAGTATTTTCAAAGATATAACTTATATCTAGGTTGCTGCGTGATGATCACCTGCCACGATTGTACAAACACTAATTTCAAGAGGAAATTGGTCGTTGCAGCAGCAGCCGAGGACCGTATCACCAGGCTGATTTTAGTCTGTCACAGAGAAATATTGCAGTATTCTCCCTTCATAAATGATGGAAGGGAGTCTCACGTTGTGAGGTCACAGGGCGCAGGCTGGACTCCCGTACGTGCAAGGCACACTGCAGCTTACAGCAAACACGTCGTGACGGTGCATGCATGAGGAGACATAAAATTAGCCTCTCGTCGCCTTCACACAACAATATAAACACCTTGAGTTGAAAACAATGTAAATACGCAATACCAGCTCCACTTCCCAGTTATATCCAGACAAGAAATATTGATATTCCCTTGAGGGGGGATATTGCTCTCGTGGTACAGAAGGTGGCAACGATCAAGCTTGACTCAATATTTTTTTTTACATCAGGAGTCATTAAAAATGCGCTTACACAGAATTCCTTGAAGAACTACATTCGAACTGTTTATATCAAGAATATACACTTCTGTGAAGTAGTAGTAGTAGTAGTATTCTCCTGGTTAGTTCAACTATACACTTATGTGAAATGTACTAAGATGTAGAGGATGAACTCGTACTTCGCTCTAAATAGCCCTTTTCTAAATTAAGCCGCTGCACTATACTCAACGGAACATCAATATGCATGCCATAGCTTTGAATGAAAGAGACCAATTTATAGAGCGCAAATGGAGAACATGTATACAACCAACTAACACCAACCTAGTCGTCTTTCGACAGTACTATCTGCAACCGGCTGTAAAGCAAACGTATTACAGGAAATTTAACTCTTTACTGACTCTTACTGTGAATATAGTGGCGCATGAACATTACATTATATTTTTCATATATTAACATTTCACTGGACTGCATTTTTTACCTGCAACACACAAATTTTCCAGTAGAGTACAATATACCGGTAACGACAATTATTGATAGCTGATTAAATATATACAGAACCAATGTAAAACTAGACACTTTCATTTTTCCGTCACATTGATATCTGAGAATACTTTTCTACGCAAAGTCACCTATAGCTAAAGCAAAGAGCAGTCAGTCTTCATTACGATACAATTTGATACACGTGGTAATAGCCTTAGTGTTGTGATAAATAAGTACAACAGAAGACAATCACGGAAATAACATAATGGGTATGTAATGATTGAAACTATAAAAATAGATCGCCGTTTGACGACATAAAATCTATACGGTATAGAGAGAACCTTCGACATTCATTGTCATTCCTTGATACAGCCAATAGTGCCAAATAATATTAGAAAAAGATATAAATTAAATGTGTTCGACACTATCCGGCACGAACACCCCTAAAGGAAGTGCAAGCAAGACCGATACAACACCATAAACACATCAACGACCTTTGAATCTGAGAACGTGTCTGCACTTACGATGCAGTTATGATTCACATTGCATAAGACTGTAGTCAAGTGATAGAATTATGCTAAGGAATCACGCATGCCGTGAGAATAAAGCTATTGTCAAGGAAAGGGAGTTTATGTTCCCGTGCCTGCACTTAACAGCGTAGCTGAAAAAAATATAACGGTAAGTCGTGTTAAGTCACACAGTTCCATACAAAATACAGTGGGTATTTGCTACCACCACTGGATAAATAATACAACTCTCTACGATAAGTTCTTCAGCAGGCACCGTATCACATTGCAACATTTCAACAGCATAGTGATGAAGGCAAAAGAAAGGTACCTTGGAGTTAGAAATTGTTATAGACCGCCTTACAGGCAAGTTCAGTATGGCGCTGTTAAGGCAGTGTCCCTTCAGACAGGTACAGATGGCTATAAGCACTCATATATTGCAAGGCCCATCGTACAATATCATTAATATATTGCAAACAAATACTTCCTACACATAGCGTTAGCTTCATTCCAAAGAGTGGATGAAAGAAGAAACACGTAGTAGGTACATCATTTGTAAAAGGAGGAAGCTAAACATGGGCATAGCACAAATACAGGAAGAGCTGCATAAAAAGATCACGAGTATAGAGCGACCAGTAGCAAAAGAAGGAGTGGGATGGCACTGGCACAAGTGTGTGCCCCTCACTGTGACCTGCGATAAGAAGTAACGGACCCACTAACGGGCCCAGGACTCCGGTGCACAGCGGATGTACCAACCGACGCATCCGCAAAATCAACAGCAAAAAACCATGAGAGTGAAACGATTGGGAGGCACACGGCCGCTCCTGCTGGCAGGCCAGATGAGGTCCCGAACGAGGGCAGAGGCCATGTCTTCTGCTGCAACTGCCGCAGCCATGCAGCGCAGCTGTTGAGGCATGGGAGTCTTGGTAATGGTGCGACCCAAGAATTCGAGTCATAAATAACCATTCACACTCCAGTTACCTACTGAATCTGACCTATACTATTAGGAAGAAACGAGTAATTTTAATTTTTTACGCAAGTCAGCAGTGTAACTCGAACATACGGGCAATACTGGAGAATCAGAGCGCTAAATTGGAGAAGCTCTACCCAGGGCCGCATGCTTGAAAAATGCTATGTTTCTTTACAACTGGAGAAGATACTACCTTTCAGCATGGGCTATACATCAGAAAAATTGAGTAGGATGTCGCTCTGACATTGGGATGGGGAAATGTTGGCGTACGATATTGGATTGATTCTAAGTAATCTAGTTTAACTCGACTTCACACAAGAGGTAATTATGTCCTGCAACTTTCAGTTTCAGATCTGGCGCCACTAACTTACGAGACAAATGAAATAAGATACGTGAAGCTGCATGGAGGCGACCGCACACGAAATCCAACGTAGCGACGCACCATGATAATGGTAGACTGTGCAGCACAGGGTCGGCAGCAGGTCATCACGGTAAGAACCGCAGGAAGTGAAGCACTCAAATTCAATCGCAGTTCAAATGGAGATGAAACGGAGCGCAAAGTAGGCACAAAAAAGTGAGCTCGGAAGAGATAATAAGAGGCGTATCAAAGTCAGGGCGCCTCATTTGCGGCATAACTGATGGCTTGCAACACGGCGGCGGCGGAGGCACAAAAGGAAGTCGTCCAAATTCGGGGCACTGAGTTTCCCACCATGAAAAGGAAACAGGCTACGAAAAATTAAATGCATGATATTGCAGTGTTCTATTAAAGAAAACCAGAGAGTTGTAGCATCAAGAGGTGCAGGTAGGCAGAGTTGCGGAGTCAGAAGAATATATCCTAACTCCGACTTCTGGTCTTACTATTTGTGTGACTTCTAATACTCCTAGGAGCCCGACTCCGACTCCTAATTTTCCAAGAAATACAGTAAGACTCCGACACTTAATATTCTAAGGAATCCGACGCCGACACCTTTACATAAAATTGAGCGTTTAGCAAGACTGTTGACTCAGGCAATTACTCACTAGCATTAACATACCTACACATGAATTAAGCTAAAAAAAGAAGCTATTGCTTAATGTACGCAATGAAATCTTGCAATATTTGGGACCTTAACATCATTTTCAAAAGACTTCAGTAGTTGGAGTCGCCCATTTCATTGCAGCTCCGACTCCTGCAACAGGTGCTTGTCCATTTTTCTACTTCACAGGCTGCCTGACCTAAGCGCACACATGCACGCCGGTACCAATTAGCAGAACGCAATAATAAGACCAGTCACAGTAAAAAATATTAAGAACTAGAGAAGGACTCCGAGACCGCAGACCTCCACCAAGCAACGCAAGTCTAATGAATATTTCAAAAGGGTCCACAATAGAGAATTTCAACCGGATCACTAAACAAAAACTTAGTCATACGTTTCTTCCTAACATTCCTAACAGTTTCTGAAAATTTCATGAAAGTCTGTAACTTTTGTCTGCAACATAACCTAGAAACAATGAATGTGATTAGTTTTAAAGGTCACTAGTTTAGAAAAATCAAACTCGTTTGTTCACATAAATTTGGAAATTAATAAAGAAAACCAGTGAAACTGGGCGCACAACATACAAGCGGTCCCATACAGGTGTGTAAGGAAAGAGAACCAGATTCCATAAGATTAGAAATGGAAACTTGCAGTATTTAATTGTACGGGACCCTGCAGATACAAGCACCGAGGAGACAGACACATACAAGTGGAGGCACGACACAGGAGCACAGTTCCCCCAAATTCAATAATGATGCAAGAGCAGGCAGTGGCAAGCAAAGGATACGGTGACGAGCGGCAGAACAATGGCACCGCAAGCTGGCGGTTGCATGCATCAGCGGCAGCATCTCAGGAACTCCCAGTCTGCTCCGCAGAACTCTAAGCGTACTCAGCATGAGCATACAAGGCGGTATAGTTGTATGTGTGTTTGGCAACTGTTCTTAAATACGCTGGTCGCTAGCTAACATGTATCTTTATATAGCTACTCTCATTATCTATTCCATAGCTCTGACCTCAGGCGGCAGCATCTCAGATGCACCTTGTCCACGACTGTAGAAACCTATCTGCACAACTATATGCTACTTTTCCTCCCCATGAACATTGAGACTACGTAAAATACCAGAATGACGGGCACGACAACCAGTCCATCATTGTGGGTTATTATCATTCCAATTTACTTCGTTCCTGGAGCAGGCTCAACGAACGAAAAGCCTTAACGAATTCAGAATGAGCGAGATTGAGCCGTGGCTCAAAAATCGGTGCAGTGGTATGCATCTCGATATTAGACTTTTCATTCGTTGCTGAAGATACCTGGACCAGTGAAAAAGGGGAATGACGAATAGATTGATGGGGTACGTAGTGCGTTGATTTGAGCTATGCTGACGGGTAAACGCCTGGGCGCTCCCTACCGAGAGAGGGCCATAGACTTTTCAGTTTGCCTACTTGACTAAATAGTTATATACAAGAGCAATAGGTTGTTTGAATAACGTAGTCCCTATACGGGTTGTAGATAAGGTCTCTAGAAAATCTTTTCGACTTCTAACTGGGAAAAGGTGCCAGTTTAAAACTTGGCTGGAACAGAGAACATCTTAAACCAGAGCACTCTGAGAGCGCATACCTCCGCCAAGTGAGGCAACGGTAGCAAAAAATTCAAATTGGTTCTGAAACCATAATTTTCTTTGTATAAACTCCAAAATCTAATCATTTGTGCCTTTTTATATTAATAACTCTTGAAGATCCGTTCATAACTTTTTGAGTTATACTGTTCACAAACGTTATGACAAACATAAGTCAAACATACAAACGAACAAACCGATCTGCACCAAAATTTGATCATTTATGTCTTTTAACATTACTAACAAACCCTATAAATTTCATACAGATCCATTCATTTTTTTTTTTAGTTATTGCGCTAACAAGCATAAAATTAAAGACAGTGACAAACGAACGAACAAATGGATCATTACCAAAATTTGGTCATATACTCTTTGTTATATACCTAACAAATCTTGTTAATTTTATCAAAATCCATCTATAACTTTTTGAGTTATGGCATCGAGAAAAATGAGGCAGCCAAACAAACAAACGGATGAACATATCTTTACCAAAAGTTAATCATCTGTTGCTTCTAACATACCTAACAATCCCTGTAAATTTCATCCAAATCGATTCATACCTTTTTGAGTTATCTTGGTGACAGACAGACAAACACGACGAAAACATAACCTCCTTGGCGGAGGTAATCAAGACACAAAACGTGCTGATAGAATTTGAAGTTGTTGTGAGAGCCAGCACTGAAAACAAAATTACAGGCACATAACAGAACAAACGGATGTTCAGTATAAAACCCACAGTCCCTGCTGTACACGGACGGTATCAGTTGCTATTTTTACTCTGGGGCTTCTACCAAAGACTCATAACGTGCCTCTCCAAGATGTAGAATCGTAGCCATCGTACTCACATGACGCAAGCAACATGCATAAACGAGCCACGTTAAGTCATCGAGTGAACAATGGAAAGACAGCACAATGTCTCTGCTCCCAATTATGGTGAGGAGGCAACAACCTCACTTGACTTTTGCACTTTTCACGGCATTTAGAAGAAAAGAATCCCACTTTTGGATGTGAGAGGTCATAAAAGAAAAATTATGAGCCGGTGCAAGGAAACTTCAAACCGGATTCGTTGAGTGAACTTTTGAATTACAATGCAGGTGGAAGGTGATATTCACTTTAGAATAGAACCGGCAGGCTCAGTCACCTCTCACGTCTCGCGGAGAGCTCGTTAATGAGCGACGCGTCCGCAGGGAAATCAGCCAAAATTTATTGACCGGGCACATACCAGCAATGGCTGCTCTTCGCCTCCTTCCCACATGAAAGTAGTAAAATACACATGAGGCATTTTAATAAAAGCTGAAAAGTAGCTTTGGAACATAAAATCAGGGAAGTCTGCGCCGAATTACTCTAAACGCAGTTCGCTCGAGACTTTCATTATGCGACGAATTAATTGATATACGGTTCTCGTACACAGACTTGTACCACAGCTAAAACTTAACGTCTCTCCAGACTGTTCATTAATCATTGTGACATGGAAACCGTGCGTAGGCAATTTAGCAATGGCTAGAAAATGCAAGCATTTTATGACCTCCGATAACACCGTACGTGACAGTGGATACCGGTACCAAAAAATCTAATTTTTCAAGTAGAGATGCGTTACGAAACGCAGATATAAATAGAGTAATCTGAAATATCGAACTGTAGGGCAAAACCTTATAGCGGTGCCGTTATCTCCTGTGTCCTATTAGGTGTAACCGCAATACGTCTCCTTAATTAATGAAGCGCGATGAGCAGTTTTCTGCTGCAGTAGAGGGTGACAAGTATCGTAGAAAAAACATAAGACTCGTAATCCAAATTAAGAGAATTTTAAGAGACGTGACCCGGGGAGAGACGGCTGGCCTCCGACCTTACAGTAACATAGCGGGTTCTGGAGGTGACTCACAAATGGCTGTCGTTAACCTTAAACTAAAATTTGGACTTGGATACTGGGTCTGGCAGCAATGGTTTCTTCTTCTCAATAGTTTATGCATTAGTAAACCATATTCAGGCTTTCTTACCTTCCAGGACGACGACGATAATTAAGCAGAACAGAAACTTACGCTGAGAGCAGGAAAAGGAAGGACGCAAAGAGGGAGAGGGATCAAAAAGACAGACACATCATAGGCCTAACCATATATAAGATTACGGTAACTATGGGGTCGCTTCAGGAAATAACTCTTCAAATCACACAATCTAGGATAGCCTCTGTACAGTAATGCCGATATTCTGATATAGTGCAAGCACAACTGCATATAAAAGGTAGCAATTAAGAGTGCATGTTAAAAACAAGACGTTCAACAGGGCTTTGAACAAAATCGATTGAGATTGACACTCTAATACTCGCAGTAACCTTGAAATCCCCTCCATCACGTTTCACCTGTAACTGATTTAAATTGATTTCTGTCATTAGACATATCAGTCAGTGTGGTCGCGCCACTGCAAGACTTCAGTACTGCAGACGTCATTACTCTTTCTCCAATGCAGTCATTAGTTCTTATCAGAGAGTTCTCTCGTGGATCCAGCATGAGAGATCAGAGGCTTAAACGTGGAATTTTTTACTCATTCCAATGTCAAGGTCGACTGAGTATATTTCGTTGCCTATATAAGAGTTTTTCTAGGCGATCGCACTTCTCGCCAACTCGCGGCCACGGAAGACACGACCAAGGCTTGCAATGTTAGCACAGGGACAAGGAAAAGTTCATAGGCAAACAAGAGCTAACGAGAAGTGCCATGAATATCCAAGATGAAAAATTGTACTTTTGAAAAAGAAAATGAAGGTCGACCGACGGCGACCAGGGCTGAGGACAAGAAAAAAAGCATCAGAACAATCCCTGAGCCATATTGTCTATTCGTGAACAGCCGCAGCAAGGACATAGGGCGATAATTCAAAGCACTGTGCAGTAACTGGGGAAATAACTAAGGGCATATGCAGTGGTCCCGTGTGTAGCATATATGTGCAATATATTTTTTCATACAACATGCTGGAGTCGAGCCCAAGCGCGCATGCCGAACAACGCTCACACGACGAAAAGCGATATTTTCGGGATGCCAGAGCCGTACGTTCTTTCATTATACAAGCAATTCGTTTGACCCCTAGTCTCCTATACGGAACATGAAAAACGCTTGGCGGATGGATAGATTAGGGGAATTCCGTACCGTTTAGATGGCCAACGCAGTTCGCATAGCTCATTAAATTATTATTAATTAATTATATTTGTGTAGTATACCTGAGGCAATAGGGAACAGTTTAAGAGTGATGCGGCGGAAGAAGGAGTTGCTAGAAATAACGGCACTAAGTCAAATGGGTTCAGCTATACCGGAATTCTGATGCACATTACCTTCAGTAATAATCAGCTCAATAAAAGGAAATGAGACCTGCACAATTACGGGCAGAAGTTAGGCATGTATGCCACTAGACACGTTCCGATATAAGTAATAATGTGCAAAAAAAAATTAGGTCTGCATTGGGAAAAATAGCAATGGCTGTAATACGCTGCAATGGCGACCTGACCACGACCGCAGGAATTATTGAGAAGTGCACGCGTTCCACAACGGCAGCCTTGACCCTCACCACAGGTACACAGCTGGTGCTGGGCGGCAGCTGGTCAATAGCCACCTGGCCGGGGCAAACAATTGCACTCGCAACTTCACCTGTCACCCTACAATTAAGAGCGAATGCTGCATCTGAATGGGCATGTCGTAGCGACAGGGAAGAAAGCTTAAGAATAGAGCGAGCTTTTAACTTCAAGCGTGCTTCGGTAACATAGAACTGAAGAGCACAGGTCGACTTAATGAAAGCCTTACCAAGTGGACTCCCGTCCCTGGGGTCCTATCGTGAATGCAAAATAAGGATGCGGCCCATCCTCCACTACATCTCTGTCGCGGCAGTGCCGAGTATCGAGGAGCACATATGACGGCAAATCAAAATGTTTAAGGACATTTAGGAATCTTTTCACCTAAAATAGAAGCTTCTGCATAAAGATCAAGCAAATGCGCAGCCCTAATAATTTCCAATATCAGCATCAGTTCAAGCGCAATTGAGAAGACTTGTGATTGACGTGAGAAGCGAAATGAATTTTATATTAACTATGTTGTGGCCTAAAGTTAAGAGCTGCAGTGCCAAAGCTTTAACAGGTTTGCTCTCATGCTTGTCAGTTTTGTGAATGCAAACTGCGTTGCGTTCAAATGAAGTATAGAAACACGCTATATCTTTGTTCATGTCTGAACTTACCGGTGAACCTCTCATAAATAATTTACTACGATAAGTTGAGCTATACATCGCCCGGTAAGTCGCCAGCTATCATATTAAGAAGCACCGGAAGTTAATAATTTAGAATTGACACTCTCAGTAAATGGTCAGCAAACATTTTGATTTTTCCTCGCACAGCACCTCGAGACTATAAAGCGGTAAGCACTGCTCACGTGGAGCGCAACCATATGGACGATCATGCACATCGGTTCATGCGCAAGTTGCGTTTTGTCGACTGTCATCAAACCAACCTTAAGAAAAATGAAGGGAATTCAGGAATATGTGCGTTCAGAGATGCGCGCATATCCCAACTGTTCATTGAAACATGGTAACTCATATACCGAACAAATACTGTTTTTTTTAAGGGGGAGTAACCAATTCGCATAAAGCAGCATAAAAACATACCAGGCTTCTCTTGAGTTTCATGCGCAGGCAATGTGTCTTCATGCAGACAGTAAATATCGCAATATACCTAAACTCTTCATAACTAATTTAATACGGTATTGCTTATGATACAATAATTAGTCAGCTATTTCTCTGCGAATCTTATAACCTTTTGACAGATGGAGTTCAGCTCATATCTGTTGGTGTAAGTATACGGGCCCAAAAATCTGGAATTTTTATTAACAGAATTTCTAATATTTAATATAAAAAACTGCCTGACATTGATGGATGGACCTTCATTACAATGAAGATTATTTGTTCAGTATGGAATCAGCTCGTGCAGAGCAGCAATAAAAACATAAACAACGACGAGCACGCACACATCAGAGGTAAGAGTAGGAACATAACCTGTGCGTTACCACGCAGCCGGCAGCGGAAACACTAAATCACAGATAAGACGGTTAGTGAATAACTGTCCCGATATCTTACATTCCTGGCACGACACCGCACCAACACGCGTAATGAGCAACTGTGAACTGCATATCAACATCCGCGTTGGGCGAATTAGATCTATTTGTTTATCCTAAGCTGAGTGAGAAAGGTCACGTGAACTACGAGTACCGCAGTCGAGTACAGCCACAATAAACAAATACCATCATGTATTCGAGACTTGTTTAGCTATATACATAACTGAGCAAGGCTCGGTTTCGCGGAGTGATATAACGTCGCATTAGTTAGATCAAGACTTACTAATTCAGAGCTACTCCGATGCAGCTCATAAATATTAGGGCTGCGGAGTCGGAGGAGTTGAGGAGGAGCCAGATTCGGAAACCGGCTTGTTTCAAAAGTCGGAATCAGAATTCAGAGCCCGAATCCGAAAAACCACTTTATAAAATGTCTCCCAACCTTTTCAGAATTTTTGGTTCAAAGTTGTAAAAAATAGTAAATTTTGCGAATGTGCACGGACAAAAATTGTTTTTGGCTCAATCCATGTGCTGGTCATTGACAGCGAAGTACTTAGACGGTTTTAGCAGAGTTTGCCTAATGCTAACTTATCCTATTTATATTTGTAAAATATCTTGATAATTTAATAAGTCTATTTTTAATAACAACAAAATATTGTCTGAAGCGTAAGCTCTTGTATATTTATGGCATTGAGTAATTGGTCTGCATTAAGAGTTTTCCTGAATTATAATTATTAATGAATTTTGAGTATATGAAAATTTAAATACTCAAATGGGACTAATGATGCCAAGTATTTTGTAACCGTTACAAAACTACTCTCTTGAGTTTAATATGCGTGTATATTTTGGTAAAAAGCAGTTGGACAAAATTAATGGTTAGAATAAATTTTAATAGTATCAAAGAGTCGGAGTCGGAAAACCATGAAGACCACGAGTCGGTGTCGGACTAGAAACATACGACTCCGCAACCCTGATAAATAGTCATCAAAACGTGACAGATGTCCATGTAGTACAGCGAAATAAGGCAGTCGTTTAAAGTACAGGTGCTCGGACACACACATCTGATGACCTCAGGACCACAGGCAAGGGTCAAGTTAATGTCTTTGGACTATAAATTCTGGGCTAAATTAAGAAGAACGTGGATTAGAGACAGAACTCGGCCTCAGAGAAAACCGTTTGCAAGTAATGTCTCCATTGGATTCCCATTTACTTCAACGATGAGGATACCAATCAAGAAACACATACAAGCAAAGGGTTCATAGCAGGATTCATCCAAGTGTCAACGTCGCACATTGCTGCACGAAGGCATCAGGGAGGAGGAAGGACGAGCATTGTGCAGCTCACAGTACAAGCGATGCGGCACATACGACTGTAGAGTGAATTCGTCACGATCAGTGCTTCAAAACATGTCTTTTTCTTCGAAAGAAAGCAACACACGAGTCCAGTGCAAGCGATAACACCATGAACCTCATACCGCACAGCTGTTACGCAGCCATATACACAGCGTAATTAATGCTATAGCCCACATCGAGTTAACATGAGCGTGTCAAATGCTGAACCATTGCCCTAATAAAACACTATTTACTGCGTACAGTAAGTCATCGTAGATAGATAAAATTCCAGCTCTAAGCCTGGTATAACAGCATCACGATTGAGCGGCCTTGTTGCTATCACAGCAACAGCAGGCAGGTGGAGACACCCGAAGGTCCTGCCGTCAATGTGCACTTGACATTCGCCGTTGAGTGGGTAATTAGAGGATTACGGTGCGATGCTCAGGTCATGTTGGAGGAAGTGTAACGTATTGACGCAAGAATTCTTTCTTACGGAAGTGACAGTCAAGCAGTGTATGGAAGCTATTATAGAGATAACACTGTATTACTTTCCTTAACAGTGCGGCTCGTACGTTACTTTCACATAACAAGGAAGCGGCTAACATTTTATAAGCACTGAGACGACCAATATGGTAGCAATGCATAGATAATTGCTTTACAGCAATAGAACAGTACAGAGATCAAACAACAACCTACTGTATTTCCCAAGAATCTTCAGCATGAAGACTCTCAGAACCAGCTCTCCGAGGATGACGTATGGCCGAAGCTGAAGAACATACCGCATATGACACGTAGGCTCTATGTAGCTGTTCCGCAGCGATAAAACCTAACAGGACCAGCATATAATAGATCAAGCAAATCATTCCAGAGCGAACACTAAGCAAAAAGTGATGACACAAGTAGCAAAAGAATTCGTAATGATGACAATGTTATTAACAACCAAGAGAAATGAGTTTACTGACGCGAAACATTCGCAGTTGTGAAATCATCTGTGCATGAAGGGCAGTGCAGAAAAAAATATACAGAAATAACCTTATGATGAGAGACTGTTGCATATGGAAACCTAAAAAATTGGGTGCTACTACGCATCGTCGCGTATGGAAGAAATCGACAGACCATGCAGACCAATGAGAAATGAAAGCGACACGAAGCACAGCCCACATTCGACACCAATATCGGCACGCTCCTGCGGCAAGCAAATAATTTGCAGCAGTAATTTGGCGTAGTGGCAGGTTCTATGACAGCTCGCATGAAGCAAGCGTCACGTTCTGCGGGTGCACGCTCCTGCCAGGGGCGGCGGTGTGCCCGCCCGTCCGCCTGGTGGCGGCGGCGGCGGCTCTATAGTGACCGCGTGCTCGGCTGCAACAGCTGCACGCATAGGCGGCCCTGCAATCTCTTGGAGTCATATCACTGACCGCTGGAGCGGAGCTGTATAGCAGACAGTGAGGTATCGCTTGGGTGCCTGCATCTGTCTGTGCAGGTTGATTAAACGCTAGCGAGGGGGCAACGACTTGAGAAGCTGCGCTCTGTGCAGGCGAAGGTGCATGCAGTAGTGGGCTGTACGTGTCCGAATGGATTGTACTTATTTCTTGCCTCCAGTCATAGTTTAGGGCCCTCTACCCACAGCATTATCTGCAGTTCCAACAGAGGAAGAAGGAGATGTATGAAGTATATCCAGAAAAACGTGAAACCCAAGCACGAGAGGATGTTTCTACGCAGGACTACAGCGCATGGCTACAGCGAATCGAAAAAGAAAATGAAGGAAATTAATTAATAGGAGAGTGAAACTGGAGAGAAACAAAGCTGGCGAGAGAGAAAGATGTCTCGCAGGTTTACAAATGGACTAAGAATGTTGTGGTTACCAATTTGGAACAGTACGTTGAGTAACGGTCGTATGTTTGACAATAAAAAGACCTTTTGTAATAATTCCTCAGCTGTTATGTACTATGTAGCAGACACACACCACAACACTACTTCTAACAACTTGCATGAGGTAACACAACACCGTATAGCGTCTTTTCCCCTTTATCTTCTTTTCCTTTCCTCAGTCATCCAATGTTAGTGATATTGACATAACGACAGTAGCTCATAGAGCGGCCGGGGCGTGCGTCTCGGCGGCTCTCTGGGAATGGGCCTGGAGGTCCGTCTACTGCCGACTGCCTTATCTAATCTAAATACTCGGCTGACACAAGCAAGCAAGACTCAGGATAATAACATAAAAAGAGCAGCAGGGCTCATAATGAAAATAGTGAAAAGAAAAAATAGGTTGCATAGAGCAACTCAAAAGCCTGTAGAGAGCCAGTGTGCTGAAAGAAACGTGCCAAATTTAATAAATTGATCTATGCTGTACAAACTTCCATTTTCTTGTTGTTTTAACTGTAACTGACTGTCACGTTCTGCTTAGAAAAGTGGAAAAAATTATGGGTCTAAATAGTACGAAAATAAATTGAAAACGAGTTTTAAACGAAAGTGATTCCTGATGAGTATTTTAGACAAGGTCAGGCTTCCAATGGCTGAGCCAAAATTTTTCGTTAGGTTACTAAAATAACTACTCGTACATTTGAAAATTAAACTTTTTCATCCGCACTGAAATGAAACAACACAAGAACTATGAGCAACATCAAAGCGTTCTCAAGATTTTCAGCTGCCTGAAGGTAAGAAGTGCAGCGAGGCGAGCGCTCCAGGTCGGACCAGCCTGCTGTGCGGCAAAATTTGTCCGACATAATGGAAGTTAACGAGGCGCGACACGAGTGAGCAGCACTGCGATCACCTCGGCTTTGATACGCAAAATCGGATCAGTGCGCGATGACGCCAGCAGCAGAAAGCGGTCCCTGCGACTGCATCCATAAAACGTCAGCGTAAGAGACAAGAGGAGCAGCTGTGCAACATCGCAACAAAGGGAGAGTGGATGTGGCTGGTGGTAATCTGCCTCAGATGAGAGGCCCCCTGAGGGCAGGACGGTAGCCAGAGGTCGACGGTCACACAAGTGCGCCTCAGGGCACCTGCTCAAATGACACAGCCACTGCTGCTACATGGGGCACTCGCTCCTGTTACCTCACCAGCATTCTGGGGTACACAGCACCCCCGCACTGATGTGTAACTGCACACAGTACACCTTCAGTGCAATAATCACGGTTCTCAAACAAGAGATTTAGCCTCCATAGAATCGCAAGCTGTCGTAGCTGTGGTACACACACGACGGTGCACAACTCGCGGAATATTACCACCGAAATATGGCCGCCGCTGCAAAAATAAACACCAACGCTGCACACGAAGGGCTGCGGGCAGAAGAGAGGCAGGCAGCAGCTGCGGCAGATGTGAGGAGCACGTAAGACGCACGATAGGCCGCACGGTCATGTGAAGGCCGCGGGGACGGCAGCGGTTGCAGCTATCAGAGGCCACCGCACATTTCCCACGTCTCTCCAACCGCCGTTTCCTTTTCACAATTGACGCATACCAGAGCACCGCGGCTTCCGTGACTCATCAAATAATTACGGTGAACTGTCACAAGTTTCAGAGCAAGAAAACTGCAACTGACTCGCTTATGAATGTGTGCGTTCAAACAAAAAGAGTGAGGTAGGGTAAAAGAAGCAATACATGACCCAAATGTCCGGAGGAAAGACAAATGAAAAAAAAGATGGCCACATTTATACAGCTGTATATCGCAAAAGAAAATGTTTGCCTATTCGGCAGGTGTATATTTTAGCCAATAAACAGATGGACAATATACATGTGGTAAATAAAGAACACTGTTTGATAGATGTTTAGAACGTGGCTGGTTGGAGATACAGCGTGTAGCTGTAGGATCCACACTGTTCTAATCTTTGGTGAAGAGTAAAATAATTTCACACTCGTAAGTGACGGCTAACATCGAAAACGAACACTTAAGTAAAGTACTCTTTGTCACACTGCTCACGGAAGGACAAGTCTTCAGCAATGAAAATTAAAAAGGCCGTGCAGAAGAAACCATTGAATGCTTTAGCCTAAACGTACCAAGTCAAGTGAAAAGAAATGCAACAGGAACTCGTATGGGCAAACGGACGAAAGCAACAAAGGAGATTCCATAATAGGGTGTGCCCATAACCACGATGCGCATTCAGATGCTACAAAATTTAAGTACGTCACAAAATGACACTCGATGAATAGGCTGCACACGTTTGCAACTTTAACAAAAATCTTAAGAGTGTAAATCTGAAAATAGAATCAATCGCCGGCGTAGGCAATGTCGGGAGCATCAATTAGTAACCAAAAACCTAGTGTCACGTGGGGTTGCCATTTCGATAAATTATGACCAAGCCAAGGAATAAGTAAACTCAACTGAAAATCAGAGGAGCATGTGCGAGTAACTACTGAACTTGGAGCGATTTTCGGTGGCTGGAAGCAGGAGAAATGAGAATCCAAATGATAAAATAGACCAGCGGCAGGGCTGTCAAGTGTGTGTGTCCAGTGACAGACGTAGAGGTTCCCAAAATGAAAATCTCGAAGCATGACAAAAGCAGCGCGGAGAGCGGCGCACAGCCCAACAGTCCTGACGCTGTTCCATCAGCAGCGTGACGCTTTCATCAGATGAGATCGTAATTAAATTCTTGGAGAAAAAACGGTGAGCGGATGTGGAGAGTTCGGGAGCAGTGCGGTGGGTGTAACCGCACTGCGGCGAGCAGGATCACAAAATTGGTGTCTAAGCCTTCCCCGTATAAAGCTAGCTGTAGCGAGAAAAGCTGCCTTGATTTATGAAAGGCAACCGGCGACATCAGCAGTGGATGCAAAATTGGTCAGCTCGCGAGGGCTTTCCGATAAATCATGGATGTGATCCCTGCCGGTATGCAGGGCAGAGCAGGGTAGTGCAAGAAACAGACTCAATCCTGTACCCATGCACAGATTTAACGGACCCACTGACCGTTCCTTGCCATGCTGAGCAATCTTTACACTGAGGAGTAGAGACAGCCATATACTGACGATTTTAGCAGAAGGCAACAACGCTAAAACTTTGTCTACGGTATTTCCAGAGTTCTATGAAAGTAAAAACAGTTGAGCACTGTCATAATAATTATATGGCATGATGGGGTTTAGTATATAGTGTAAAAACTTTCGCACAAATCTTCAGTATATAGAGTAAAACCAAAAGTGTTGAAATAACACAAAAGGTTGTGAATAATAATAGAAGTGAAGAAAGATTTTTTGTCGAAAATGAGACAATGGAATTGTATAAAATACACAAAAATCGACAGCATATACATACATCTAACGAATGGCCAACTTCTATAAAGCTGTACTATTTCGAAAAGAACATAACTTCCGGGCATGACTGACAGTATTCCAAAACAACTTAGTAGGCAGAACGTATCTCACCACAAGAATCTCATGCATGTTCGGGACACTTATTTCTTGATAGACGGAAGTGCAACCCAAATTTCAGTTGCAGTTACATGCTAGGGCATCACATCCAAAGAGAGCACACATATATTGCGATATTACTCTGGGTCTCATTAGTTGCACCAAAGACAATAATATCCCCGGTCTGTGTACGGCATGCAACACTGACGCAACGTTTTACGGTGGTCGGTTCAAGTGCCGAGCAGAGAAGCTTCGTTCGCCAATGAAAATAAAATTAAACTTTCCCCTACGCGGGAGCTATGAAAAAAGAGCACACCGTGAGCTAGTACAAGGATGGGCATGTCTTAAAAGCAAAAGGTCAGAGGGGAGTGAATAACTAAAGGCAAGCAATGCATAACATTAACGCTTCTGTAGCATCATCGCAATGAGAGTGGGGCAATAAGATGCACATCGGAGTCTTCCTTTCATTGTTCTACCAAGACTCGTAAAAGCAACATGCATTTCATTAACACTGGACAAACCCATTGCATAAGCACAATATGCAAATACGCATATGCATAAACAATGCTTTGTAGCCACTAAATTCATTTGCAATCCTCGCTACACAACCGCATGCTGTCACTAATACCTACAGTATTACCTACAGAGGCCCCACTCCCTGCGACACGTGTATCACCACAATATCAAAGGTAATAGTAATTGATCACTGTGGTTTTGATGAACCAACCACTTGGAATGTCACACGAACTTGTCCGACTTTTTCAATAGTACATTACCCGTTTCCAGTCTCAGGGGAGAAGAGTGAAAACTATGTGGCTACACATAATGTGAAGCGATATATATATATGAAACAGGTATGCTTCTATATCCAGGAGTTATCGAAGTTGATGAAATAGTCCTTAACTGTCAGTAATATTATACGACATAGCATAGCTTCAAACCTTTGTTCAAACTAATAGGCGAATGCTGAAACGCAGGTGTACAAATCCCACAATCAGATATGAGTCCCCAACTTGGACCAATAGGGCCGGAGAGCCCAGGAAGCAAAGAATGCAACGGGAGGACTCAATAGGACTGAAATAAAACATAGCTGTGACCGCACGTAGCAAATTTACATCACATCGGCGAGTCGAAGTGTTTTAGGTGTGGGAC
>LQNS02000225.1:791481-809277 GCA_001587735.2 Parhyale hawaiensis
CTCTAATCATAAGTTATAGCGATTCAATGAACTACCCGTAGAGCTCTGTTTCACCGAGGTTTTATCGCTGTCATTGTCGGAAGGGCGTATATTTTGCTAGATGGTTGTGATTGTGCTCTAGTGCGTAATCTGTATTACTACTTACGCCTTTCCATCTCAAACTTGACACAAACCACGAATACGGTAGAACACTTTTAGTGGCCTATAATAAATCCTATTAGAAGTTAAAAATGCAACTTTAAGAAATTTTTTATCCAAATCCCACTTCCCTAAAAAATTGACCTTGAAAGTTACCTAGACTGCAGATAAGTAGCCTCTAATGATCTTTAAATACAAACGTGAGTCTTTGATGGCCGCAAGAAACTAGTGAGGGAGACAGGGAAGACCGCTGACCTATAAGATTGAATCACGGGTAGCTGGAGCCTTCCTAGACATCACAATGGATGCTTCAAAGAGGAAAAGGAAGAAACACATAGTATGCCGACAGCAACGTGGAACCCATGCACGAGAGTGTTCCCGAACTGGTGGATGAACGCGCACGGGAAAGCAAATCGTGAAAGAGGAGAAAGGAAAGAACCAAGTATCAAAAGCCGGAGTTTAAAATTGGAAACAAGCGTGAGCTAGAGCTCGCAAGAAAGGTGTCCGGAAGGCCAACTGAGACTAAAGTAACCATATAGCTCACACAGATAAATACGGACTGTGATAAAAAAAGTGCATACAGACAAAGAGAAGTCTAGCTGACGGTTAGGGCATCTGAGTTACAGACTAGTTCTGATCTTAATTGTCAACATCCTTCTAATGATACAGCATTCAGTGTTAAATAGAGCATCAATGAAGATGGAATTCATGTATGCATGTACACAGCCATTGAATAGCAACGTAAACTTGCAAACAAGTAGTTAAAGAAAACAACAGAAAGATACTCGCTACCGAGAGCAGCCCATGTACATTGAAGAACGCCGTTAGTGCCGTAGCATACATAGCTACGCCGAAACTTGACTTTTTACGGTACTCATACAGTAAGCAGCCGGAGAACACTGGGAACAGAGTTAGCTCAATGAATGCACGCGTGAGTAGCGTAAGCGTGAAAGCGCAGGATCGCTGGAATCAACAGTCTGGCACATTCTCCATTTGAGATTTCTACAAAAGGCGTAGCGAGTTAGGCTCGTGGAGGTCGCGCAGCGCAGCCCCGTGACTCGACAGCTTTGCTGCAGCGCGCGCGCGAAAGTTCAAACGAGCCGGACAGACGCATTTTTTTCTTCGCAGTCTGTGTGTGAGATTACGAAAGGTTTACACGTGTTTCCCGGTATGAAAATTCTAAAGACAGGAGAATAATTGAATACGTCCGAGCATTTGAATATAATAAGTGTTAATATTATTGAATTGGTTATTTTAAAGAGTCCCTAGCCAATGCAAATACGTTCCGAGAGAGGAAAACAAAAAGATGTGTACAGAGTACCTAAGTGGAAACAAACTTAGAACCCATGCACGCGGGTGATCCTACACAAGAGAACAGAAAATCGAGAAACACGAATTAAGAAGAACAGAACCAAGTAGCTCTCAGGGTTGCGGAGTCGGAGGATTTGAGGGGAAGTCGGAGTCGGAATCTCACTTGCTCTAGGAGTCGGAGTCGGAATTTTTAGTCCGACTCCGGGATCCCATTTATAAACAAATATCATTCAATTCTAAATTTTCAGTCACAAATTTAAAAAAAATGCAAATATAGATTTTTTTTGTACATTTCTCTTTTACAGCTATAGCTACCATGTATTTTCCTATGCCATATGATGAGGCCATTGAGAAAATGATAGGTAGCACTTTCGCACCTTGTACATTTTGTGAGGGGGGGCATGGGGGGGGGGGGCAAAATGATCATTTTTAGACCGATTGTTCAGAAATTTGCATAGTATATGTATTTTAGAAAAAGAAACACATTTTGCTCCTACAAATTTTTTGATTTAGGCCTTCCTTCCTGATATTTAAATTTCAGAACAATCGATAGAAAATTTAGTATTTTGCCCTCCCAGGCCCCCCCTCACATAATGTACCAGGTGCAAGTTTTACCAAAATTTGGTTAATGTCCTCATGTCCGCTCTTTAATATCCCAAATGATGCAAAACACCATTGTATATGGACAATACACCTAGCATCTTTAACTTGATATATGTTTATACTAGCAAAAATTATTTGGACATGTTTTATGTTTACATCAAATATTTACTAGTTGGACCTAGGAGTCGGAGTCGGGAGTCGGAAAATCTTGAGGACCAGGAGTCGGAGTCGGAAATTCTGGAGGGCCAGGAGTCGGAGTCGGACCTTGAACCCTCCGACTCCGCAACCCTGGTAGCTATCATTGAAAATATGACAATGGAAGAAAGAAGAGTTGGCACGAATGAAAAATGTCCAGAAATCCTAACTTGGGGAGGCTATGGTAACCAATGGGGCGCCCTGTGAAAGCTACTTCCGCTAACATAGGATGGATGAGGGGACGTGATCTACTTCATAATATAGGATGGGCGTACCTAAGTGACCTCACCCTATGACCTACGGCCCATTCTTTACATCTGAGGGGACTTGAAAAATGTGTAGATGCTCAAATATATACGTAGCAACAGTAATCTTTCAGCCAGCGCAACAATGATGCAATCGCTACGGCACTCTAACCTGTCAATATGATGTTAAGATAACACGTCACAAAATTAGCGTCCAATTTCACAGAAGTTCTGCAATTGGGGCAAATAAAAGGTATAGGTACGCTAACAGCAGGGAAGCGCTTGTACAGAGATTTTAATGAGGGCTGCGGAGCTGGATGGAAGTCCGACTGTGTCGAAACTCCAGGGATCAGTTAGATTCAGACTCCGACTAAGACTCCTTACATCCCAAAACGTCAGACTCCCACTTTGCAACCAAGCAATGATAAACGTAACATACAGAGCAGCACTGCGTACGTGTTAAACACATGTTAAGCAAATGAGAAGTCTACGGAGGCTGCTCTGAATGCACGTTTTTGACATAAAAATGTCACAGAGTCGTATAAGGCAACTCGTCTCCGGGAAAAGAGACTGTCGCATCAATCTGATCGAACCGCACGTGCTGAAAAAATTAAAGATGTGATGTAGTGATTTTTGAGAATGTCGTGAAATTCGAAGAATTTGAACAAGGAAACAACAAAGCCAATTTCATGTATGGTAGTACCGGTATGTCTATAGAAACGTGAAACCCATACACAAGAGTGGATCAACGCACATGGGAGCATGCAGAGAAAGAACAAAGCAAAGCATCATTAGTAGGAGTATGAAAACGGCATGAAGCCAAGTGGGCACGAAAAACAGACTTCCGTAAGGTTTAGTAAATGGCTAAGTTAGCCTACAAAATCCCCGCGGAATCGATGCTCACCATAATATATAGGTTGGGCGAACCAAACTAACATAAGACGTGGTCACAAAAAGACGTTTATAACGGTATGTCCTATGGCCATCGTATGCCCCCTGAAGAGTATTGGAATATAGTAAGTATTAATCTCGATATTTTTAAAACTTTATTATAAAATAAATAACAGACCGTAAAATAATGAGTTGTGGCAAGATCAAAGACCGTTCGTTGTCAGTTCGTCGTACCAGACAACGGTATTAATAAGACAGGTGCAGCACGGAAGTATCAGTAAGTTAGGAGCATAGAGATATTAGTCATTTCGCGAAGGCCGAGACAGTTCCGGCCTATTCTCTCATTGCATAGCTACCGGTAATGTTCACTTCACGTTCCATTCACGCACACTAAAAGAGACTTCTGCGACGTGGTACAAAGAAATATAGCAAGTTCAAACGTCGTTAAATTGCGTTGGTTCTTTAACAGCGAATGCCAATAGGTTACATATGAACTGTGTCATAAAGCAGTTATAAAATCACTATCTTTGATATAGATGGCGGTTGTAGCATAAGAGTAAAATAAGAGTATAGAATATAAAGAGATACCGGGGAACATACCTGCAGAAGTCATCTGTTCAATAAGGTAGTGCAGAGGAGCGCTGAGTTCTCGCTCCTCAGCCTGGCCCAGGCCGAAGTCGAGGGCGCAGTAGAGCACCCAGCCCAGCTCCGCCACCATCTGCAACCAAAACAATACCATTAGCTCTCAGTGTCACTGTCAGTCCATTGCTTTACTACACTAAGCACCATCTGACACTGATTCGAGCTTCTGTGGGGAAAACAAAAGACCTAAAATGTAAAGCCGTACTGGAAAAACTGAACATGAAAAAATAACACCGAATCTTGTTTTCCGTAAAGTCACAAGAATTGATAGGTATGTTACACACAGATAAACAATACAATAATGAAAACTTTCTGAGTACAATATACGTACAGTAATATATCTGCATAACCAATATAAAAGTTGTAGAACTTTTTTTGGGTAACAAGTAGCCGTTTGTTTCTAAAAAAAATCATTCAGTTTATAAAGTCGTTGAATACAGCACCAGCGATTGAATACCAAAGTGGGGTATCCTTGGGGAAAGTAAAATTGCGTCAATCAATACGACAGATGAAGCCGAATCTTTGTAAAAATTCTTTAATCCGGTTCGAAATCTTTCAGACAGCAAGCAATCAGTACATTCCACGTCCACTCGAAGCTGCAGCACAACGACCGACATAAACCAATGACCTTTATCATTTTCTCTGATCAGGAACTGTCGATGAATCTAAGCAGCAAATTGATTTTGAGGAGCTAACCAGCGGAGCGTGATGGAGGACGGGATCACCTCCCACGCGCCCGCCGCCCGGCCGGCCGCGGCCCATCCGACTGTCGTTGCTGCTCATCGAGGTCACGTCAAAACCAGGCGGCACGGAATAGCATTGGTGAGTTTTACGGCCCAACACAATCACGTTTGAGTCGCGTTCTTACGCACGAACTCTCATTTGGGCTCTTTAGGGAGAAAACGCTCGAAAACACGTCCATATACGCGACCTTAATGCATGACTTGGCCTGGGTATTTGAAGGTAACACTTGTCCAAGCGAGTTCCCTGGAGACTTGACGTAACGCAACAGCGTGACTGGAGGTCTGGCTTGCAAATGCACTTAAGACCTCACGGTAACTTTATTTCTATTCTCTCTAAATTATACCATGAAGTGGGGCTATGATCACGACGGCAATAAAGCCGAAACGACCGCAGTTTTCGAAGAAAAGCTCCGAAGAAGAAGCAATAACGGAGCTCAGCCCACCCTCGTGGTTCACAAGTTGTGTCGAGTGTTCGCGCTGCCAGCGAATAAGAAAATAATAGAAGCTGGAAAGCCTAGAGTGTGACAAGGAGACGCACACATCGATAGAACCGACCACACAGTACGTGAGGAACAAACAATATACCGCACTGCTGGTGAACAGGAAAAGCTACGTATAAAATAACTTAGGATGCTTTCCGTGAAACTACGCAAGTGCAAAAGTGGTGAAAAATGATCTACAGAAGACCAAAATTTGAAAATTCAATAAAGTGGATAAGGACTAGCACGCTGCACAGAAGACGCTCGCGCATAATGTACTCACAAAGCTACAGTGGAAAAAAGATAGGAATTACCGAGGGTGAGGTTGCTCTTCGTGTCTCTTCCATTTTGGCGTCGCCTCTACGCAGCATTATCGTCTCGAAAAAAAATGTTCACTTCAATAGCCTACCAAAACATCAAGCACGTATTCGTTACTTCATGAGTGGTATAATTACTTTAAAAAGTCACGTGCGTAAGAACATGAATGACAGACGTATAAAGACAATTCATGATCATCTTTAAATTAAAAATTCTAATTAGAAAATTATTAGCATCAATGTTTTGAAGAGGATGACGCGCATTCCGATGAAAGTAGGTTTTTGGGCATCACCAATACGCCATAGTTGTAAGGGCTACTTATGGAAGTGCCTGTAGCTGCCAAAGCCAATGAAAATACTATACCTGGCCGCGAGATGAGCGTGGTAATTTTTTAAAGTAAATTTTTGCTCAAGGACGTAGTGAATATATCACTAACATATAACGGGATTTGTAAATATCTTGTATTTTTCATCTGCGATGTCTTACATACAATTACTTCGGTCGATAAAAGTTAACAGCTAACGAGATCCTGGAAACGGTCGATAGCATTTTAAATGAAACAAAAAACTAAGTCTATACAATGAGGGTGGATGTTCTGTGGTATCTATTGCCTGGCAAATATAATAATAAAATTGATCATCTTACAAGCCCTTAATGGTTACAGTCCTAGCTCACATATCGTCGTACGCAAATTCTCCGAGATCAGTAGAGAAACAACAACTATAGGACTTGTAGCGGTCACTCACCGGTCACGAAAAAAGTGCACACAAGCACGCCAGTTTACCTGAGAACAGAAAATTTGGCTGGAAAAGGAAACATATAGCAAAACAATTCCATTAACTTCAACACAGCTGGCTCATAAAAAAACATTCTCCCGCCGAAACTCTACAACGAAGGAAGCCTATCATATACAAGGGACGTAAGTGTACTTTCGAAGAATTACAAGTGACTGCAGAGTATTGGCACCATTATAACTGTTTTACCTGTTAAAGAACACAGCGTAGAGGACATCGAATGATATTACAGAGGCAATTTCGCCGTTAGGTCAGCAGAGACCGCCTATAGACTGCAGAGATAAGAGCGCCATTGCAGAACACGGCTGTGCGCGAAGCTGCAGGGCCACCGAAGCTCATTTCCGGCGGGATGCAAAGAAAACAGCACGCGTCTCTTTCTTTGCTGCACACTGCAGCCGGGAATTGCAGCGGCAAACACGAACTTTTAGAGAAGCCGGGAGGAAGATAACGCAATAGGTAGCTACAGCAAAGGTGCGTGGAAAGGAAAGTGGTGACGGTGGCTTCATATTATAGGATAATTGAGTGGAGAACTTTCAACTCTTGAGTCATGGACATAACCAAACTCCCAGTAAATTCAAAACGAGATGCACTTTTGTAAAAAAAAAAGCATAAAGCCGAGAAAGTCTTTTTTTGACTTTCTTATAAATTAAAAGTGCATCAGATGAGATATTCAATAATGATGGTCAAATTGCGAACATTTCCCGTAATGTTTCCACAATTACAACACGATGACTCAAAGTAATGACAAATCAAAATGCGTTTGCCACGATCAGAATCATCGCTGGACTTTTAATGGCTGGATAAACGACTTTATTCTTTACTATATGCTTTCAATTCTCGAACTAATTTTACTTAGAAAATTACGTCTTCCTTTGTCCCAGACAAGTGGTCAAAGATCAAGCCAGTCAAAGTGTCAATATATCGCGGGCATTGTCTAGACCTTTCAACTTGATGGTAAACAAAGGCGGTGCCAAATTCATGAAGTGAAGACAAGATAAAGCAAACGATCCACCTACAGAAGACGCCCAAAGTCCTAACGATCCGTGCTCGTTTGCGTCTGAGTACAGTGGGGGCCAATAAAGGCTTTGCTATTAATTAAGATAGATATGAAGAAATTTGATTATGGTAAATTTATTACTTCAATACATATTTAGCAGAAGTTAAATTATTTTCTGGAACGTGGTTATTGTGTTTCATTCGGGAATATCCTCACCATTTTATAAATTACTTTTTTAACAGCCGCGTACTAAGCAGTTGCATTAAAACAAATATAGGAGTATGGATAATTTCAAAATCAAGCGTAATTGCAGGTGCGTCATAAAAGCCAAAGTATTGTCCTGGCAGAAATACTATTAAAACAGTCTCCAGAGGCTGAAAAGATTAAAAAAAGAAAGAGAAGTAACGGTCCAGAAGCACGCAGAGGGCAGACGCTTTCTAAAAGGCCGCCACTGAGATGAAGCGCGCAGGTTATGGCGGCAAAGGGCAGCTCGCCGGAAAAATGCACTGAAGCGCATTTCGATGAAGAAATTAGGAGCGAAAAAGAGAGAGGAGCGTGGACGAGAACACAAAGGAGGGCGCCACTGTCGGGTCACAAGCTCTGCAGCCCCACACGCTGCACCAACATCCGTCACATTACCTGGATATTTCTTTGTTACCAGCCCTGGACTGGCCCTATAGGTCCTGGACTCATGGTCCAGGCAACTGCATACATCGAGCCTCCGCACGAGGGACCCCGCGGACTCCAAGTAGCCCCAGCCTTTGCAAGCTGAACCAAGCCGACTACATACGCCAAGTCTTGTAAGCTTGACCACATCCATGAGGTGAATATCTAGAAAGTCGAAAGCTAAAGAACGCAAGGTACATACATTCATTCACTCGATTACTTGTACAATAGGAAACACAATGGCAATGTGAACGAGCTCAGTGAATGCGGAGTCCGCAACCACGCGGGCTCAACACAAGACGACTGCGCTTATTATATATATCCCCTCCTGCGGAAATGACAAGTCTTTTCCCAGATCTTTAGGTTCTAAAAACACAATTAAAACCACAATGAATCGGGAAGATGATTAAGCGAAGCGTAAGAGGATGAGGCCGCAACTAAGGTTTAACAAAGTCGATTGTTATACTGACGTTACTCTCAGCACTGACCACAGTTTAACTGAGTTATTTCGACAGGATCAGCTGTGCTGCATAGACAACAAAGCATGCGCCCGTCATTACTACGTTCCGCATGACGTACCACACAAAGGACCGCTTGCAGTACACAATTTCAAGCAAAAAAAGGTGGCCGGCAGCTGCGTGAGGTGAACGGGCCAGCACAGCGTCAAACTTTTACGGTTTTATAGTCCAATTTAACCGCGATTACGCATGAAGCACCAGCTGCTTCGGCACAACATTTTGCCATATTACGCCGACGCGTATCATTACTACGTTGTCATATTACGTTGGTGCGTGCCATTACTACGTTGTCATATTACGTTAACGCGTACCATTACTACGTTGACTTCCGCAGACCTTACATCACAAATGGGATGAGGCCGTGGAACCACAAACTTGAGCGTAGAACTGGGAAGGAAATTTCGCACTCTACACAGTTCGGCGCCTAACTTAAATTTGCTCAATCAGCGCTCTTAAGAGTAACATCAACTACGGTACGGAGTACAAATGAATCACTGTCATGGCAAAGAGGATTCCTCTCGCGTGAAAAGGAAACCGTCTGTGTATTATTCTCGGAAACAACACTGCAGTACGAACACGCAAAAATTTAGTCCATGGCTAAAAAAAAATGGAAGCGAAGCTGGAGTTTCATGACTATTAATATCTTCAGTTATATTTAATATCCTAGGCAGCAATACTTGTTTAACGCATAATATTTAGTATAAGTATATAAGATTCAGCAAATATTTAACGCGTAATAAAATAGCTAGGCTGCGAGTACTAAAAGCGTGCAGAAAGAAATTCGCAATTGTGACTTCACATAGCATTGTTATTATAAACTTGGCAACACTGAGGCATGAGAAATTTGACAATATAAGGTTATGAAATAGATTTAAATTTTTAAAATATTGTGAAGCGTGAGTAGGTCCTTTCTCCCTAATACATTAGTAGAGAATATGACGATTACTTCTTAACACATAACTGCCACTATACGTGAGTGCTGCGTTAAAACTACAACACAAGCATGTCGTGCACATCGTTCTACGTGTTCATGACTCTACTACGACGAATAAAGGCAAATCCATTCCCGTCTCAAGTGCCTAAAAATATAAAAATAATTGCACAAGCCAATTTAGTTATAATGAGCATATAGGAAAGGAGTCAAGTCACGATAAAAGCCAGTTAGTAAAATATACGCAGCTAAAATTCTGGAGTTGCGCAAGGAAACAAACTCACAAAATGAATGGGACTGCAGCGAGTGCACGCGAGAACAAGTCCAGCGGCCGAGGACAGCCAGAAAAAAGAGAAAGCCACAACTATGTGAGTGATCACCATGTGAGCTCCCCTGCCGCGCGCAACAGCAACCCGAAAATCTCTAATAGTATAATTCATTAAATTTTCGGGAACAACGAACAAAGCACAATGTAAATCGATTACTAATTTTCATAAAAAATAAAGCCTAAACACAACCAGCAAATTCTTGAAATAATGCCGAAATAGTAGTGCACAAAATATGATTAGATACAATATTAAGGCACACCAAGAAACGCCTGAGAGATGGTTCGTAATGCACCGTCCATGCGCTACGGTTCAATACAGAAAAAGGTGCCGCTAAAAATAATACCGACCGTTTTTGGTCATACTCTGAACTCCCGGAGTCGCAGCCGAAATGTGCGGCTACCCTTTTAGATCAACGGTACTTTACAGCCCGTAACCGACTGAAGTGAAAAATTAACCAAGTCCAGATAGCAGTAGGGATAAAGGAACAGAGACAAATCGATGTTAAGTATACTGTAATTGTTGAATTTTTGCTGATGGTAGATAAACCATCTAAGTTCGTTCATAGGACTGTGACGCACTTGACATACAAGCAGAGGGAAACTAGAACGGCTGCAGCTAAACGTAACTCCAGTTTAGCAACTAGTTCAAATTTTATTTTAACTGTCACGTCGCTATCTACACAATAAATAATACGTTGACTGCAGCAACTTAAAGATAATGTTTGATACATAAAATAAAAGCCGAAAATTATCAGCGCAATGTGATGATACATACTGTATCTTTGTTATGAGTATCTCATGAATGAATATAGTGAGTCCCATATTATATCGAATCTGGTATCTTCAATACTCTGAATACAACGTAAAGAAGCATTGACAAGCGCTAAGTCTTGCAAGCTATATAGATTTATACAGAGGATCGGCACTCAAGGAAGCAGCAGAACAAGAGTGCTTCACACGACATACATTATGGCAAGGTCGTAAAGTATTCTGCTTAACTTCTCGATGTATCTCGATAAGATCAGACCAGCAACAGAATTACCTTAGCAGGCATTACATAGTGAAGAGGACCCTAGCTTTATAAGTCGTTCATCAATAGTAGTGATACCGACTTCAATAATACCGCGGATGAGCGCTGTACTTAAGACGATAAGATATGAGGTTGCATGGAGCTCTAATTCTGCTATGCTGAACGAAAGAAAATATAATTATTGTCTCACACGGGTGCTGTGCTGGCGTGTATATGAGCGCACAGCACCCTCTGATGGTACCCAGTCCCAATGCTGACACTGGGTGTACATAATAGTTAGACGCGAATCTGTTCACAACTTGACAAAACAGGCTACAGATAATCAGCGTTTCGGCAAAGAACAGTGCGCAGCAACTTCATAAGCGATTCTTTTGAAATATTTCAAGAACGAACCAAGGCACATGTCCAAAATCGATGAATGTCATAGCAACAATGTTCACAGTGCATTTCTCACACAGTTAATATGAGCCACACGCAAGATTTCTCCCTAGAGAAATCCCTAATTAAGGCAAAGCGAGCATATGGGGCAATTCAGGGCATCAATTAATTCCTTGACAAATTACCTCCGAGATTGCTGGACACTGCCCTGCCAACGGGATAGTGAGGGGTATATAGGGCGAGTAGAACATATCGCATTAAATTAAACTTTTTTTATGCATTCAGCGGCGTCGTCCGCCGTTCATCTGCGCGCAATTATTCTACAGAAAGTAATTTTAGATGAAGATTTCTATGAGCACAGCGTATATAGAATCAATCCAGACTAAACAGCATGCAATAAGACACGCGCATTGACACACATGACGCTAAGAATAATACAATAATAAATAGACAAAGCACTCGAGTCTTTAGAACGTTCTAATATTGACAATAAATTCTCAGCCGTTAGCCTTCAAGTACATAAAATTATGCAAATTAAATTCTCCTTAACAATGCTGGAACAATTGTTACAGGCAGGTATAAAGAATTTCATCGTAAAACAGGCAGAATGAGAAACTATTAAGACTTCGGGTAAAAATGACTATGCATGGCCTAACAATCCATCAAAGAAATCGTTTCTTGATGAATTGTGATTTGGAAAATCTGAAGACGGAATTTTATCACGGCTGACCAGCTCTACCTTGACCAAAATTCCGTCTTCAGAAATCGTTTCATGGTGGCCTAGTTTGTTACTGCTCGTGGCAGACTGGCTCAAGCTTCTGCTCTAGCATTATTCTGATGTTTGGAGCTTTTGACCATTCTGAGCTGCAGGCCTAACACGCACGTATGAATTACACTTTTTTATAAGCAATTAATCATCAGTAACTCAGAGCAGCCATCCAGTGTTGATGTGATTTTGTATCGGAAATAATTTACTGGTTGCGATATATGTGAACAGGGAGGAAATGTTAATGGCGGATACGGGTGGCAGAAGGTTAGGAAAGTATGGAAACATGGTTGAAAAACATCCTTGATTAAGGATTACTTTCCCTCCTTAATTATGGTTGGAAACCTTGGAATTAGCCCAACCATAAAAGTTGGAAAGCACCCCATAAATGCCGGTGATTATTAATGATTTGCAACCAAGCTCGATCATAATCATAGTTGTTTCCTACGATAATTTCTGATAGGGTATAGCTACATTTTCCATGGAAATATGGTACGCAATATTAAGATTTAAAAGCCTGTCTTGTCCGGTATGAATTTGAGACAGAGAAGTTGGGTTCGTTACTTGAAATGGAATCGTAAGCGTCAGAAACAGCCTTTTTACGGTGAGGCGGCAGAAAACTCCATTGGAAGGAAAAAATTGAATTTTGGGAGATCTGAAGAGTAACCGATTACAGCTTAATTCTGGAAAATCACTTCAGTCACCTGTCTAAAATTCCGGAAAAGTCATGCGTCGAAGTCTCACTTGCGCTGATCAGTTGGTCGCGCCCTCCAAAGAACGCCGACGCACGTTCTCTAGAGCAATTTTCAGTTGCACTTGATGCCCAACCATGTGAGACAAGTCTCATTCGGTAACTTCGTAAAATAACGCTCAAATAAATCATGGTATCCTGTATACAGGGCCCAGTGACTTATCAGCGGCTTGTACTTCACTGCACTCATTGGTATACTCGTGTTGCTGCGTGCCTGAATGAATCTCCTAAAATTCCAGCACCAAGCTCGTCTACAGTCTACTGAAAATGTTTCTGCAAAGCTACGCAGCGTGACCTAATGGTGGTGAGAATCTGATCCGCCTTGACAAGATTAAAAGGTGAAAAAAGAACTGCATTGTATCATAGTTGTTTTGAGAGATCAGAATACTTCAACTTTCTGAGCTAGGTACCTATATCTCGTAAGAAGTAACGCAGAAGAGCTCAATAACCCTATCATCTTTTCAAGAATAAAATTTTAAAATAGTTGAATGATAAAGTGAGAAACTAAGAAAGAAGGAAAGACCAAGAACAATTGTTTATTCCTTGGTCAGATACAAACAACGTAAATAAGGCACGATCTGTAGCACTGACCACAGAGAGGAAGCCCTGGTAGCCCACGTCATAATTTGAAGCCGGACTTGGGGCGCCAGTTCCATTGTAGAAAAAATAATCAGATCACGTCGTTAAGCCTGAAGACAGGGCTACTTCAAAATGCCTCGTCCACTGACCAAAAAAGAGGCAATCGACTAGCGAGGCAGCCGGCGACTCGTCCTGGATGCAGGTATTGAATTTCTGGCAAAACCAGCGACACCTCCGGAGCCTCCGCAGCACAATGCCTTCACAAAATTCATGCAAAGAATATTTCGTAAAGACTGCCGCAACTTGCAAGGCGGCGCAGAAAAATAAAAAGCCTGCAAGAAATATAAACAGCGAGTAAATGAATCAAAAGGAAGCAAGAAAGATGCAAAATGCTGTAAAGAAAAGACTAGGAGCTGCGATAGTTCGTCGTCAACTAGTGACGATGTGGATGTTTGCCGCACCACGAAGAGAGATGGAAAATGCCGCCAATACAAAGCTGAAAGCAGCGATAATTCACCACCAACAAGCGACGACACAGGGGATGACTGCAGTGCAAGGAAAGAGGCAAAATGCAACCTTTCACGGTAAAAACAGCCAACGAAGCATCAATTCAAAGGTAAAAAAGGGTAACGATCCCATCAGAAGAACGCACACTACTTTGTCTATGGTCCAAAAAGTTGTGAATTCACTAGTTTTGATAATTTGAAGCTTAATGGTCCTGACCTCGGCAGTCCATCAACAACTGACAACAACACTTGCGAATTAAGCTGCAAATTTCCAAATTTGAATTTACAATCAGATTATTTTTCGTCTTCCAACGAAACGCTATGTTCCTCGCCAACATTTCGGCATTGCTCTCTCTTGAATTCCGACACGGAAATTGTGGACACGCTTCCTACGTATAATACGTAAGCCATTCATGGAAAATTTGGAAAGAAAAGGCCAAGTAAATTACCTACGAGGTTCCAAAACAGCCCGAGCCATAATGAGTTAGAAATTCTAAACTTGAGGGAAGCAAATAACACAAAAATGGGCAAAGACCGCGTTACCACCGGCAGCAAAGATCTTCTAAAAATGAAAAAGAACAGAGAAAAAATTATACCGTCTGATACATTTAGTTTGGCCTCAACTACTTCAGAATTATCATTATTCTAGTGCTGAAAACAACGAGAAAACAATAATTGCGAATAATATACACGCAATCTTCGAAGAAGTACGTCAATACGCTATCAAACTTACATCATCCATATGAAAATCTTATTCCCAACGATAATTGAAGCAACAGACACTGGAACGGCAACATTAAGCAACTTTTCCACACGCGTTTTCTGCAGCTGAATAGGTGTTCCAGTGAGTGTAATTATGACTGCAATTGGAAAAACTTGGAGATGACGGCGACCCCATTGCTGCCCCGACTTATAAACTGATATGCACCGAGTACTTTCTCCCGCACTGGAGGGTGAGGTGACAAGCAGAGCGACACGGGCACGGGGTAGCGACGGGTGGAGGAATCTCAGGGTTGTGCATGCATGGGGCGCTGGGGCAGGTGACATGCAATACAAAGTTGAGAATAAAGCGTAATGCAGTTGTAAACATTGGAAACTACTTTAAATTGGAAACCACACAACAGTTGGTGAGGCAAGCGAAAACTACTACACTGAGCAACCGGCTATTCAGCAGCCGCAATGGGGTGTATGGGATAGTAGAATTCTACAGTGGGATCGCTTGAAACAACATCGAAGAGGATAGTGCCAAGAACTGCGGATCTCAGCGTCCACAAAACAGCCATAAAAATGTTGGCACGCTTGTGACTGAAACAGAAATTACTGTAAATTGCGTCGAATGTTGTGCAGTTGCTTCAAATACTGGTACACCATACCTTGCTCATCTGATAAGTAAGAACTAGCGCACTACCATAGACAGTTGGCGATCCTTATCAACCCACATACATTTCTACGGCTTGTGCATGTTCATCAGTTTTATAAACAAGATGTAAGAATGTTTAACAACTGTTATGTTTTTAGGGCCACGCATTTTCTATAAAATGTCGGCATTACTCCTTGCGTTACTGAAAACTTAAAGTCTATGTATCGGCATAAATTTTGTAGTGTATGCCTCGTGGAAACCGTCACGGCTAATTTGTTCTTTAATAAAACCGCTATCCTTCTAGTTCCGAACGTTGTTTCAGTTCCAGATAGCTTAGAAGGCACAAAAGATTAGGAACAAATATATATACATATACTTGTTGGAACAGGAGTAGAGCAAACATAGTCAGGGCTGCATTTAAATTTCTTTGACTAAAAAAAAAACGGTATGGCACTTGAGCTCCCAGATCGAGTAGATTTCAACATCTACATAGTTTATCTGGGAGCATTTAGCACTCAGATAACCTTACAGGGTTATACTAATTGCTTGACAGCTAATTCAGCAGTGCAGATGTGTGCCGACCCCGCTAATATGCACAAATATCCGTAGCAGAGCTGCCACCCTGACACTGGCACATTGCTAAGAACCAATTTTAAGAACCGCGGTTAAAATCCCGTAGAACATCATCAGTGGGGAGACCATTCCAGTACAGAAGATGAAGATCAAGAGAGCAGTCACAAATGACTTATCAGGCCAACACAGCGGCAATTATGCAGTGTTGTGGGACTCTCACTATCAGGCAAGAGAGCTGTTTGGCCGGTATCTCAGCTCGCTTCCAAGACATTCACTTATCTGGCGTTAATTTATGAGCGACATACCGCAAACACGCAGCCAACGAACGGTATAAGGACAATCTCTGGGTGTAGGACACAGCTTGTGTTTCTTCTCGTTCTGAGTTGTGGCATCCCGGCGTACACGACAGAGACCGGAGTTTTTCCTTCCAGCAAGCTTGACTTGCATGGCAGTGCGAGAGACACTATGGTATTTCTTGACTCTATATTTCATTTTATAAGACACAGCTTTTGATCCCGCTTAGATACATTCATCGCAACCTCCGTTGTGTTATCTGCGTATCAACATATATAAGACTTATGAGATTTTTTTTTATTTTAACCTGACGAAAGATCAGTAAGTCTTTTCAAAGCTCGACTCAGCAGTGCGTACGGCCTGTTATCTTCATCTTGATTCTATCGACCAATGCATGTTTCTGCATTCATAGGAAAGTACCAAATGCGGGCATCTGTGGGGACAAGCATGCAAGAACTAACGCATAAAAAGGTAGTGTTCACTTGAATGGAAATGTTCATCGAAAACGGTAAAAAAAGTACAAGTTATTGCTTAATAACTTATTTGTTGTAGAACGGAATTACGAACATCTTGCAAGAAATTTATCCCCTTAAAAGGCACTTTGCTACGCTATACTGACGAAAATCGTGATGAATAATAATGTTAATGGAGATTGGAGAATAAGTTGAGTTAAATCTATTTATAGGGAAGACATCAGAGGTTAGGAAATAGAAGTAACTCTGCCGACTTCGATACAGGGAATAGTCACAATAAGACGGATGCCAAACGGGTGATGTACTTATAGCGGAGATCGATTCCATATACCGATATAATAAAATTGATAGCTATACATAGTAAAGAAATAGCACGAATATAGAAAGCAAAAGTGGGCAGCACTTGCAAAATTGAAGCTGACACTGGAGGCGCTTTACAATGCAAGCTAGGTCGCTTAATTATCTACGGGTCTGGAGTTGGTCTGACCGGTACAGTCTCTGGACAAATTATGAAACGTGGTGATATTTTAGGTAGGTACCTATTTTGCATAATTCGAGCTTATCAGGATAGAAAAATCAAACTACAGCAATTTCAACTAATTCGTAACATTTAAGTAGCACAATAAACGTTTCTATGCAGATATGTACGAAATATGCAGAGAAGGGACCAAAAACATCAAGCTGTGGGTAATAATTTGTCCAGAGCCTGTACGTGATCGGACCATATTCGAGACACAGACGCAGGCCTGTACATTAGGAGACCTTGTCGTTACTCACTCGCACATGCGCTAGGGGCTGTAGCCGTGCCCGGCTTCAAGAGAAAACGAGAAAGCGAAAACTTTAGCAAGGCAGATGTAAGCTTTCCCCAAGATGTTGTGTTGCTTTCAAGCATTCCATTAAGCCACTCATAACAACCAAGATTGTAACACAGTAATCAAGAAGTGCTGGTATCGGTACTGAACGCTGGTCGGATTTAAAATGTGAAAAACGGATATCAAAAGATACCTTCCACTAAAGCGATTTAATTGCAAAGTGAGTTTAATAAACTACTACTGAGTAGGAAGACGCAGGTATAGGACAGGTGTTACGGGGTATGGATACAAGAGAAGCTGTTACGGGGTAAAGAATATGAGAGATGTATAGATATAATAAATGAATGATTACGAACGAATGAATGGGATATAGATAAATGATTAATTGCGAACGAATGATCCAGTTGATCATTCACGGAAAGTAGCACATGATAGAATTGTACCTATGAAAATAATATAGAAAGAAAACATAGAG
>LQNS02000225.1:813214-844989 GCA_001587735.2 Parhyale hawaiensis
TCTAACTCTCTCTATGTTTTCTTTCTATATTATTTTCATAGGTACAATTCTATCATGTACCACTCTTATTTCCCATTTCCATACCCCGTAACAGCCTTTCTTGTATACATACCCCGTAACAGCTTCTCTTGTATCCATACCCCGTAACACAGGAACTGATAATAAAGTGGCCACAAATTGGGCGTAATTCGAGCAGTCTCGCACAGGGTACAGAGATAATTCTACATAAGGATCTAGTCAGTATTCACATGACCCGAAATTGAATCAGTATCATTTATATTGGATACCTAGTTCAAACCTAAACCTCTGTTTCCACAACAAAGGCGAACTCAGAGAGGAAGAAGTATGCGAAATATAGTATGTCAATAGAAACGGAGAGCCCATGCATGAGGGTGTTCCCACACAGAATTAGCGCGCATAGGAACAGTAAGTCTGGAATGAAGAGAAAAGACCAGAGAACAATAAAAGTATGGAAGCGGATGGAAGTAAAGTGGGCACAAAAGAAAGACGTCCCGAGAGCTTACAGCTTTGGTTAAGGTAGGTAACCTACAGTGTCTTCTTGGGGTCGCTGCTCCCCATATCATACGACGAGCTAACTTAAATAACCTAATCTTATGGTCTACCCAAACCCCTGAGGTAGCTCGGGTCAGTGTTCTTAGCACGTGAACCCAAGAGGTAACATCTCATCCTTGGGGTCATCAGCATACACTCTCCTGATTATTATTTTCATATATTTCGTTTAACCACCGTAGCCGCAACTCAGGCTTTTCAACAGAGAAGCTACTTGTACAGTATTCAAATATCGCATAATGGGTAGGCGCGGCCAATGTGCGCTACTATACAGGACAGGAAACAAGGCGCAAGCATATAGGAGACACTCGAGTAGTCGGCCTCTTTTACGGCCTTCCACACTAAAGAGATGAGAGAAGTCCCGCAATATACCCTCCAGAAACTACCCTATTTCCCTTCAGGCACGGAAATTTGCAGTAGTTTCGCGTACGATGCCACTTTACGATTGCTTGTTGCTCAAAATGAGAGTAGACTCGAACGATACAAGGACGCGGTGCACGACCTCCTGCAGAAAGCGCTGTCTCAATAGTTAACGAGGAGATACTACGCTCTTGAATGATCTACACAGTTAGGTGTGTTTTACAGACAGGGAGTGTACCTGAGCACCGTTTTGGATGGTACTTTTCCAGCTATAATGTATACCGGGCACGAGTCAACACCCCAAAGCTCGTGTCAATATGCGACGTGACCTCGGGTCAGTCTCCCTAAAGCGATCGGTCAGGGGGCTACGTCGCACTGCCAGCACACACCTTTGGTATGAGGAAGGCAGGCCACGCGGACAGCAGTGGATCACGCACGGCCTTTGATGAGACGATTCGCACGAACTCGTCGATCATCTTCTGAATTGCGCTATTTCCGCTCAGACTTATGGTCTTTGTTTGGAAACTGTAATACTCATAAATGAAGTTAGTTTCAGGCAATAAAATATACGGTATTCCTAAGGTGAAGAGTAAATATGAGACTAAAAAAGAGAACCATTGCAAAATAAACAGTCTCCTCGGGCCTAAGCAAACCAACACTGTTAATTTACATTTTCCTGACTGCAGGTGTTGAGCTTACCATGTCTCTTTAGGGACAAAAGCCGATACTGACGTCCGAGCTTACCCTTACTGTAGCAATATCACGACCCTCCTGGTCACTTGCTAACACGCGTAGAACACCCTGAAGATGATACCGCGGCGCACGAGCAAACACAGATAAGTTTGCTGCATTGGCTAAGGAAAGCCAAAGAAAGTTAACTACGTACTGCAAAAAACTCTAACGCACGATCACAATTTTTTCATACGTTCTATCATAGACTGTGGCGGTCTATGGTCCGATATATAATGACTGTGCCTATACTACCCATCACACCACGGAACAACTGTGTCCTCTCGTGGTAAGAGGAGCCTCTCGAGCATGCAGTAAATAGCTACAGTCGATTGCGCTGAATAGGATTACCGGGTACTGCGACCAGTTCTGCTGTTATACAGAATCAAACGCTATGTATAATACACAAAGTAGCCTCGCTTATGTGGACAGCGTTCCGTTTACACTGAACAATTCATTTTCATACATTTGCCTAAAAACCAAGGTATAAAATATTTAAAACGGAGTAGTTTTTCGATCTTGTAGAACAATTTTATATTAAGAGGCATTTACAAGTGAAAGGAAGCCAGGACATGTATAATTTGACTAATTTTCGAGAACGTTACTGTTCCTGCCAACAGGTGGCGTTAGCAAGGAATCTATTTCACTTAGCCATTCCAACTTCAAAATAGGTAAGAAGTATTTACCTATTTAGTGCCCGTAAATTATATACTTCAGTACGAATAACTTGAGTTGAGTAAGTGTACGTAGGAACCTACCTTTTAGCACAGACTTATATAAAGCCGTGAGCTTCGTTTTTCTCATGATCAGCCGGTTATTGTGGTCAAATCAATTGGTCCTGCTGAGGTGGGATTAAGTGAAATCGACTGTCCCAATACGACGCTACAATAGCATGCATCGCATGTTACATAAACAGTTGAAAAGACGATTATAGCGTCTTGGAACAATTAGTGAGGAAAAGAAAAGACAAAAGATCATTAGAGACTATAAAAGAGGAAGGGAATACAAGGGAGACGGGAGGAAAGATGTGCCAAGACAGTTACCAAAGCCCCATTTGAAATGCAATATTATTCACAGAACAGACGAGGCTATAATTCCTACATAAAATAGAAGCTATCGCGATTTCAATTCGTGCCACCTATACCATTTTCATACCTCTGTAGTTCACTATCTAATGTTTATTAGTTGGTAGGATATGCTTTTACCGGCCAAAAGTAAGGAATCCGTTACGAGATGAGGCATTAAAATTCTGTATGACCAACAAGCTTTAATCTGCACTAACCCTGAAACGTAAGTTAATTGAAACTTACTAATTCTAAGAACCGAGAAAGGCTTTAAACTGATACTGCACATGAGGCAGTCCCACACGAGGGGTGGGGTGCACTGCCGACCCTGCATTGCATTCCACTGGAGTCTATTATAATTCAGCATAATCCAAGCGGCGTCAAGGCAGCAGCTACCACGACTTTCTACTGAGTTCCATATCCAAATTACCGGAAGCGTTTCGACATTTGTATCTAAGCCTGTTCACTGCAATTCCTAAAGTACATAAGACGAAACCGTCACAGAGTCTTCAGGCAAATGCGTTCACTATTATGAATTAAGAACACATAGCCTACCTCTGAAATACTCCAGTTCTATGGAGTTCCCGACATCACGATGGCGGATGTCTCCCAGCTTGAGCTGGGAGGCGTGGGAGCCGGGGATTTGTATATCAAGTCTCCAGCTGGATCACTATTATACATAAATAATAGAAACTATAACAATTTGACGACACCAGAAAATCTCGATGCATTTCTAACAGGCAACAATTTCCATTTCTACCGACGCTATATTTAGTGAAAATTTCTATAATTGTATGGAAGATAGGCCACAGGATATTCGGGGTTAGTATGAGGTGTTGTTATAGAAAATATGCGAGGGACATAAAGCCAATCCCATGCATGGAAGATAACAGCGCGTGGAGCAGCAAGCCAAGCAAGAATAAAGGAACGTGCGACAAGAGTATGCAGAGCACTGCAGCAAAGGCAAAGAAGCACTAAAATAAGATCAAGATACATCTAAGGCTTGACGGCAGTCCGGATCATTTCAACATGGTTTAGTTAGCAACAGTAGTGGTGATGGATGTGTGGGTGGCGATGGTGCAGTCCGGCACAGAATGACTCACAGGTGAGAGGGGACACAGAAAGTGACCTGGACGCCCTCACCACACGACCCTGCGCCCCAGCCTCCCTCGACCTCTCTCCCTGCCCTCCTGCCCACCTCGGGAAAGCAACGCTCGCAAAACTGCAGCCCGTTAGTTCCACGCAAGAACCAGATTCTATTTTTTCCTGCCTCTCAAGCACAAAAAATAGGATTTCATGCCATTCTGAGCCGGTGGCTTGAGATGCAAGAATTCGAGGAAAGAAAGCAATGCTATGTTGCAATAATATAAACATAGCCGCCTGCGATACAATTTGGTAAGAAATCCGCAGTTTTTTAAGGGTCGTCAGTGAATATTTCAGCTAGACCAGTACGACAGTATGTTTAGTAACCATGGACAAAGAAACCGTTACTTGCCCATCGCACTGCCAAACCTCAGTCCATTTTTATTGTGCCTAAGAACTACGCATTTGAAACTGCTGACAGAAGTTTTTTTTGTCAGTGCAAGGTTAATTTGAGAGTTATACTTCAATATGAAATCAATATCGTATTGTCATTACTTCCTGGTAGCAATAAAATGTAATCCTTAGCCCATCTTGCGAATGAGGGGAAACAGCATGAACGGTTGGAGTACAGGAATGAGACACAACTACAACGAATGTAGTAAAAGTGAAAACGAGAACTGATGACCAGTCTACGATTTAGAAATTTTTGCTAAGAATAATGCAATAAATATGCACCGAAGTATATTTTTATGATGAATTAGCTATAGTGGGAGAGCCGACAAACTCCTAGTAGGTGTAAAGGTGCCGTACAGAGCGGAGAGGACGGAACATTTCCACGGTAGTGTGCGCATTCATGTTGGTACATGAAGAGGAAAAGAGTGATGCCAACAGCATAAGACAATGCCCAATAAGAGCACAGTGAGAAATGAAATAAAGCGAGTTATAGAAGAAAAATCCCACAAGGGCGAAACTGAGATTGCAGTTAGTCAGGTTGGCGCTCTGGAAGTCAGTACTCCCCTATAACACAGGCTAGGCATGCTTTCTGACCTAGTGCTTTGGTAAATACTACGAATCTATGAGACTTGAAGGTCAATACGATACTCGACATGAAATTGTGTACATTTTCAACACAATTTAACGCCACTCACAAAGGGGAGGTGCATTATTTTTAGATGCAGTGTTTTACCACCCCCAGACGCAGCTAGGGCATTCAAGAGTATGATGGGAGCTGCGACGTTATTATTATAATTATATTGTGGGTTTTCCCGCCGTATTAGATACAAAGACTATATAACAGCGATCCAATTTTGTATGATATAGTTTAGAAGTTTAGTCGAACTCAAATGTGTTCTATTAGAACAATCTTGGCCAGGTGCACCCTCTCTGGCAGGAAATAAGGCGCGAACATCTCCAACTCCACACGGCTCGGACGAACGAAATCGCTCAGCCGTGCGACGCAGGGAAGGAGACGAAAACGAAAAGAGAAGAAGACAGAAGAAAGCCTACACTCGTGCGAGGGGTGCCTTCCGTGGCCCCCCACACGGGAGCAGATAGTCCCATGGGATGGGTCGCTTACCATCATTCGGCGGCCAACCTCGCGGAACAGAAGGGGAAATATAGAGAACCTACCTAATTGTACAAAACTAACCTTCTCAGCAGGAACTGTGGCCAGCTGCTACATTCCCTGCGGAGAACGCACTCGAGACCCTTTGCTGCGATGCCCAAGCTGCAACGTACAAGTTCACAAGTAAATGACAGCAATATCAAGAAGAAACATTGATATTACGGATGCTGCAGCAATCGAATAAATTGAATAACATGCGACGCTTCTGAAGCAGCTATCTAGTACATCATTCTGACAGCGAGTCAATGTAAGCGGGCTCAAGAAACACTTGCAAGTACAATGTTTTTGGCAACTTATGCCACTACAAACGAGCGACTTCAAAATATGCCACGGAAAACTGCAGCGAAGAAGGTACCACCAAACTCAATACGTCACTCTACTGGGTCAGGCCCTCACCAAAGACAGCTGACACGGAAAGGCATCTTGTTGACATGACAGACGGCACTGGCAGAATTCCTTTTGCAGCAAGGAAGATGCAGTCTCAGTTGACCGAACAACCGTGCCCGAGATAAGAGACATGTCGGTACACAAGAGGATGGCCTGTCTCGAACCGTGGTATTTTTGGACTTCAAATACCCCGATCGAAGTGGCCAAGACGCATTGAAATTTATACTACGACGCTCTGAGAGGCCAATGGGTATGTAAAGAAATGACCATTGTACTGAAGGCAACAATGCAATGTTCTTAACTGCACTCAAGCGAGAAAACAATGTCGTGCATCAGCGGGGGAGGATGACATTGGGTGTGCCACGAGAACTATTCTCCGCAACGATATTTAGCTCGAAGCAGCACAAGCAGCAAAGCGTTTATCTCCAGTTAGTTACGTCACAGAAAGGTCGGCGAGTGAAGTCAAGGCGTGACCGAAGATCGTCGATGTTTCCGTTGATAGGTCACGTGCTGATCTCAAGCCTTCCTCCAGGCTATCACAAGTCGTTAACAAAGCAGCGCGACCGCCATAACTAATGAACGTCGAACCTGCATCTTGCAAGCAAGTCAAATGAGGGGGTAACACAATGGCCTTAAATAGTACAAGCAAAATGAGTTGGTAGAGCCAGCCCATAGGTAACTACACTTGGTCGTGTAGCTGAAGTAGATGCGGCACGATGAGGAAACTGACCTTTCAACCGCTAAAAGTCATAAATATGCAGTATCGAGTAGAAGCTAACATCAAGTTGAAACGTGAATGTTCTACTTGACTGTACTGTGCCCATTTTATCAAAGCAGCTTGGGCGTGGTTAAATTCCTCTACAGCGTTGCCAATTCTATGGGTACTTCAGAGATTTTTCTATATGCAGAGAGTGGGCGGGGCTAAGATATAGACCGAACAAAATCTCAGAAATGCCCATGGAATTGGCAACGCGGTAGAGCAATTTGACCATGCCCACACTGCCTTGATAAAATGGAAAGAGTATAGATGAGGAATGATTGTGCCAGTGAAACAGTGCATACATAGAATTGTACGGCTATGAATACTGTAGACCAGGGGCCTTCGCACTTTCTGGGGTTGCGAGACAATATATGGGATGTGAAATCTTGGCTAATTTCATGTCATACAAAACTCCTTTTTTTGCTAAATTTAGTGTCAACTGAAATCTTTATCGCTACACAAGTTATTAATTTTGTAGGAAGTGCGAAAACACATGAAGAGTCTGCTAGCGGTACAAGTCATGGGAAAAGTATGGATCTGCTGCTGTAGCCTTTATCAGATAATTACCTCCGCCAAGGAGGTTATGTTTTGGTCGGATTCGTCTGTCTTTTTGTCACAAAGTTAACTAAAAAAATTATGGACGGATTTTGACGAAATTTACAGGGATTGTTAGGTATCTGAGGAAGAACAGATGATTAACTTTTAGTAAAAATCCGTCCATCCGTTTGTTTGTCTGCCTCATTTTCTCAAGGACATAACTCAAAAAGTTATGAACAGATTTTGATGAAATTTACATGATTTGTTAGGTATATTACGGAGAGTAAATGATCAAATTTTTTGAGTGATCTGTTTGTTCGTTCGTTAGTCACTGTTTCTAATTTTATGTTGTTAGCTCAATAACTCAAAAAATTATGAATGGATTTTTATGAAATTTAGAGGAGTTGTTAGTAATGTTAGAAGACATAAATAATCAAATTTTGGTGCAGATCGGTTTGTTCGTTCGTATGTTTGACCCATGTCAGTCATAATGTTTATTAGCAGCATACACAACTCAAAAAGTTAAGAGCGGATCTTCACAAAAATTGCATAAACTGTTAATACCATAAGAGGGCACAAATGATTAGAATTTGGAGTTGATATAAAGAAAAATATGGTTTTAAATCCTAATTGAATTTTTCGTTACCGTTGCCTCGCTTGGCGGAGGTATGCCCTCTCAGAGTGCTCGAGCTTTTATTTGCAGCGTACTCGGCTAACGGTACAGTGTACACGCTCGACTATCAGTGCTCCTATATGCTGGTGATTCAATAGCGTCACTATATTATATTTACATTACAAGTGCTTACAGTCACGCATCATTGCGTATCCTAGGAAACGATCCGTACCAATGCAAAACGGAGAATTGGGTCCCACCGTTGGACGTTAGGTTTATAAGAAGTGGCACAACGTGAATATGACAAATTCAACTTCTAACGTCTGCGCCAATTTGTCGCTTGATATGATCCTCTCTGCATTTGTACGAACTTAGACTAACGTCAGCCCCATGAATATGCAATAAAGAGAAATGCAGTAACTTCGAGAGCGAAAAGACGAGAGAAAGCCGGTTAGTTCATGTGTACCAAGGTAGAGAAAAAGTCTACACAGAGTAGAAAAGTACGAATATAAGGTACGCGAAGCATGACGAGCACGAGCACCGTGTCAAGGTAGACAAGGTGGCGGCACTCTTATCGCTCCCCCGCCATGAGGTGCTGATGGCAGGTCCCGCTACAGCCCACACTAGCAGCGTAATACGTAACTGATGCCCGAGATTCATTGCGCAGATGGAAATTACATACGGTACATAGCAAAGTAGAACTATAGTAAAAATAATCTAAAAAAGTAAGTGGTAAATTATAAAAGCCCCAAATTCATGTCAAGTTTTGTAGGAATAGCAAATGGTCTGCAACTGAATTACATAATTGCAGTGGAAGTTAAGCGATACTGATGAGTGGACGGAAATATCAACGACCCCACAAGAAGGTAAAAAAGAGAGCAAAATACTGTATTGCAAAGTAAACAAAAAAGAAAAGAAAAATACTTGGAACTAAATCACTTCTGAAGTTGCTATGATGAAAGACGAAGTCATCTGACAGAACAAGATGCAAAGTATGAAGAGAACAAGTGAAAGGAAAGTACTACCAATAGCATTAAAACTACGATGCGCGCTGCATGGAAAGTGTGATGCAAATTACTTAACTTAGAAGCAGAGCAATCTTTGACGGTCACAAGAACATGCTCAAGTTACTGGTAAAACACAACATAAGAGCTGGGACTGAGTATACGAGTTACAGCGCAATTATAAAATAGTACACGGCAAAAGAGTGCTCACAAAATTTACCGTGCATGGAAACGTATCGCGCAACAATGGTGCACAAACAGTATGCAGTATCCCCCACTTAACAAAAATCTACGAATTGTTACCACTGAACAACAGTGTAAAACAGAGTTTATTTTTGTCTGAATGAACTGATGTCAAACATTCAATTTAGGTTATACGACGTAATGCAGTAGCAGCCGGCGAATAAGTAAATTGTAGTTTGAACTGCACACCAGAGCAGGAGATGGATTAAATAGTACAATGGGAGAACATATAGCGATAGACTCAAGGAAAAAACAAGGCAACACACATGATAGGCTATATTTGCTTCTGAGAGAAAAGAACTATGATGCCCACAGTTATTATAAACGATAAAAAATGATACAACGGATACCACAACAACGATGCTCGAACATGTCGCATACAAGAACTTCACAACTAAATGCAAACACCCACAACCAGTCTATATCACACAGAAAAGTCGAAACGTCAGAGAGCTTAATGGTGAGAATGGTGGAGAAGCGTAATGGGATAAGTAGACAAGCTATTGGCCGTATAAGCGGAAGAGATAAGAAAGTGCCTCATCGGAAGTAGACTTGTCTAGTTAACGACAGCGGTGTTTGTTGAAGGCGAGAGGGAAATTTTTACGGCACCGCAGCGCGTCCGCAGCATCCGGCGGGCTGCCGGACTCAAGTGTAGAGTACAAATTCCGCACGCTCTTGATGGCAGTTTAAAGAAAAGCACGTTTTTCTGCATGCCTTTTAGGCATATAAAAAATGAAAGTTCGAGATTTACTCGATAACAGTGCGTAATAATATTAGAATGGACCATACATGACATTAAGCAACAAGCAGTTCAGCATGAAGAACTATGGTTCACAATATTCGTACATAGAGATAACTGGGAAACAGCTTTCGCAGACCGCAAATCTATACCATATATAATACGAGAGCTATCTGTCCGTCAGTCCGTCCGTCTATCCGAAGCCTGCCCAAAACCGTATCCAGGATACGAACCTAGGAACGGGTTATTAATTAGTAAAGGCCTGGTCACGGGCCTTTGTGAACTTGGTGGCATTTGTGCAGTTGGTGGACTTCGTGCACTTGGAGTATAAGGATTTTACGAACTAGGTGGATTTTGTAGAATTGCGAACCTTTTCGAAGGGATGGTAAGATGTTCTAACTTATATATTTTCATGACTAATAGTTTGCTGGTGCTCTAGTTTTTCTTAACATCGATGGGAACATTGGGATGTTGACATCATAATTTTTTTATATGCTCAAGAAATGGAACGAAGGGTTTAAACACCAAGTAAGTGCGTGCGGTGGACACGAGCCAAAACTAGCCTCATGACAACTTGCCACAGCGCACCGCAGTATCACATACTAGACTCTCATTACGCGCTGGTTCTCTCAACAAAGACGAAGGTCGGCAAGACGCTGTTTGTTAACGCTCAGTCCTTGCTCCAGTTCACCAACATCCCATCAATCATAAATTCGGCGTAGCTAAACAAAGACCTCTCGGTGAAGGCAGCAGGGGATTCGTAAGCGTTCATATGTGCAGAAACTAACATATTCTGTCTTATTCTAACTTGTTTATTTTGCATTTATACATTTTACAATATTGATGGGTTAAAAACTGACGATAACACTTTCAGCAGCTATACTCTCAAAGTAAAAGCAGTTTGGGTAACGACATACCACTGAAATGTAAATAGATAAGGTACTACTAAAATATAAATAAAGGGAAATATTTCAGTACATTATCATGGCCAAAGCACCACCTGTACGAAAGCAAAGAAAACATTCACAAATCGACAATGAGCGAGGCAATAAATATTTTCACTAGTCTCAACGCAGCCAGCTTATGCCTATATATATTTTTCATTTCACCGGGAACATGGTCATAAATATGCCTCAGCATTACCAAACTAACCTCGAGCACCGTTGCGTATCTCATACACACTTTAGAAAAAGGACATTGGCGCAATGTTGACGGGCAACAAAGGGACAAGAGGCGGCGCAAAAAATAGACATCTCCCAAAGGTACAAGGCCGAGAGGGCGGAGAATGTCATAAATCCAAAGGCGCATTCCAGAGAGCAGAGGCAACTCGCAAGTCAACAATTACCGCGGGCATTTCGAGCAACTTTCACTGCAGCTATGGACAGCAACGGCAGCTGCTGCCGCTCGTGTTCACTTCTCTCCATAAATTGTGCGCCGTGTGCTGCATGTCGTTAATTTGTGCAGTGAGTGCAGAGATTGGCGAAACTGGAGTAAGGCTTCATCTGCGAGCTTAGCTTCCAATATGAACATTAGAGCAAAAAAAAAAAAATGGAAGTGCAGCAGCTTTGTGTCATTTGCGCGATGATAATAATTCAATGGATCATAAAACATACTGAGATAAATTTTTACGATGAAGAACGGGAACAAAACAAAATTTTGCAAATACAATAGATTTTCAAGATGGTGATAGCAGCATATGCACAATTTCACAACTGACTGGTGACCAGCCATGCTGCGTCACAGCGGTGGTGGCTTTAGCCATCATAATCATACAACTGAAAGAGAATAGACACGTCAATCTCGTCAGAAGGATTTCAGCTGGGCGGGAGACCCGCACTCCTATGGAAAGCAGGTACCTATACATTCATTCCTGTTAACGCGAATGAAATAAGAACGGCTTTCCTTTTGCAACATTAGATACAGTGGAGAAAATCATAGAATACAAATAATATAATCAATAAAAATCCGTTCTTTACTCCCAGAGCAAACACGTACTTGGCACTATCACTGGCCAAAGACGCTAACATGCGTTGCGCATACTAACACCCCAGGGACCGAAATAACGACGATTCTCACCGAACCCAGCATGAGGTTGCCATTGCGGATTTACGGTTTTGTGAACTCGCTGCGGTTTAGATTACCGAATTACGGTTGTGTGAGGCCCAACGATCCCGCACGGACTCCCGCAGCGCCATCGATATTGATTATATCAAGACGGTACCGCTACCTTCTCAGCACGGCCACGCCGCGCCGATAAGCGCCTCTCGTATCCAAAGCCCTCCCAACGCACAGCTCAACCTGACCGTTACTTTTTTATTATGAGATCGCTGGCTGATCGACTTACCTGAATGGCTTTAAGGATGGGTTACGAGCCAACCTGCAGCTGGGTGAAAATATGGCGATGGCAACTGAAAGACAAACCAGTCGATGACTCCTGACTAGCCTTCAAAATTCTGATCTGCGGTACCACTTCTGGCGAGCTGGGATAGGAGGGCGATGATCGTGAACATTGCACTATTAATACACTCAAGCTTAAAGGGAAGAGCGTTGTAAACAGCCCTTCCAGAACACTATGTCATAATAAGAGTGTGACTTCGTTGAGTGAAGAAGTAAGATCTTCTGAAGAGCTGATATCATATTGAGTGATGTCAAGTGCTAGTGCTAGGCCGGTGCTCACGAGAGTACAAAATGCGAAGCGTTTCGCACAGTTCTTTAGATTTTGTTGCATCGGCTTGCACATTTTTGCAGTGTATAAGAAACTGTTTGAAACTCCGCTGCCACTGCAGTTTTTATACACCAGCTAATGGTAGTTTCGAAAATGTCTTAGTTTTGAGTCAGTTTAAATTCGCAAATAAGTATATTGTGCTACGATCTTCACATACGGTCATAGAAATTTTTCTTTCCAACGCTAAAAACGTTTCACATTCTGAGCTCTCATGAGCAATGGCCTTAAGGTCAAGTACCAGTCAACCATGTTACGAATGCAGCCACTTCAAGTTACCGCTAATAGACTCCACGTTTTTGTTCCAAAACAGGGGAGGGGCAACAGAAACTTTTTGTGTAGGAAACCAGAACCATGACGGTAATCCTGAACTTGTTCATTCAGACGTAGTTGTCTAATCATCCTTGAAATCAGATAGCCGGCAAATCATCGGCCCTGCAAGATGGTCCCGATATCTCGGTAATCAGGTATAAAGTGCACAACTGCATTGGAGTGGATGATATTGCTAATTAAATTACAATGCAAGGTTCTCTTACCTCCGCCTAGGAGGTACCGAATGTTTTTACCGTTTGCCAGTCTGTTCGCAACATAATTCAAAAAAGTTATGAGTGGATCTTCATGAAATTTACAGGAACTGATAAAGACGTCACGAGGAGCAGATTATTAAGTTTTGGTGGTGATCCGGCAGCCCGTTTGTCTGTCGACCGTTGGGCTGTCTATCATGCTGTCTTTCAGTATAGCATTGCTTGGTGGGGGTCTGCACCCTTGGAGTGCAGCTCTAGTTAAAATATTTACGTATCACGCGGATCAATTGTTTGCAAAACATAACTCGCTATTAATTAGCATGCGTCTAAGATATGACAATGAGGTCGAAACCTTAACTACAAGATATACTTGGCGGCAATATTAGGACTCCACGGTCATACTTAAGCTTCTGACAGCACCACGCGCTGCAAAGCAGTGGCACAAGCTAGTTAAACTGTCTTGACATAAGCACCCTCACTGGAGTGTATAAAATATAGCATATTAAGAACTGCACTCGCACCACACAACAGGCCGATGCCGACAGTACGCCAGCACATTCGTATGCCTCCCAGCTGGCTACCTCAGGCACCCTCGAGATTTTTTAGGCGGTGTTCAGGTAACGGGAGGAAAGCAAGAAATTCTGCCGAGCCGAACCGGTCCCACGTCACGCACGACAGTCCGTTCCACCAAATCTGCTCTGCACATCGCAGTCATGAGCATGCAACGTAAAAACAATTAGATGAGCAATGCTAAGCCACTGAAGCAACAAGGAACACCATCGACCGAGTTCAATACTAATCAGAGCAGTAGTGCAATGCCGTTGAGTAAAGGTCCTGTATAAGAGATTAAGCAGAAACAGAGCGCTAAATCAGTGCTAAGAAATGAAACAAGTTTATCTAAGAATGCTAAGATATTACAAATCGCGGGAAATATGAAAGGAAAACTGTGAAGTATAATGCAAGTAATATCCATAGCTGCAAATAGTAATAATCGTCTATGCAAAGGCGTAGTAAAGTTAATAAACTTGAAAAATTGAAAAAAGGATATATAATAAATATACACTATGTAGGTAAAGCAGCTACAACCAAAAGGCTTCGCTCGCTATCAGCTAACTATATACTTGTCCTACTAGTCTCACCTAGCTACTTTCATATTAATTCTGCTTGTGCACCATACTCAGAAGGTAATAAAAGTCCCCTTACAACACTGCACCCAAAATTGACACAACCTTGGGTCAGAATCAATATTAATTGCTATTTCTCTATGAAGCCTGTATAGTCTACAACACAATCAACTACAAAACACGCACCAAGTGATATAAATTGCCTCTAAAACAATGGAGAGCACAGTATTACCTTTCCTCTTTGTAAAACCTACCCAATTATTCATTTCTGCTCTGAACTATTGACCAAACTTTTTTCCGTACAGTTTTCCCCGTACGATCGCACAACAAATTAAGGTCGACAGAAAATCAAATACATGCTCCAACAAAATAAGGCAGATCAATTTAGAAACCTGGAAGCTCTTTACATAACCTTAGTTCCTTGGCAGCCAACCACGCAATCCCTATTTAGAAAGGCCGTTCAGTATGTCAGTTGAGTTAAAGATGTCATCTTCCTCATATAGTAAAAACTGGGCCAGAGAACGGAAGCTCTCGCTCAATACATGAACTGCGAGTGCATCCTCAACAAGGGCAGAAGGCAGCCGCTTGGGTCGACGATAAGTTTTTGTATAAGGCATGGGCGATTGCGCAACTTCTTTCACAAAAACAGGAAAATTTTACGGCAGTTTAAAAAGAGGAGCTTTTACCGAGTGCAACCTATATAGCGAATACAAACAATGGTCACTCTAAGATCTATAACAGCAATGAAGAAATATGCTAATTGACAAACTTCGAGATTTACGCGCACGAACTAGAAGCAGAGTTGAGCGACTATTTGATCTATATAATGTATACATCACCTTCCTGCACTGGTGACAGGACATCCCTCAAAGTGCGCTAATATTATAATAAATATTTAACACGACCCACCTTTCAATGAGAAACGAATTGCAAGTTGAAGCTAGCAAAACTACATCGACTACAAGTTAGGAGCGGATAAAATAGTTAAGAAAGAATACATATACAACAGAGTACTACATATCGAGCAGACTCAAGTGCAGTAACAAAGAAAAATAAAGGACGGTAAAACTCAAGATTTACAATTTACCGAACAAGAAAGGATTGCGCCTTTCGAAGCTAGTACCACAAAAAAGCAGCATCGTTCGGACAGCGCAGAGTATTTTTACATCGACGTCAAGTTCAAAGCTGATCTTTAAATACTGAACAATTTCTACTGGTATACAAAGGGAATAGAGTGACTAATTATTGTGCCACTTGCCATCGAGTACGCCGAAAATGTTTTCTTTCACAAGAAACGTTTACCCGAGATTTAACCTCAAGTCGCAAGTTAAGCATACAACACTTAACTAGAACAATGGTTGTTACATATATACGGTGAACTTGACGATGATGTGCGAAATTACATTGCAATCGCTCATCACAGATGTATTTTTCATAATAGGACAGAATTACGATTTGTTACAGAGCTACCAAGTTGGTATGGAGATCGGAGGTATAAAGATAATTGTATAGCATATAATTTTAATAAATATTCCATTTTATAGAAATACATAGGTCGGAAGTTACAGGTATGTAACAAACATCTAAAGCGCCGTACGTACGTGCCACACCAAGAGATCACTACCACACCTGCGTTGAAGTCACTGCGTCTTCCAAGTTGTTCCGAGTAGGTGATCATCCTGCAGCATTTGCAACGTCAACCAATAAAAGGGCAGAGACGCTTTCACTGGTAAACTGAGCAATTAAGGTTGCTACAACAACACTGCTATTTTTATCCTGCAGGGTGCAACATTTTCACACACAGTAAATTAGTACCTAAAACTCTGAGTCATAACCATTACCAGTCACGTCATCGAACTACAGCACACTGATCGAGTTAGCCTAGTAGTAGTACAAAAAGCTACAGTAGATCAACTAGGTATTTGCAACGGTTAAGAAAAGGGTATTTAGATAAATTAATTACGAAAAATGCCGTGTATAGCCGGCACAAGGCTTTACATAGTTAGTTGTCCAGCAAGAGTGATATAGTCGCATCTTGCATCGTTTTATTTCAGTCTGACATTCCTATACGTAGAACATTTCTTGAAATATTATTTGAGGAGTTATAAATATTCACCTGACCCAACGTATCAGCCATATACAGAGAGGGAGCCTACATAATCTACATGCAAGTGAAAACGTTTGAGCCGAATTCAAAGCTAATATTCTGTCTAAATACTCTGCATCGGGTGACTAAGCCAAAGAAATCCCCGTCGTTCTGTAATCTCGGTAAACTTTGCACCAATTTTCTTTTCAAAATCCCCTCCCAAATGAACGGCTGCTTCTCAACATATGTTCGATAAGAATACATGTGCTCAAAACTGTGCTATTGTAACGAACAACCTTGTTCCGCAAGAAAATTTTTACTGATGCTATCGCCGGGTATTTCTAATTATGTAAACTATGGATTCCCACATTTTTCCAAATATTCCTAATCTGGAGAGCAACATATGTGTAAAGAAATAGCAGCAGTGCAACGGTCTTAAACCCACACGAAAATGAAGACCCAAAGCAGTTCCCCTATAATTTTATATTAAGCTAACAAAGAGGATAACTGTACTGTACTTTCCATGTGTTAGTCAAGAATATAGGAGCGCTTACGTATGCATCACGCCACTTTGTCGGATACAAGTTTGAAACGAGTTTAGTTAGGTTACTCAATCATTTCTCGTAAGAAGCAACGAGCGGGTACAATACGAGCCACGATTGCGACGGCAACGATAGCTTGAGTTCGAGGGTCAGGGCTGGCAGCAAGTCGGCCTTCCACGAGACGCGTCCACTGCGGAGATTTCGACGCAGACTCTTAATTTTATAGCCTGTCCTAGCTGCATTGCTTAAGCAGGCAGCCTTGTCAAAACCTAAGCATCTCGACTTCTTCAAGGCAACGTAACAGCTCAACGAGTCGCTCTTTCAACAACATTTTTCAATTCAAACAGAATAAATAACTACTTTCAGCTGGTCTCATGATTTTACAGAGATGTGAAGAATACCAAATCGCATTACGCCTCATGCTCTCATCGACTGTCTGCCCTGCAGCTGGACATGAACTTTCAATGAGCTGTAACAATGCAACAACGATCATCGTATAGTAATATAAGAAACGAATACTTTATAAATGTAGTCCAGAGAAAAATCAGACAACGCCGAAGCTAATAAAAACACGTTAAGGAAACCAGTGCCATGTACGGCACAATAATGAGATGCAGATTATATGCAGGAATTGCGCAAAACGCTAAAAAAGTCGATCCCCAGCAAAGCGCATGGAAGCAGTGGGCCGTTGGATCGCAAAAAGTAATCCAACTTCCGGGCTGCGGCGGCAGGGCAAGCAAGAGGAAGGAGTGACCACCACACGCAGCATGGGCGGTGCTGTAGGCAGGCCAGGCCATAAGAGGTCGGAGTTACAGAGACCAATTACTGATATGAAAGACTGGGCATGTAGCATTGGAGTTCATAAAAGGATGAAATATCAAGGAAGTCGCGAATACAGAGGAATAAGGGTAGCTTGCCTATTAGCATCTAAAAGGTAATAGCAGAAAGCTGCAATACGATTTTTGGATATGAGCTCTGTAGAAGAAGGACGCAACATGGTTATCATTATTTCGTAATTAGTTTAATTAAACACCGTATCCGCCAGGGGGATCCGTACAGTGATGCATGGAAAGAAAATTATTTAATTAGACATAATAGTAGTTAATGACACACCGTCGGTCGAAGTTACCAATGCAGAATGAAAGTAGAGCAATACTTTGCGAATTGTGATTTGATATGATTTCTTAAAAGACAAAACTGCATCACAATGCATACTGCATCTTCTGCACGCAAACTGGAACCAGTGTCCTCAGGAAGCGATACTTAACAAACTCCCTCGTTGTGCCCGACACTCGACTGCTAATAAGTGAATAGGAGAAATTACCTTTCACGCTCCATCTGCAAACGCTAACTGAAACAAAGGACCTTTCGCGCTGTACGCAGCACGACACAAAGCGCCTGCAGGTCACGAATACTACGGCAGTCAGGGGACCGACCGTACTGGCAATGAAGAACTCGACTTCATTAGCATAGGGAAGTGGAAGAGCACTCTCGGGTCATGGGATCAGCGGCCCAATAACATCGTCGAGTCCATTACGAGCGAGTGTGCATTAGACGCACAAAACACCAAACCTCCAGAACTGTAACGCGACACAAGACGTTTCACTGCAGCGACTGTCTGCGTAAAAACTCAATAATGGTACAGCCGTGGCTTTCCTTCACGATAGCCAGTGCCGCATGTTCAAAAGAATACAGAGCAATGTCGGTCAAACTCAGAGTACATAGCTATATAATTTTCAATAACACCACACTATCACACTAGCCAGTACCAGTATACGGTAAAATTGCTGCTCTAAAAGTAAGCATCGCAGGTGCTACGGTATTTACCATATCACCAAGAGTGAGCGAATTGCCAGCATTAATCTGTCAGAAATGCCTTTTTCCACTTCTACCCAAGTATTTCACTCGATGCAAGAGAATGACATGCATTGACTTTAATAACACCAGAAAATATTATACATTCACAATATATCATAATGGCTGAAGCAAGTGGCACACACTTAGGAACACAAAGAATGGCACCCGTACTGAACAAAATTATACGTGCAAGAACGACGCAAGAAAGTGGCACGCGACCGTGCCGCAGCAACCACCACATGCAGATCTGGCGCCAGAGAATAACGTGCTCCGCATACTGAGGGGAGAGGAGAACGGGTCAGAAATTACCTAACTTGAAGCATGACTCGACAAATTGGCACCCAGGAAAGGTGCAGCGTGCCTGAACTTTAGAAGGGAACGTGTAAGTCAAGCTTCCCGTGGCACTGATTGTTCTTCTAAAATATTGTATAAAATAAGAAGGTGAAGCCCAGGAGGGCAGTATGAATCATCATATATTAAAATCGAACGTTTCGGGTATCGTACCCATCATCAGCGAAACTAAAATGGAGAAACTGTCAAGACTGACTCGGATCCCGTCTATCCCTGTTACCAAGCTAGACAAAGGCAGAGGGGTAGTTATTTTAGATAAGGCCACTTCAGTCAATAAAATCATTGCTCTTATTGCGGATCCCAGTAAATTTGAAGAAAGTAAAATAAAAAAAAACAGTCAGTCTTGACAGTTTCTCCATTTTAGTTTCGCTGATGATGGGTACGATACCCGAAACATATGTATAAAAACAGAAAAAAATTGAAGAACTAAAACTGCAAGTAGCATGTCACGCACAAAATCACAAGCTACGTTTAATAATTTAACAAAAAGTGTCCAAGTACATATAGGACGAAAAACGTAAATTTTGTGAGAAAAGGTTATGCCTGCGCGTCAGTACAGTTTTTGCATAAGTCTACCCGCGATCCTTTGGATCCCTTAATTTAGAAAATATTAACACTGAAGCATTTCACCATCACATTCTATCCACAAAGTCCACACAAACACTCAACAACGTACACAAGTCCAGAAGAGTACCAAGTCGACGATGGCTCACTAAAAGAGGGATAAGGTGACCCGGTGGCGTTGTATTGATGCCCAAATTTTACTCCGACGCTAAAAGAGTAAAAGAGTAACGTCCCAGGAAGCGTGCAAGCAAGGTTACACACAGACAACTAAAAAAAATATGCAGATTAGTTTTATTACTACACAGATGTAGGTTACAATAAGCCAAAGGCACCACACGTTCTGTGGCTTGGAACACATTTCAAGGTTCGCAAAAATATGTTTTTGAATGCTTCATACGCGACTGTCGCTGAGTAACCCCAGAGAAAATTGTAACAAGTCCATTCACGAGATTTTATCACTTGAACAAGGTTCGCAAGTGCAGTACTTTTTTTTCTGAGGAGCTTTAGCTTTTCAAGCATAAATATGAATTTTACCCATGGATCCGGTAATAATATGTTAACATTTTCTGGCCAAAATACCTTTATTACAAAGCTTAGCTAGGGCGCTGGCATGTTTCCAACAGCGTGGAAGTAAAGCTGAGCATGAGCGTAATCACAATCAGTATTAGGCATAATAGAGTAAAATCTTTCCTGTATAATACCGCGTAATTACCCTAACAATAGCCTGCATGCCGATATCACCGCAAGCTTCATGTACGCCGACAGAAAAATTAACCGGGAGGCTAAACTCTGCTCATATCAAGGAATTTCTAGAAATCTTGCATCGAGCTCAGCAGCAGCAATAACCTCGGAGGCTCCGACGGACACTACACCGAGGCCATGCAGAACTAGCAAACCGCAACACATCGCGTAGAAGAATCTCCACCCTTCAATTACGAAGGCAATGAACCATTCCATTAGGGCACGACTTGACACCTCACATGAAGGTAGGTATATCCTTTCGGTGAGTCGCATCAGAGTACAAGAAACTGGTTCCTTTCGAATCACATGCGACGTGATACCGCACTTCCACACAGGGCTTCTTTGTGTTGCCCGTGTCCGTGGCGCTAAACATTCTTGTGGTGAACGGTTCAGACGCTGCAAGTTCTTCCTTTCTTGCATGCATCGAATAACTTGCTTCCGTAACATCCTTCCAAACTATCACACATGGCATTTTTGGCAGCCCCGTGAGAAGATCATTAGCGCGGTAAGAAGATACGTCCGTGGCCTGTCTTCAGAGCAGTTAATTAACGAGCTGTAATGCGACCTATCCAAGCCACTTATTGCTAGAACGGCAGTAACGATAAAGCAAACAAGTTCCTGATTTACTGCTGGGCGAAATTTCAGACAAGCGCCTTCAGACACTGGAATTTAATTGCATCAGGAGGCAGTTTAGGCTGCAAAAAGGAAATGAGGAGATGTAGAGAATGGCGATAAACATGAAATCCGCGCAGGAGGTTGTTCTCGTACTGAATTAACGCGCATGGGCACAGCAAGTTGGGAAAAAGAGAGGGCAGCAATACCAGCAGTCATAAGTAGGAGAATAGAAAGAGATGGCAGCAAAGAGGGCACGAGAGAAAGACGACCCGACGACTTAGCAGAGGCCATAGTAACTAACCTAAGGGATCCCTGGAGGCGCACTTCTTATATAACATAGGATGGGCGAGGCTAACTAAACTGACCGACCCTCGGGTCTAAGACCCATCCTATGGCCCCAGGCGAACAGAAACTGAACATCTCTAATTTGGGAGAGTCTGAGATATGCATGAAACCAAAAGTTCTATTTCAGCACAATGTACACACTGAGTAGGTAACAGCCACAAACATAAAGGCTCAGTTTGGTGAAAAAAATCGAGGGTGGCATATATTAGCCTTAAATAACAATCTACGCACCTAGTCTGCACAGCTAGTCGCTAGACAGCACGCGTTTCCTGTCATTTCCACAATGAACTTCATATCATTACTATAAGAGCAATAATTTGCTCTTATACATGGGGATGGCTTTACGAACAATTACGACGTCAACAATGATGAATGCATCACACAGAAGTCAGATATGAGGAGGTTTGGTCAACGTTCTCGGGCCCAGTGCAAGCATGTAGTCTCTTCTGACAGTTGTGATTGGCGACAACAGTGGAGAGCATATAGCTACGCGTTGACATTTCAATGTCAAAAACTAAAAGTGTAGAAATACAAGTATATTTTTCCACAAGCTTAGTTTACTACATAATTATAGCTATACCAAGGATGCCATCGAAAAAGAATGATGCTATTGCATCAATACGTTCTAGTAGGATGGCGACAGCAAAAGCTCAGGAATCTAGGAAGACAACGAACTGAGGTGTGCTATGCACAGATTTAAAAACGGATTCAGTTCTATCTGTTCTTTCTCCGGACCACACGTAACGAAGATATTAACTTTGGCTAAGGCCAAGTATCGGAAAATCAAGAGAACGCCCCGCCACCACCACCGGGTATTTGTTTACACTTCAGGTCACGGTCATTGTCTTCTCCTACAAGAGGATGCCTCCACACAATGGGATGCTATTGGAACTGAAGGACAAGGTTATCCTAAATTCTTGAAAGTAATGTTATCATAAAATTGTCATAGAATACGAACGGAAAGGGCGCTGGTGTAAAGAGAGTACGGAGACAAGACCTCCCACAACAATACACCCACTGTGCTTATCATTGCCACAGAGCGTGTTTATGAGACCTTATTGACCAGGCTTGTTAGACCTGCCATTGTCTGGCAGACGCGGACGCTCTCGAGTGTCACAACACGACACTGTGTCTGCAGAATATGAGGGCACCCGCAGCAGCACGAGTGACAGGACCATGTAAGATTTGAAGCGACGTGTGGCTACTTAGTAACTGACCACTGACACGTAGTGGAGCATGTCATTCGTGAAGACGGAACAGTTCGACGTACAGTTGTAAGCGTGGCTACATAAAAATTCATCGGAGCTGCATCACAGAGCCGTAGTTTCATGGAACTTCACTACTAATCACTCCTATATTCCATCACAAGGGTAGTCAACAATCGTAGCACAAATTCCATTCCTTCGAGGAGGAAAAAGAAAATGAGCCATCAAATTACTAAATGCTCGCATGAAAAGAATAGATGCTCTCATTAATAAGAATGCAAACTACAAATACGTATCTCATAATGGTAATGAATTTCAAAAAAGCACGGTCGAGTGGGCTACAAATAACAGGTTTTTCATAAACTAAACACTTTTTAACGGGAAAACAATTAATTAACGAAGAACTCTCACAATTTAATAAGAAGAGCGATACGTTTATTCGTTAAGGGGCATCCATGGTGAGTTTATCAGCTGAGACTCTGTTATAAACAAAGCTAACATGAGGTGTAATTAGCTGCTCGCCGGAGGGAAAGCAACAGCAGCGCAAGTGCAGTGACCCAAGAGCATCCACTGGTAGTGGTTAACATTTGGGACGACTGATGGTCGCCATTTTTATATACCATTACAACCCTATATAGCTCAACTACTCAAGATACTAGGTCCACAACGTGAGGGTCAATAATTAGTGGGAAAGCTTCAGGCAAAAACCTGTTTCAAAGTATGATTAAATATAAATATGTACTGGGGCCAATTTTCGCGTAGGGATATGGCTAATGACACGCCGTGGTTGTACAAGCGACCCCGAGTTGATCGCGCAGCTGCGTAGGTACCAAGAAAACCAACAAGTCTACAAAGTAACCAACAAGTCTACAAAGTAACCATAACCCTGTAAGGTCCAGCGTCATAGAAGATAGTTCAAACGGTGTTATGAACACGAGAAACCGAAATATTTGCCGGTCTTCATAAGGTTAAAAGTTAAGCGCGTGATAACACGGACGAAATAGCAGTCCTTTTGATAACCCTCCCGTGGTGAGTAGCCTAAATGTTGCGCAGCACCCCATACAACTACGAAGAGTCCAGGGAGCGTAAGTAGGGGACTGATATCAATGCTACTGCACTATACTCTTTCAACAAAATACGCCTTATTTATCACGCAGTCTTTTCTGAAGCTGTATGGATTAATAAACAAACAGTATTGTTGTGATGCTGCACTCACACAGTGTAGGCTATATACGTAGCGTACAACTCACGGAATGGGACTTTATGCCGCCGGTTTTTTGGCGCCGAGGTTTTTACTACTACCCCGCATTCATATCCAGTATTTTTGCTGACATTTTTAGGTAAAATGAGGCATTTCTAAGACGTTTTTCGCGAATAATTTTTTCGTCGGATATGCCTTTATTTCGAAATATTTGACTTTAAAGTTCCAATTGTTTTTCTATGCAAGAAAATAACCACATCGGTACAGTGTAATGGGAAAACCTCTTTTCATAGCTTTTTGGGTTAGTTTTGGCTGAATAAGGTTGGGTTGAGTTAGGCTGGGTTAAGTTACGTTGGATTGGCTTAGGTTGGATTAGGTTATGTTAGATTGGATTAGGTTAAGTCGGGTTGGCTAAGGTTAGCCTAGAAAGGTTCGGTCAGGTGCCTATATATGCAGTCGCTAGCCAGCCTATAATGACGCCGGCTATATTCTCTCATAGAAAAACAATGGGAACTTTAAAGTAAAATATCTCAAAAAATAAGCATTTTCGACGAAAATGTTACTTGCGAAAAACGTCTGAGAATGCCTTATTTTACGTAAAGGTGTCAACATAAATACTGGATTTGAGTGGGAGGTAATAGTAAAAAAATAATTTCGACGCCAAAACATCGGCGCCAAAAAGAACCAGACCCTACAACCCAAGACTGTAGCTCTCCCCAGCGCTTACAGCCCACTGTGGAGAAGCGAAAGCCATCGCTGTATAGGTAACACCTTCGTCCTTAGCTGTGCGTCCGACAGACGTCTGTTCGCTCAATATCTAATTGCCTCTTTATGGAGGTGGTTGTTCTCCATTAAACTGCAGATGTAGCTTTTTTTGTCCTTTGTTTCTTCTCGCCGTCCTTGTTTTCGTTCTAAAAAGTCACTTGCACCATTTCAAGACTCATTCACATTTTTATTAGTGAGCGATGCAGCTACAGCAGATGAGTAGGTAGTTAATAATGTAAGAATGCCACCACGAACGAAAATTATACTTTTCCCAGCGCATTTTTTTGTAGTCATGAAATTTTGTTTACCGGTCAAAATATCGCCAATGTGGGAACTCTCAAAAGCATTCAACACCTTACCGTCAAGAAGGACGAATTGGGTCCTGAAAGTAAACGCAGCAGTTAATTGGCTGGCCGCTAACTGAATATTTTCTTCATTTTTCGAATGATTTCTCTAGAAACGTACCGGTACGATCTCAGATTCCAGCCCGCTGTAACGTAACCGGAAGCATGGCTGTATTACGAACCGCGTGTGCAACAATTTGTGTTTCCGTATTTTCTGTAAGGACGATAAGGCGTGCCATCCTGGGCTATGTGAGCCGGGATGAACTCTAGTTGCTTCAATGTCATTCCTGCGTCTCAAACTGCCAATGCACTGATACTTCACAAATTTAGAGTTTTGCAGGCCCTGCCTAAAGTCAGTCTAGAACAGTGTACACTCATGTGACCAACGTAAAGACATGCGTGACATCACAGCTATACGAGTTTCAGCAGTTTTCCGCCACGAGGTCATCTCCTCTGACTGGCTGTGACGGCAAGCGCGGCTTTGCTTTGGTAACACGATATTACACTGTTATACATTGATATTTCCCTTGGGCCCTGCCAAATGCAGTAATTACTAGTAATTAGTTCTACCCTCGCTGTCAGTGCGGTCGGCACAAGACATTGCATTGGTAAGTTCAGGGGTAAGCCCTAATTGTTGACTCACACATGTGCAGCTCGGCGATAGCAGCAGAGATAAGGCAAGCGATAACAATGCATGGTAATCAGCTGTTATCGACGTCGCAACTATTAAGGTGCAGCTTTCACTAAATCAAATGTCTTGAGTAGGTACGGGCAAGATAGAGCTCGTATGGTAACCCAATGATGACTAAAAGTGACCAAAATGCATGAGTAAATGTGAATTTGTATTGGCTGCTCTACCGCCTCTTGACCGAACTTTAGAAACGATGCTAGTGTCGATAATCTTGCAGCCGCAGATCAGGTTTTTACCCCATATTTCTATTAAGCTCTACTATCAATAATAAAATGATAAAGGTGAGACAACTTCATGTAAAAGAGGACAGCAATATTATAACATCACGGAAGACTCCTACTGTCTTATGCAATAGCTCCCACATTTTTGATATTGATGACACTTGTTTGGACGCACTAATTTATCATTATTACTCATTAATATTATTATATTCTTACTTTACACCTCTCTACTCACAGCTTAGCCTGTGATCGAAGACAGGAATTGGGAATTGAAAAAAAGGGATATCTAGTATGACAAACAGACACGTGAAATCCATCCACGAAGGTGCTACAACAGAGCATTAGCGCGCATGGGAACAGCAAGTAAAAAAAATGGGGAAGAGAAGAGTAAAGCGTCATAAGCAGGACTACGGAAATTAAGAGAAGGAATCAAAGCAGGCCGAAATGACAACGCGAAGACCTAACTAACGGAAAGGTCACCCATGAGACCCCTAGGTGGCGCTAATTTCTCGTATGAGCCCTCCAATTTTTGCTTTCCTTTCCATTTTTCCTGTACCACGAATACATACAAACACGCTTCGCTGTTCTCTTCGCGTTAATTCGAAAGCTTTCACTATACGTGAGCTTCAGCAAAATAAAGCCAGTGTTACCAACACAAGAAAAAATAAAATGAGTTGAACCATTACGTATGGACCCAAGCCAAGGAAGACAGCCATTGCTTGCAGAACACGTATTCTACTTCTACTGCATGACTAACATGACATGCTGCAGGCATTTAGTAGCTACCGTATGGCGCAGTGCCACTCGACCTTGTCGATACACTTGATAATGCGTATCAATATGAAAGATACCTACTCAAGCAGTCCAGAATGACTCACATAAGTTGATACGTAGACAGCCTTGCCATTCAATCGCTTCATTACTTCGTAGATTTAAGCAACAGTCGCAGTTCAGAAGAAGTAATACAAACGTTGAAATAAATGTAACAACCAACACGCAATTAACATAACACACCTCACACACAAGGGTACCTAATTGCTCAAATTTTTTATACATCAGCCGGGTGTTTGGGCGAGTTACATGACACTGAAATTCGATTTTCACAACAGAAATCCATGAAAATGTCGTACCGCTTCCCAACCTTGGCACAAATCTCCAACACAGCTCAGGCACATGCAATGTACATAAATTAGAAAATACGCATTGCGCACGTATGTTCTTTTCGTCCAACCCTGAGACAACAGCAGTAGTTGCTAAAGCTACAAATGCGAGAATAGAGCAATGAACTCCTAAGGCTGGAAGCCAATAGTGTCCAGCGGCCACTACAGCTTCCATACACAAGTAGACAGAGACAGAGGCAGCACTTTGCTATCTTTATCGGCTTCGTTTTCCTGCGAGTGGCATCAGGTTGCCAAAAAGTGTCCTCGGAGGCATGCGAGGCACGTCAAGTGAAGGTTTATAATGTACTTCTTATCACACCACAACTGACAATGACCGTCGCAAAAACGTAAACAATTGCAACTTGACTAGGGGATGGGCTGACAGCCGCCTGCTGGCATTCGCTCAATGTTGTCTGTCTGTACGGCTGCGCACGGCTGCAGCAGACCCTCTCATCATCAGCAGCACTCATTAGTGCGCTGCAGCGTATGGTGGGGCTTGTCAATAAAAGCTTCGCCAATGAATTTACAACCGGAAACGTGAGCATAAAGAGGGCAATGGTGGTAACAGAGTGCAGTAACTGACACCTATAAGGACCTTGTGCCGAGTAGCGCTCTACCGAGAAATTTGACACATACAAGGGATGGCAGGTGCACTGAAGTGGTATAGATACTGCAGCAATATACTTTACATTCATAAATATCTTTGCTAAGTAACTGACACAACACTCAATAAAATATTTACTAAGAAAACTGAGACTTAATACACGCGTACAGAATGAAGCATAATGAAAAAACATGGAAACGTTTCAAGCACTGTATATGAAATCAAAAAAGATGTGCCAATAAGATATAATACATTCAAATGAGCAAATATAGGAAGTTGGTGTTTCTCTTCAGTCTGGTAGAGACATACCTAATGACTAAAACTTCGAGGCAATATTTGCATATAGCTACATAAAATTGCCTTCTCCGATGTAATAAGTTACCGATATTAACAGATATTCAAACGTTCGAAAGGAAAGTTAGGGGATATCATTGATGAGAGAGAAAAAATTCAATCCAGAGCAAAAGCATGCTTCGTTTGACGCAATTCAGATGAAACATCAGCAATATTATATACTATATACACACACACAGAAACGTACTTCGACTTAAAAAGCTCTTTCACTGCTTTAATCCATTTCCTAATTATAAAAGCGCTATCCAATGGAAATGTTACTAGGATATGAATAACTAAACATATATCCAATCAACAGTGGAGATTTACTCATTGGAAGTTTAACAATGTGCATCAGATGTAGGCTAAGCGTCAAACCGATAAAGATAAATGTACAATAACTGCTAGTCATTTAATTTATAAGATCAAGGCTTACGTGTGGCAAAGAGTCAGCTATAAGTCAGTAGCTAAAGAAACAACGAACACTTCACTATTTCACCGAGAATAAAAGACAATCTTCTGTTCACAAAAGCGAGGCTGTGTTTAAATAGTACTTTGTGCACTGGCCACGGGATAAAATTGCCATTATACGAAGTCTCGCAAGATTCTGAATGAGAAAAGTCCAGTTCAGGATGTCACACTGAACTTTTTCTTTCAGCATTACCTTAATTTGATGGACTGTCGATAGTTATGCCTGAGGATGATGCTAATACTGTAAAGTGAAATAAAACTAAAAATTTTATAGTATAGGTAGCCGTCAATATCAAAGGATGCATTGTAAAACAAGGCGGAGCATAAGGAAACAAGCTATTGTAAATTAAGGTAGTTACACAGATTTTTCATGCGATTCAAAAGATGAAGTACAACGGCAAACATTTTACTGAAAACTTATGGTAGCCTACACGAGGTTTCATGAATCGTTAGGTATTTTGAAAGTACACACGGTAAAACGTTTAAGCACACAGTTAATGATATTAGACTGTATTGCTTTCCAGAGTTTTAAAATAAAAATCAAGGCGAAAACTGAAGATCTAAAATACATATCTACTGAAAAAGTAGTCTATATTAACAATGAACGTTTCGGCTCTTCGGCCATCATCCGCGATCTGAAATCGATTGAAATGCATAAAAATCAACATAGCTATAAGCATACAGTCGTAAACCAATGAACAAGTACACTAATCATAAAATGCCTAAAATAATAAGAACTTAACCAATTACTATCTGGAGTGGATGAGACGACTGTAGGTCGTTTAATTTCGGTTTTAGTTTAAAAATGAATAGCGATTCTAAAAGGCGTAAGTCTAAAGAGGATTTGCCTGAACCTAAAATCTTGAAATTTTTGTCTTTCACAACACACTTGCACTGCTCTCAATGGGATCTTACGGATGATGTTGGGGGATGGGCAGTATCGAGTCAGTTCTGAAGCTACTGCCAGCATGCTCGAAAGGCATTACTCGAAGGGTACGCGAGGTACACCCCATGTACCCAGATCCCCACTGCGGGCAACAGTAACTATATACGACGGACGAGAGCATGCTGACAAGAAGCTTATCCTTGAACTTAAAATATGAACCGATTGTAAAACTATTCACTAAAATTACATTCAATTACATTCTTTAGACTTACGCATTTTAGAGTCGCTATTCATTTTTAAACTAAAACCGAAATTAAACGACCTGCAGTCGTCTCATCCACTCCAGATAGTAATTGGTTAAGTTCTTATCATTTTAGGCATTTTATGATTAGTGTACTAGTTCATTTGTTTACGACTGTATGCTATAGCTATGTTGATTTTTATGCATTTTAATCGATTTCATATCGCTGATGATGGCCGAAGAGCCGAAACTTTCATTTTTAATATAGACTAGCTTTTCAGTAAATGTGTATTTCAGATATTTAGTTTTCGCTTTGATTGTTAAAGTACACTATATACATATTGAATACTACAATAAGGTAAAGGCTGTTTTATATATGGTACGTAAAGAATGTGATGTAAAAGGGTAGAGCATGTCACTGAAAGCATGCCATATATATATGAAGTGAAATATGTGTCTGGAAACACAGACTCAGCCGTGGGGATGGAGAGTAAGGGCGGGAGCTGAAGCGATCATGCACTAGTGCACACTCGAACGTCTCACACCCTGGCATACAGCTGTGTCGTGTGACCCGTATCGCGGGTGTACATGACACTTGATTTAACGGTCGCTATAGCGTCCTGTGCCTGCAAGCAGCGCACCGCTGCCTCTGCCCCATGGGCAGCTGAAGCGGCATATTCACGGCTGGTATGCACGCGAGAGCCCTAGGGTATAGTGAGTACAGTTCCTCTCCGAGCAGGTGAGAAACGTGCAAATATCTCGAGCTAACTGCGCGCCGACTGTAGTAACTAACGGTCGTTTGTCTAGCACTGCATGAGGCAAAGGCTCAGCACAAGCAGCTCTTACCTGCCTACAACCTTTTCCTGAGCTTCGGTCTACCTGCAGTCTAGTTGGCTGGGTACAAAATGATAGCTCCAATAGCTTACTTTCCGTCTAGCGAAATTTTCAATTCCTCGTGTGTTATACTAGTTTACTAGTTTCATTGATATTTAGAAGAAGTAACGAAACATCCCTACAGTAGAAAGCGCCTTTGAGACTAGCCTACTTATGAAAGCAGAGCATTCAGTCGCATCCGCTACTGAACTCAATCAACTTGGCTTACAGCGACGATTACCTTTGAGCGCTTGGCTCAACCATACAAAAACGAAACTGCTCACAAAAACGGTAAGAGACATAGCTTTATGATAATAATACAATTGCAACACCGGAGCTATTTCCCTAGACTCTTTGTCTCGGGGGTCCAGGAGTGAGTCACAGCCCAGGGGGGTAAACAAGAACCCGGCACAAGTGCATTGGCAGGACGCCACACCAGATGGTTATGATGACACGAGCATCCGCCGCAGGGTGGGGGAGAGCGGGCGCCGGATGCAGAGGCCGCTTTATGTATGCATCCACACTCTGCCATGATAGCAACTGCGCCATAGAAATGGACAAATACTTGCCTTCTATGTCGTGAGTGTTGACATCTATATGACACAGTGAAGCCAGCAAGCGGTGCGCACTTGTAGAAACTGACGCCGCGAGTCTTCACGTTGCACGGCTTCACATTTTTTATGAAACTGCCGAAATTTTAGACACCATTTACAAACACGCATGCACGACACTAACGCCACAAAAAGTTCAAGCTCATTGAAGAAATGAATTCAGCAGAGTAAAAATGTCGAAAACATCAGCTTCGTGATGCTATGATCAAGTCCATCAAGCCAATTACAGTATAGGCCGCTCATGCTAGCTAAGTCGAGGTATCTGAGCTTCGATCTGAAACATCAGTCTAAGGCGACGATGGAGCGAGATAATTAGGCCAATTACAGAACAAACAGCGATCACCGACAACGCATCGTTTCCAAACAACTCCACAACAGTGTTGTATGGCAACCGAACCAATCCGGGTAATTAGAAGACGGTGATGGTCTAGAGCCGAAACAGAGCCAGCGAACATAAGCACGATATACTCGTATGGCCAAGAAAAAACATCGATGCCATAAAGTGGACTACGGAGGAGAATCAGTCAACAGTCCCGCAGATCCAGCAAACAGAGGCTCGGTGGCCTGAACACACTCTTAACACGACACCGCTAATGGCATCAAAGCTGCGCCTCTTTGGATTTATCGAAAGCTTATCGCGCCTGCGCTGTGCGAAATAAGTTACTTAGGCAATAAAATTTAGCCGGTCTCGCATACCGCGGGCTTTTGACACACGTACCCAGAAAAGCGCAGATAGACTGTCATATTTGGAATGTATAAACAACAGGGCTTCCACTGTAGCTATTGGTAGAACGGCGGTATATTTTCTATTAAGAAATTTCCTAACTATGGTGTTGACCAATTTCGATGGATAGTAATTATCCGTAAAATATTTCTTAAGAAATTCTATTTCTGTGTGCAAAAGGTAAAACGAACATGAGACACGGTATGCCCTGTTCAATAAAGTAGATATGATTGAGGTTTTGTACTTGTGCGAAATGTTACT
>LQNS02000225.1:845609-858865 GCA_001587735.2 Parhyale hawaiensis
AATTTTAGGTAACCCATACAAACAGCCTAGTCTACAACCACTAGCGTACCCATTACGGTAGAATTCATCAGAAACTAAGTTTTCATTTTTGAATGTACGGAGTGCATTGTTTACTTTGTCTTCCAACTTCAAAATGAGTTTTTTCTCATCCCCACTAAAAACCTGAAACTTTGTACTATCATTCAATATTGCACACATTTTATCATTGTACTCGTTTCTGTTCAGTATAACCACCCCGTTACCTTTATCTGGTTTAGTTATGTATATAGTTCTATCGTTGGCCAGACCTTTCAAAATAGCGAAGTCTTTTTTTGAAAATAGTGGGCACTCGGATTGATATTTGAAATTATAGTAAAATCGGTTTGCAATGCACTTCAATTGATTAAGAAAATTTTCCCCCTCGTTGTTTGCCAGAGTTGCCATCTGGAGTCCGTGTCGCAATGAAGATAACTTTTTAACATCTGTATATCGTAAACCAACGTTCACAGGGCTTCCAGGGACATGCTGTTTGGAATAAAGATCGACGATTAGCGAAATAAATGGCAATGTCCGATACCACAAGACCTGTTTAATCACCAATAGCTGGCCTTTGAAAGGCAAAAGTCAGCAGTAAATGACGATCTATATATACCGGGTGTTTTTTTAGGCGGACAAATTTCAACCACAAGTAGAAAAACTCAAAATTAATCGATTTTCAGGAATGATAAAATGCCCAAAACTCCTTAGTTTTCGAGTTATAATGACTTTAAAAAATTTAAAGCTTAAGTATTTTACTACGTGCGCGCCAATGTTGGCGCAAGTTTTGATAGTTCATCATGTTTCTGACCCCACAAAAGCAGTTTACATTATTTTTACAGTAAGAACTGCAAATATTTCATTGCTAGGAAAAAACAACTGCAGTGTCAAACTTAGCATTTAACGTAATCACACTACTGTGTGGCGAACACTATGTCGTCAGAGTTTACATCCGTGTCGTTTCCAAAAAAATGCAAGGGTTGCTGCCAGCAGATTTTGAACCTTGTGTACAATTTTCAGAATGGCTTATGCAACAGAGAACAAGGGATCCCAACTTCTCCAAGCTAATTCTTTTCCACAGATGAAGCGTATTTTACTCGCGAGGGGGTTTTTAACATTCAAAATTATCATCATTGGGCTCAAGCCTAATAATCCTCATGTCATTCGCCCAAATAAACACCGACATCGATACAGTGTAAACGCATGGGCAGGAATGTGGTCGGAAAACGCGCTGAACGATGAAATTCAGCGCTAACATTGGCGTGCACGTTGAAAATACTTAAAGCTTTAAAACTCTTTAAGACAGTATAATTCGAAAACTAAGAAATTTTGGGCATATTATCATTCATGAAAATCGATTTATATTGAGTTTTTCTACCAATGGTTGAAATTTGTTCGCCTAAAAAAACACCCGGTTTTTATATAAGGAAGTTTTTATTAAAATCTAACAAGCACAAAACCTTGCACCAACACTACAAAATGCACGTTTACATAATAAAATCATCCGACGTATCCAGAAAACTTTCAATAAAAATTTCCTTAGAAATACACGTGGGTGTCAACGGATATTTCAAGAAATATATATATAAATATTTACAATGGGAATAAAAAAATTTCATATGCTGTACTCCGAAACTCCTATTCTAAATGAACAAGGGCTACAAATGCACAGTAACCTCTTCAAATCCCGTACAACTCTTGTACCATATCTCTTTGATGTAGCTACAACGATAACACAATATAAAAAATTTCTTCAAACGCATTAATTTCGACCGAATACAAAATTTAATTGTTCTCGATTAAAAGAAAATTCTTAACAGCCCGGTAACCTCTTTCAAAACAAGTTGTGTGCCTCGAGGCAGAGATACAGCAGAAAGAGGCACCGTATCACAATAACTCAAAACGCTGCAGCGTGGAAAACAGCGCATTCGGCTAAAAAAACAGGGAAAGGGCCGGGATTCGACAAAAAAGAAAGCTTACAACAACGCTGCATGACAATACGCAAGAGGAAACTATGCGGATGCTAAAGAGATGGAGGCACATGGCCGGCATGAGTGCGACAGGTCAGCAGCAGCAGGCGCGTCCAACAAAGCAGCGCTGCACACACACGCCAAGCGTAACGGCCACGCGACCTGTAGTGGCGCTCCGCCGACCGGACATCAGAATGGGTACATGACTCATCTCTAACCTTATAAATATTCCAAGATAAAAGGCTTCGGGCTTTTCCATTAGCGAGCCCATAACGGTACTTTTCCGTGAATTCTGGACGAGAGGCGTTCGTCCACCAAGAGGTTAATGAAGGGAGAAATTTGAGTGGTGTAAGATGAGCTGGTGAAAAGGTCAACAGTTGAGATATGAGCACCGAGACGGAAAAGCGAACAGCGCACTGCAGTAAAGCAGCCCAAGCGTAACGAAGGGAAACGTAAAGAGTACGTCTCATCGATAAAGCTATAAATCTTCAACTAATGAGGGAAATGCAGCGAAAGACCAACATAACATAAAAAATAGCAATAAAAATCGAAATCCAAGCTCTACATACCTTCCATAGCCGCGAACTCATGAACACATCAAAACGTACAATTGGACTCACACCTTCATCAAGCAATACTTAACTTTACAGACATTAGTACCTACCACAGTCACTGTTGGGTCGCCGAGTCAGAGAGGTCCACCTCCAATTTGTGATATTCCTTGGAATCCGATTCGACTCTTTACCATGATTAGTACGGGGCAAGACTATGAACTCTAGTCAGCTATTACCTATAAACAACCTACACAAGGATCAAGTTAAAAAAACGAGCTTTCTTACATTTGCAAGGACGGTTTGGATGATGTTCATCAATAAGCCCATAGAATTTCTAAGAAAAACTGCACCACACTTCCTATATCTGAGTCAGCTATTTGATTAAGGTTCGTGTAATCAGTGGGCTTCATATCCCCCAACTTTGACAGCACTCAAAATTCTCAGACTCTTACGAAACCAACTCTGGAACCTTGCGCACAACGCAGCAGCGACAATGCACGCAGGAAAATGAAGTATGCACCGAACTAAATATATGGTATGCTATTGCTACAATGCATGCCTGAAATAAACCAAAGAATAAATACATTACAGAGTACAGCAATAGGCATGCATGAACGTGAAGTATAGAATACATTACAGACTATTGCCCAAACGTGTATCTAACATAGACAAGAGAATGCGCTACACAGAAGCGACACTACGAGCTAGCATACCAGAGGAGCCAAACGAATAGTAGACAATCGTAATAAAGTAGAAGAAAATTAGAGCGCAGCAGCATATATGCTCCTTAAAGACACGAGTGCGCGGCGCAGAAAAAGAAAAGACAGCGCGGCGATACAATGTCATTAACCTTCGTAGACGATGACCGTCAAAGCTGTCTGGCGCAATGAGGTACGAGCTATAGCAAGTGCCACAGAGTAATTTAGAGGCAGGATTGATCGCGTTACCATTGTTTCCTGGCAAGGTTAGCAGTGAGAGACATCAATTCTTTGACTCTTTGAACTTTGCTTCAACTTTACGACAAGTCGAGCTGACCGGCAGGACGGGCCTGGCCATAACTCTCAGACACGATGCAGTCCAGTTTTTTGCATGAGATGCATCTAATTTCAGGGTATTCACATGAGGTAATTAGGCAATAATTCAAGGGGGCGGTGCATTTCTTACCGCCCATATAGATAAATCGAGATGCACGACGTCCTTAATATAGAAGGAAAATCAAGTCCCTCAATTTTGGCGTCATTACGCACACCGGCAAAGGTAATTACGCTATTTTCCAATGCCTTCCCGTTAGCATGCAGCCAGCAAAAAGGAGACACGATGCGGCCACGGGAAGCACGCATACACAGGAAAACCGTTGTCATGACCACGTACATAGTCGAGTTACCAACGATGAGGATATATCAGAGAGCTATAAAAGGTGGCATAAATATTTGGAACACGAACTCAACAGACAACAGCAACTCCAAATGCAGTAAATTAGACGACAATGCATATTTAGTAAGATGTAATGAAGTTGCTTCTATGCAAAGGTAACGTAGGCATGCCAATATTCTCAAACTAAACATGACATTCGCTAATATTTTTTTGAGAGACTGAGCCGTGATGTACAATGCACATAGAGCACAAAATAAACACCTTGTATAAGTTATACACTTTTGTTTCTTTCCACTAGTCAAGTAAATGTCACATATAAGACGATCCTTTCATATATCATAGATTCAAAGAATGACGTTATAGAGTGAGAAATAATTGTCCATTCGTCTTAATTTATTTTGAATCAGCTGAAAATTAAACTCGAATATAAGAAATGCAAGTATCTCTGGCATTCGATGGGTTCATTAGCTACCTATCTTCAACTTTGTCAGAAGAACAAAAATCAGTCATGTACGTCGTGAAGCAGAAGAAAGTGGTCACAAATCGCGTTCTATGGTATATATACTCTATAGCATTGACATTTTCTATATTTCTATCTATAAAAGGAGAAGTGCAGACCTGATAAGGAGAACATAATCGTTACTCGTAAGTTTCGGATAAATTTAGATTCCCACTGCATATTTTGCGATGAAACATCGGAAACTCAAGAATGGATGATGAAAATCACGGGCCGAGCGATCGAATTGGAAAAGAAATGTAGTACACGACTAATGCTTTTACTAGACGGGCGGAGGAAACACGAAGAGAGAGACGGACAAAACGGTACGATGACATCCCCAAGCCGAACTAAGGAGATATGTTCATCTGACAACTTATTTCTCATTATATGGAGTCCGAAAGGAGAAAGTGATGAGCTAGCAACACGTAGCTTTGTAGTTGATCTCACAAGTTTGTAACGCAGTCAATTCACAGAGAAGAATAAATAGAATCTAACAAGCCCAAAACCTTGCACCAACACTAAAAATGCACGTTTACATAATAAAATCCTCCGACATATTCAGCAACACGGAAGGTTATAATAATACGAAGAAAACGCTAGTATCCCCAAAATGGTGCCCTAAATTACTATTGGTTCGTACTGGTCAGCTTTATGCAAGCTAAATTGCTAATATTCGTAAGATAGCGGTCAGGATAGCTAGCTGTCAGATACTACACAAGCAACTGTAACACCCTACATCTCTTAACACAGACAATCGTTCACAGCTGTGAGCTGTCACGAGCAGCTCACGCATTGGACAAATTACGATGATCGGCAGGTATCTTTCAGCTCCTTATGCATCCAGAAGCAGCAGCAGCTGCTGCTGCATCATCAAAGGGCAAAGGCGCCCCCAGGAATGCCGCCCCATTTAATATAGAGGGCCAAGTCCGCCGCTTCGCGGATGTTACGCAAAACACAATCGGAATTTTATCGGCGAATCTGACTGGCTCTGAAGTGCGGCGAGGGAGTGGTCGGATGCAATTCAATTTGAGCACAGCGGCATAGCGGAACCTGACACAAAATGAAATTTTGAACTGCGATCTGTTCGAAAAGTGTTGGTAGACCGTCCAACGAACGGTAATAAAATATCATCTACGGAATAAATAAAGCCACAAGCTACAAATTCTTGCGCATATGAGAATTATATCTGATTATAGAAAAAGACAAAATGGAAACGTGGTCAAAAATAGAAAAGGATATTGCCCCCGATAGTGCAGGCAGGCATCACTACAGTATACTGGACAATGCATATAATTTATTGGAGAGATAGTGAGCATCACGATTGGAGGTGTCGTGCTGCACGCAGTCATGATTCTGGTGAGAGGCATGCAGGGCTAGCTAGTTTGCACATGCGCAAACTAAACATTACGATTGTATTATTTTAAGCCAGTTTCAGGTAGGGGGAAACAGAGAAGACTAAACACGACAGTATTTCCGCATCTTTACACACACTATTACTTGTAAGTATACGATCCTCGCAACGATGTGTTGCTATGCAATCTGGGAGCGTATACATGGCCTTGCGGCAAAGTATTTTCTTCACATAGTTTGAAAGACATGATACCTATAGCAATAGCCATATAGCACACTAGTCAAGCACATGAAAACTCAATGCTAGTAGAAATTTCTTTACAAAGACCATGTGTCATGGAGACCGCTGCAAAAGTTATTACTGTACTCTTTGCAACGACTTTCGATATCTTTTTTTACAAGTCTGCTGTGTTTTTCAATAATTGTAACAAGAGGTTTACAATTACGAAAAAATATTCGCATTTGCTTTGCATATACCGCACAGTAAGTAACGCAGCGTTCATCGTGTTCTACAAACATTCGTCCTAACATTCAACCAAACATAACAAAATCAAGTTACAGCTACGAAAATATCCTCGTGGCTGGAAAGCCTTTCAAACCCACCCCATTTAAAGTTAAAAGTCTCCCTCTTATATAAGCTCGGCCAACAAAGGGCATATTTCAAAGTAAGACATATACATGCCGGCTCTAACGATGCACTTAACTGCTAAGAACACGAACAGAAATATGCAAGACATTTTGTTAGTAAATTACCAAGTTAGATAATAGAGATAGTGTAGGACTTATAGACACGATAACCTTCGCAGTTAATACCAACAATGCTGTATTTTGTAATTCACTGTCGATCTCATTAAGATACAGGAGTGCGAGTACTGTAAGCAACGACTTAACTAGAGCTAACGAACCAAAGGTTAATGGTGATCAATCTAAAGCCCAAATATCGATTGGCGAAATTAATCAAGAGTTGTCACATCAGACCAGTCATATGTATGCTGTTCGACAACGATCCCTGATTCATAGGGACATGCAATACAAGTAGGGTGCTGTTCTTTGGAGCGTTAGAACATGCAGTATGGCTATAGTGTTTTTTTAACGCTTAGACATGCATGACGTTATGGTGTTATCTTTAAAGGCGACGTGCATTGCACTTAAGGTGTTTCGTTGCAGCGTTGGGCTATGCAACACAGTTAAAGTGTTTTTCGGGCGTGTTGTTGTATACAGAACCGTTGCTGGTAATTCGCACAAGAGCGTCAATGATGCAAATTAAGTGCATCGTCGTAGGATGGTTCAAAAGAAATGGGTTCTGGCGTCTTCATAACAAAAAATTGGAGCTGTTATCCATGCTAACAGAAACTGGTAAAGATCTTTTTTACTAAAAATTATGCGAAAGATCGCTACTACTGCAAATATTTTCAAGAAAAAAAGGGTACCCATTGAAAATACTATGATGCTGGTTGTGTCTTCCTGTACATGCAGCAAAGCCGGTGAGCCAAGGGTTGGAAGTAGAGTAGAAACACGTAATATGTCTACAGTGGATCAGAATTCGTACGAGTATACAGAGACTGGCAGCATACGAGAATAAACATGCAGTCATTAGAGAAAAAGTAGAATACAAAAATTATTGTCAGTAAGAGCGCAGAAAGTTGGAGACACTGAGAGACAAACTAAGAGTAAAGTATCCATCAAGACACCTCAAGGAACGCGGCTTCCAAAGCACACGCGGAACATAGCCAAATAAGCCAACACTAATGCCATACGATGTAATTTGTGTTTCTTGATGGTCACACAGTCTTCAAGAGGCCTCCGATCGGCCAAGTTTAACAGTACATTTTGCAGCGGCGCTACAATTGCACAGCTTGCAAGATCGAGACGATTGCATTGGTCGCCTCTGCAGAGCAGTAAAACTTACCTAACATAAGCTACAAATTCACATTACAGTTCGTGGCGCACACGCACTTGAGCAAGAGAAGCAACCGCACAATCTGAAGGAATTACACAGATCGAGTGCGTAGTACTAGGAACTATATAGGCGCTGCAGGAGGTTGTGAGGTATGAAGGCAGCGCCAGAAATCTACTACGGACGTAAAAAGCTGTTAAGCCAAGCATGTTTAGGCACCTCAGTTATGTAAGATAGCGCTGGCTACATTAGGCTGCACAGATAAGGCATCTGAACGCAGACATAACTGGTCACTCACTATAAGCAAGCATTAGAAGAGACAGAAGTGCTTCAAGAGAACCACAGGTCTTTCTTTGATATTAGTTCAATGATAACAGAAAATTGTCTGCTCGTCAAGCACAGCACTTTGATGCTGATGCATACGTTACAATTTATACTACGAAGCAAATAAAACTGGATGTTATAATAAACTAATTTTTTACCTGTAAGAGAAGGTAAAGGCTGAAAAGCGTAACAAAAACAAGATGTACCTCAGAAAACATATGAACCAGACTCAAAAGCCAAGGAGTAGGTTAGTGCTGACAGCGAGTCGCAAATAACCAAGGCGCAGACTACCGCAATAAAATGCTAGTACAGCCACGTTGTGCGCAAGGAGCAGCTGGGTAGCAAGTGCACATACAATCAGATGCGGTGCAGCCCCCGTACGATGCGCAGCTGCACAGTTATATACCCAGCGCCCCAAAGCGCCACGCTTCATGAAGTGATGCCAACATTCGGTCCGGCGGATTACGAAGGCTTAACATTCCCTTCAACAGATCATAGGGCCAATCAACACGCGCCTGATAAGAATATTGAGCTCTCAAATCCTATTAGCGAGATGCTACGGGGCAACGCAGTCAATAGAACATAAGGAAATCCGTTGCCGAACTTTATGCATTTTTAGGCAATAACGAAATAGCATCGACTGAACTTCAGTATCAGGTTTAGCTCGGTTATAATAACTGTGCAGCCCCTGATCCTGCCGGCATCCAGTTCCTCCCAAGTCGTAATTCTCAGCACGAAAAGGATGGATGAATCAGACTTTAGCCAAATACCGGTTATACTTAAATCACTAGTTCTGCAGCCGAGCCGTGGTCTTATCTGAAGTAAAATTTGCACAGCAATTACTACGTGAAGAGCGGCGGTTCAGTCGACTGTGAGCAGCAATATAGCAACCAGACAACAGCAATATATCGGCGATTTTCGATATCACAGTGGTTCCGATGGCCCAACTGTCTTTCTCACAATCTAAGTGTCGCAGTTTGGTCGTGTCTATAAAGTAGAGAACTACATAGTAGCGGCATATGATGCGATCTGACACGTGGCTATCACGTAATTCAAATAGCGCCGAACTATTCGCAACTGAATTATTTATCAGACACTATCGTCTCATCACACCTATCTAATTGGGAAAACATAAAGCTGTTCGCAAAGTACTTTGTGTAGAAGAAAGAGAAATGCAATGATATTTACTCACCTCGCCTGTTTCCGGCCCAATGACTTCTGTACATGTCCTGCAGGCACACTTTCATTTATAATTTGAAACAGTGAGGTTTCATCGCCCTCCATGATACTTCAACTCCATCATGAGCTGAGAGAAAGGCAGGTATATTCTTCCTAGAAAGCGTGTGTTTCCAAGACTAAGATTTAAATCTTCAGACAAAACTTTTCCCACGTACCACTAAGTCTTAAAGTAAAAACCTTTAGAAATTCTCGTTGGCAGATATCGCTGCACTATATTTAATAGGAGACTGATAAAGCCTAGGATGAAAATCTTGATGAATAATATATTCTGAACACTTCTTGCCATTAGATTTTTGTAGCAGATCGCAAGAAGTGTGGACGACACTGTAGGTAGTGAGTCACTCTAAGTGATGTAAAGGACGGTTTAGGACTCTAATCCACGCCAGCTATGCTGGATAAAAATGCTTATAGAAAAACTCTTATTTGAATTTTTTTTATTCAGTAACTTTAGCTACGAGACAAACTTCTACTCTCAATCTACTGTCCATTCATCTTGCAACTAGCCAACACAGCTAATGCGAACATGTGCTTACTACAAATGCACTTTTGAACTAAGCAATAATCAAAATAGAATTTCAGTTAAAGCAATCATGCAAGTTGAACGTTTTTGCCAAGTTATTTGATATTGTGTTGCGCGCATGAAGTCGATCTCTGTGACAGCGAAAAGTATACATTAAAGGATTATATCAAAACTACCAGCTCTGGTATAAAGCGTGCGGAACATCTAAAGTATTTCAGTGGGGTGTGCAGCAGAGAAAAAGCGGTGCAAAAAAATGTTCATTAGAGTCCCACACCACAGTGACGCGGCACAAACTAATACCAGCGACCGCAGGATGATGCAAGCCGCTGCTGCCACAAGCGCTAACCTCAAAAATTCCCCCTGCATCCCAAGACGCGACCGAAGAAAATATAGAGCGGATTTTGAGCCATGGGAGAGTCGACGACCTTCCTGTACGTAATGGCGCTACCTGGAGACACTGCACAACAGGTCGCCTCTTACCGCTAATGAGCCCATTAAATGCGCCTATGTTGCGCACGCTTTGAAATAGACCGATATCAGAAAACATCAGTTACATAATGTATAAAAAACTCGAAAATTAGTAATAAAAATACTAGCATGAAACTGAAGAACAATAATCGCACAATCCTATTTTAATGCGATCAATGATATGTAAATAGAAATAAGACACCAATAACACAAGTGTTAATTTGTAACACTAAGAAGAAGGTAACTTCTTCTGAGCACTAGCTACGAGCTATTTTCTTTTGAATGCTTATACTGACGTGAACATAAATATCGAAAATAGCGCAATGGCATAAAAGCGTGCATATCACCAGGCACTAGCTTGACTACCTCATGTAACGTCGGGGGAGGTGAGTTGAGCCACTTTTAGTAACGGGGAGAGAGGAGATGCGACAATTTTTAAACCCTTCACAAATTTTCTCCCTTCCCTATACTTAACCATCTTTTGTGAGTTAACTTTTATATAGGGTTTGTAACCATGTCATGTGCTAATGAAATAAGCGCACTCCTATTTATTTTTCGAGACTTTTTTTTGTTGTTGTTGTTGTTGTTGTTGTTGCTTCAACTCACCCCGCCGCACCCCGACCAACGATGCTTCAATAATAAAATAGTTGATCAAAATATATTTCTCCAATGCCAACTGCAACAGTCCGAGGACAAAAGTATCGCGCCATCAAAAGATGAAGTAGACTAAAAATGTACGCTTGACGCTCCAGGTCAAAACACTCACAACAATATCGAACAGATTTCTCGTTTGGACAAGAGGCACAACCAGGATGAGACCGTTGTTGCTTCCAGGGGAGATCTTTCCGTCAACACAACATGCACAAGCCGGGCCCTGAATGCTGGACACACGGCTGAAGTCAACCGGCCCGGCGTACGTTGCAAAGGAGCTCACCTACTGGGTTTGGGAAAGCTTCCGGTGATTTCTCCAGTGTATTTCAAAAGCAAGTGAAACGACGCAAGGCCCGAGCTCGTCACAATAAAGAAGAAGTATAGCAATGCTGCATGGTGACCTCCGAAATAGCATGGATTCCTGGAACACGCCTATGAGGCGGTATTCGAACAGCAGGTGTCTGACTGCTGCCGGAGATGAAAGTCTTTTGTTCAATTCAAGAAATAGCTTGTATATTGAGCTTAAATGTAACCTCTTACTAGGCCAAGTCTAACATATATACAGCGAAATACCGCCACTGATTTCTTTTTTACATAAAAAACTAACGTTACGAGTAGGTGGAATGCTATCGCCAGCGGGATATGACCCGCACCACTATCGCGTGTAACTTGGCACAATCAAACAGCTGAAGCCTAAATAAAGTATGTTAAACACAGAAAACAAAGACACGAAACAATAATCAATCACAACAATAATCCACACAACACGTTGTACCGAATGGTAAGAATCCTTCGTATCAAATCGATGAGGGTACAAACTAAGTAATGACTGCCTTTAATTAACTTACAGCATATCCAATATATATATATATAGCCGTAACGCTGCACTATAATCGACATTATTAATAGGATTTTTAAAGCTTAATTACAACGGCATTCCAGTAATCCTGATATCAAGGCAGGTTTCAGATGCACGGATGGCAAGAAGAAGCCTATTCATTATTTCCCAAACACAGAGAAATGGAAAATTGAGCGGCATACAAGTTGCCTTCAGAGCGGAATGCACGCGTGGTACCTACCTCCAAAATCTGACGAAATATTTCACTAAACGGATATCACGAGCAACATGATCTGTATACTTGCAAGTAATCTATAAAGTATCTCAGCGCATAAACAAAGACAATAGAGCGCAAGTGTGAGATGCGCTAAAAGCTATTTGTGGATTCGGCCTAAGTTAACGTGTTGCTAGTATTCTATGCGCTTGTATCTACAGCAAAATCAAAATACCCATCCTATTGTTCAGAAAAACATAACTGCTGATTAGAGCTACTTAATGAAGGATAGAGCTCAATTGGTGAACTGATGGCACGGATATTCAACGGGGAAGTTTTATTCGATTATTCGACGTCGCCCATGAGATAACGGATAAATGCCTATAATTTCCGATAGGGCAATTTAATAAAACATCGCGGTCAAGCGATGCCTGTGCAGCCGCCTGAGGGATCACAGGCCGACAAAGTGCCATCACTTTAGTAAAGTGTGGCTGCTACCTTCCCAAGTCCATCCAAAGCGGTTAGGGTAGCTATATATAACTCAAGTCACAAAATGCTGTCTATATCGTACTGTGATGTCAACGACACTGACGATACAAGTGTGACTTACGATATTGCTAAGTAGAGTAATGTATTTTGACAATAGAAGAAGTACGGTACCGTAAGTAACCTACTTATGGTATTCAAAAAGTTTTGGTAACAGGGTAACATAAACAAAAATTAATGGAGATCCCCATTTATTGAACTTCACACTCCTTCAACATATTCTCCTCAGGGTTTACGCACTTCGGGAGCCAAGGATGACATGGCTACAGAAACACGTAAACCTTGGAGCAGGAAATGATGAAGCAGTGTGAGGTTTAATAAATTTTTATTGTTTGCCCTCAAGCCAAAACTTTCTGAAGACCCTTAAAATTTGTACTAGTGTACTCGGCCGTCAAAAATGACACTACAGAATTTGTAAGAACACTTCTTCAATGCTCATGGCCTAGCCAATATTCCGTCATGAGTAGAACCATTACAGAAATGTACAAAGAAACGCCGAGAGGCGTATAAGACCAACTGCCTGTTTGCTAAGCAATTTATAATCTGTTGCTGCACCCAATGTGGCTGTTATAACACCCTCCTTTCCCGGTGCCAATACTTCAAACTTCACGGACAGGTAATACAACCCAAATGAAGCACCATGAAACAGCGGGAAATCCCAAAACGCTGCTAAAGGAAATCCATCGAAAAGCCTTTAACAGCCGACTTAAACGCCTGCAAGCGAATACGACCAAAAGCCGATGCCGGCAACCAATTCCAAACCTTAACCGACCAGGGCACGAAACACCGACCGAACT
>LQNS02000225.1:879022-918130 GCA_001587735.2 Parhyale hawaiensis
GAGCTTGAGAGGAGCACCAGAGCCTCCAACCTGGGCTAATTTCCGCCTATCTATTTCGTTAAGAGCGTGACACCAAACATATAAATATATAAACACACGAAGGTTATTCTTAGTATTAGATGAACTCGTAGATAAGAAAAGTAAAAGGCCAACAAACCATTCCTCTCGTTCTGTATACTAATATGAGTGCATTAGACAAATTCGTGTGAGTCATCACAGCCAGTGGCAGTGTTATATCCTTGACGTAACTCACCGTTACACAACACTCTAAGTATACTCTTGAAGAGAACATAAAAGGAGCGCCTAAATAAATACCTAAGATGCTTAGAAAATGGGCGGTCCAAGCACAACCAAATCACGCTTCGAACAGAAGTCAGGCGAGAAGAGGAAAAACGGGACACGGACTCCAATAAAAATCTCACGAAAGAGAGAAGTAGCAAATTGGAAAGAATATCACAAAGTTGTGTCCAAAGCCAAAGTAACCAACGGAGTTTCCCTGGAAGCACGACTCTCAATATCGCGCTGCATCGCTTTAACTTTTAGTAATCCGCCTGGTGAAAAAAATCCAAGCGAAGATCTCAAATGGAGGTAGTCTAGTATTAAAGAAGTAAGGTCCGCGAGAGCCCTCCTAAGGTTAATTAAACACTTCAGAGCGAATGGCCATCATTGGGCACCCGTAGCAATTCGTCATATGGCAATTGACAGAAGTGCGGCAGCTGATCAGCATTGGAACTGCGGCGGTACGCGCACAATCACACATTCGCATTATCGACGCGCCCTCTTCAGTTCGGTTCGGAAGGCAAGGCAAAAAATCAGTGCCTCCAAATGATGGGTTAACACAGGGGTGAATTAGCGGGACATGGCATCGCCGCACTAACGAAGACATAGCGCGGCCAATGAGGACCGCTCTCGTCTCATTACCGCTTACCACAACGTATGGTGGTGTCTGAGGTGCAGAATTAAAATTATCAACGCAGCCAAATCAAGTAACTTTGATCCTTTCACTACTGATAGTATCTTTGACTACCAGCATGCATCCTATATTTATGCAAGTAGCAGGCCCTTTCTTACGCTGAACATTTTGACCGTATATATTTTGCAAAAAAGAGGCACTCCAAGAATTTACCAGTTGTTAGTTACTTTTTGAAACCCACCTACAAATTCTACAAATTATGTCAATAACAAGATTGAGGTGTTTCTTTACGACCATATGAAAATATTTGCAGGGACAGAAATTCAGCAGCGAGAGGGTTAAAAATAAAGTTTCACAGAGTTAATTAGAGATTCTCATAAAAACTACAATTTTGTGGTTATTTTGACTATATCTGGTGAACAATTTGTAGATTAAGTAAACTAGGTAGGTACACTCCGCGGCCTATGTTTCCCTCTACAAAAGAGAGCTGATCAAGAAAAAGTTGACGTTGTGCTAAATTTCGTTTAAAAAATGCCTCGGCACATTCGAAACGCCACTTATATGGAAGTTATAGAGTCAAAAAAAAAAGCTGGATTCCCAATCAGGAGAATACCATATAGACCAGCGGTCAGCTGTTACGTGCACTGTGGTGATCATTCGCTGCTAGCTCTCTCTTTGGTCGCTATCTGGGACCCACCAGCTGAAACCTAGCATCGTGTCTCCACACACGGAATGCGATGTGTGCAACGTCGCCTGGATTTCGTCCGTAGATTCTCAAGGTACTCGAAGTAGATAAGGGCAGAAATTGTGTTGAAATATCAGGAAATTCTGCTTAGTGTCGGATAAATTACTACGAAAATGAGCTATAGCTGGACACACCAGACGGGAAACTAGGCAATAGAATAATGAGGCCAAAAGTGCAGATAGCAAAGACCGAATATGAAAGTTTTAACTTCTGATATCCCATCTTCGCATTTGGATTTCGAACATAATCCAATTTTCTTTGATTGAAGAGAAGTCAAATATTCCATGAAGAAGAAAAAATGTCGAAGAAAAGTACAGTTAATAGAAATAAAAAATTGTCAGCCGCAAGAAAAAGAAGGGATTTTAAGCCGGATGCTCATTGAATGAGAAGTCGATTTGGTGGGGCAGGAGCGACAGAGTACACGCAGGGAGCTCTCACACGAACTGGAGGGTGGCTGTTTGGACAGCGAACGTTCAATATTCAGTGGTCCATTAGCTATGGAAATTCAGGTGTCCGAGACAACGCTCCATGCAATACGAGGTAAGGTCCCTGTCAGAGTGATGCTTGTGAGGCGTAGGAGCAACGATATGGCTGCGCAAGATGGACTGTCAAGCGATTTGCTATTCTTCAGAGCATCACTGAGTGCGATAGGAGAGACTGGGCGGTGCATTTAGACCAAAGAAATTTTACACGCAAGTACGAGTAGTGTGCCGCAGATGAGAGGCATTGTCTTGCATGGTTGTTCTTTGAACTTGCAATGAAGAGGGGCGACCGCTAGGGCTGTCGATGCACAAGTTCACTATTGAATTAACTTAATATGTATCAACTATAGGCGAGAAAAACAGCAGCATGGTATTAGGTATTATAAGAAGATTTTAGCCTCTCTGAATAAGCACTACGCTTTTCTAAGAGAGGAAAAAGAAGGGACACATAGTATGTCGATAGAAAAAAAGGGAACCCATGCACGAAAGTGCTTCCACATAGGATCAACGCGCATGGGCACAGCAAGTCGGGACAGCTAGAAGAGGAAGAACAGACAGCAGTAAGAACAGAAGTAGTATGAAAGTAGGAGGAAGCAAAGTGGGCACGAAAGACAGACGTTCCGAAGGTCTAACTAATGGCTAAGGTAACCTACACAAACTCCCTGGTGGCGCTACTCCTCATAACATAGGATGGGCGAACCCAACTAGCCTAACCCTATAGCCCATCCTATGCCCCCGGAGGAGGAACACAGCAGTACACATAGAGGAAGTGCACAGCGTTATCATACGACGAAAATAGCACGCGACATGATATAAGTACGGTATGCATGGCGAAAGTATGATGCAAGCAATACCTACACATATTTCAATTTATTTACGTCGCATACTTTGGGAAGGTCGGATTTAGTTTAAAAGAAATAGGGCATCACAACAATGACAGCGAAAGCGAGTTCAAGCTTAGACGATTATAACTATCAAGTTTCGTCAGAGAATCGCAAATCTGCCGGCATCACCTTGCCTTCAAGACATTTAAATAGTTCGTCAAGGAAATATCACTGATTCTGTCAATGTCGTAGTGGAAGTTCATTATCTTGCTTGCCTTCCCTTACCTTATCTCACTCTAAGCTAAAATCGCCGATTAGGGGGTTTTTGTTTTCTAAAAAAAAAAAAAAACAGACCTTGCCCCCCTAACCTAACCCGATATTTAGGCCTAATACATCATAACCCAATTTTTTGGATCTAAGCAATTTCGACCCGACGTTTCTAACCCGAGTTAACCCGAAAATTAGGGGGCGGCTGTACCCCCACCGTCATTTTTTGGTAGGAGTGAGGTCACGTACCGTACGTAGAGTTAGGCCTACCGTACGATACACTGCTATAGGAAAGTGTCGAATATTGTAGAAGGAAGGGGCAATAGCCTGCCGGCCGTGTGAACTGTACCATGTGAACCTCCGGCAGATGCGGGGGATGACCGCTGATCTAAGTCTCTCGATAGACGTATTTGGCAGTCGAGCGTAGCGACCTGCTATACCCCCGCGCTTATGTCCACAAACATTATACTTACTTGGGCATCACTGCGCCACGCTAACGAGTGGCTGGCCCACACAGTGCTGGGTCAGACCAATACACAAATTTTTATTACCCATATAGTTCACGTGGGCTTCGACGCCCACGCAAAGCACTTCTGTCGTCTCGATATGGGCTATAAAATTTATGTGTTCAACCCGATATTCATTCCAACCAATACCTTCTGCTTTAGTAATATATTAAATACGAATGTTTCAGTGAAAATAGCAATGTTTCAGTGAATGCACGGATATAAAGATGCAACTAAAGGTACCTAAAGTAAATTAGCTCCAAGGAGTTGAGCGAAGAAACATGCACGGACTGAGCAGCTGCCTCAAGGCTTATTTGTTACAATGCGAAAGACCACCGTAAGCGACAGAAGTATACTCATACCAAAGTAATGTCTTCCGATCTTACAAACATGTCCACTAAATATAGATAGTTACGTGCAGTTAGTTACGGTTACAACAATTTCAGTTCGTCAGAAAGATGAGGTAAAAAGTTAGGTGAAATTTTTATCGCTACCACTACTAGCTACAGATAGGGCCCGGGATCCGCCACAAATAGCTCATCAATATGAACTCGCACCCCTTTCTACCACGCAAAAGCGGGACAATAAGCTGAGGATTTCTGGTAGTGGAGAAGAACGATAGGACTGCACATATCGCATGCTACGTGTCGTGTGGTAGTGATTAGGTACTGCTAAACTAAATATATTGCCAATGTCTTTTACACGAATAAGTCAGGATAATACAAGTATTGAGCTACTTTCTGGTATGCTAACAGCTAAAATTGTGCACTGTAACAAGTTATACTAATTTGACCGCTCTTATAGCATGGAGTGGGGGGGTACTCTTACTCTTACATTTTTGCCGTAACTTACAGGTCAGGTAAAGCTTTATTAAATGGAGTTGGTGAGGCAGTGCAGTACAGATTTTTCGCAAAGCGTCCACTACACGTAGCAGTGATGCCCGTATACCAAACATAGGACGGTAGGCAGCCAGAGGCACCCATGGCAGCCGCCCGACAGCAGAGCGCCCGCAGCACGAAAACGTTTGGGATTTTAATTATGAAGAGAGTGAAGGGCGCGGCGGTGCACGCGAGGCGGCCGCATTCCTCAGGCTCTTACACACCAAATCTTTCTGAGATAATTCAATAAATATGAGCTGGGGCGGCAGTTATGCGGGGGCACCGAATTATACAAACAGGATGCAAATGAGTTCTATGGTAACATTAGTGGCATGCATTCTATTAATAAAATTATACTATATTAAGAGATTAAACAGAGAAACAAAGAGACTACGATAGGTAAATATTTCTATTGTTATTGTATAAGTAAATAAAACAGCGGCACGGACAAACAGAACGGAAGGAGATCGGGCAAGAGTACATAAAGGAGATCGTTGCTCCAGCAAGCAATATCAGAGCGAGTAGTATAAGCAGCGCATAGCTACAGCCTACACCAAATTCCTACGCGCGGTAGCTCGCCGCTTTATTGTTTCTCTTGAAACTCTGACAGCATCTCTTGCAGTAGTAGCTAGCCTAAATTGTTGAAAATATTGTCTAAGTTTTGAGGTTAGTATAAAAATCAGTGACTCCGACTCTGCAGTACATTTTCCTTTAGAATACAAATGGAAACTCTCAAGAGCAGGGTTAGCGGCAGGCAAAGGGCTAGAGATATTACATACGGCTAGTTGAACTGCCTTAGGGCAGCCTCGACACCGGATGGCTTTTTGTCAGATAATAAAAACGCATACAGAAGCGATGTTGAAAAAACGGTTGGAGACACACCACCAAGCTGCTAATACATTTAATGTATCTGCACAAAGCGACCAATGCAACATCTGTTAACACATAACGCAATTCGTATGAGTAGCGACAACATCGGAGCATAAACTGGTAACGAAAAATATTAAAACAATTGCAGTACTCACATGAGACAGCAAAATGGAATGAGCAAATACTCCAGTAGAGCTCAGAAGCTATTGTAACGCATATAACCCGTTCTACTAAATATGTAGGCCTACGAATATTTCTTCTGTCCAAAGTCAGATAAGCCAGCTGGTACGTGCACCGTGGAAGTACCTCGCTTGGTTCACGAGCTAGCGGAGGCAGCAATAGCGAACAAGCCTGTGTACACGTGCAGGGGTTGAAGGCATAACGGAATCAGGACCTCATCCGTAACCACCCAAGATAAGTATCATACAAGTACGCCCTGGCCGTAGACTCGTCGCTAGCAAAACAATATTACAGGTTATTTTGTCACAAGACAGAACATTTTATATTAGGTATTGCAGAGTGCAACGTTCTAGAGTGGCAATGAAAGTACACAATGTCATGTGTACTTTTTTTACTGAGTGTAGATATCTTAAAAAAGAATGAAATTACTTGGGTATAGGTAAAAGAGACAAACTAGATAGGGTAATCAAATCTATGAATTCTACATCATTTGTTGAACTTCCTGTTTTACATAACAAATGGGCGTTACAAAGTTCATTGGAATAAGCAGTCGCTCCGTGTATTGCGCTTTAAAATGACCAGTGACACATTTTTTTGCACTATGTTACTTACTTCCACATTATAATTGGCAAATAATAAACATTGATAATCATAAGGCTTCCGACAATAGTTCCTTCACGTCACATGTGCAGCAAGCTGGCCACTATGTCGGGTTGGTCGTAAGTGCCTAAAGAACGATCAGACACCTATACCTACTGCTCTCTATCTTTTCTTCAGTGCACTTTCTAGACATCAGATCAAAGAACAAAAGACAATCATAGAATCTACAGAAATTGTTTCTATATATTGCGCATACATCAATTTCAGTTAAAAGAAAACAAAGGACACGCAAGAAAGACATGGAGCAAAGCGCATGCATGACAGTGCGTAACACCATAGGGAGGAACAGAGCCAAGGAGAGCCTTCGTATGTGGCGCAGACAGACACGTCGATGATGATCACTTGAGTGCTCCAGAACATTGTCGTGCAGGAGTTCATAGTCATGCTGTAGCGAGACATAAATCTCATGGGCTTCTCAAGAGACCTGAGAGTAGTAATTAATGATTTTGCATGAGGAACGAGCTCGACAAGCCTAGGGCGGTCGGGAGCGCAGGGTGCGAGGCGTAGCTCTCTATACATGAAGCAAGGGATAAGGTCTGTAAGTGCTAGAAAAGCAGCAGCTAAGTACTGTCTCCGCAGTGCACGCTTCAGTAGGCACTTGCAATATTACCAACGACTGCAGCAAATGACAGGTAAGGCAGCACTGCTTATCTATGCTTCGATGAACAGAGTGTACACGAAGCAGACGTTCATAAAAAGCGCCAATTTTTCTCCACAACAGCAACGGCAACAACGACGGCAAATACGACTGTTAGCTTCACTTGGTGCAATTACCAAGAACGCAAAGTTGGTGTACACATTGATATTCTAAAATATTCTGAAAAAACAATCATAAACGAGTGATTATTTTCATATTACGTACTGTTATTTTAATATCCCTGTAAAAACTATATAACCGTTTTCCTCAGTTTAATACTGATTATTACACCGCCGACCTATGCGATCTTAATTCTTTTAGATAAATTTTTAGGAGAAAATGACCCAAGAACTAATTTCAGGCATATAAATAGAGTTAGAACGTTTGTTTGGTGGGAAGAAGCGTGTACGTGCCGAATTGACTGGCGCATCATAATATTCCCACAATAATGTAATGAAGCAGTTTACTCAAGAGCCTGTGGAAAACACAATATTAATAGTAATTCGAGCGGCTTGCTAACCATTCAGCATGATAATATGTAAACCATTACTGCGTGCCACCCTTCCTCGGCCCAACGACACTCTCTGCTCTAAATCCTGGTAAAAACAAAGCGAGCTATTCCATCGTAATTAGGTAAGCTGCACCGCGACTCCGATCGACAATATACGCTGCATTATGGCATTAGGCCTCTACCCATCCACTAAACGAAGACATAGGCATGCCGAGAAAAGCTAGGAGCTATCGTACGGTGGATTGCCGCACAAAGGAAGTAGTTTTCAGTTTGTTCTGTGGAATAGCTATCAAGGGCCGGTAATTATATTACCGAGACAGTACACTTCAGGTACCTATCATTAAACTAATAAACTATTAGTAAGAGTTGTAATATGAACGGACGCAGCTGCACTGCTACACCAGACTATTGCAGGTGCAATGGACGACTTGAACGTGTCACCCGCCCGTTAGTGGCCGCTCAAAACACCGTCTGCGTCTCAGCGCTGATGCCTGGCAGGACTTTTACGAGACACAGCATCGGCGGAAACGACTAATTTTAAGACGAACCAGTTCCATGGATAATCCGCAAAATCGCTCAGCCGCAGGCGAGCAAAGTACAACTCCTTCAGAAAAACGCTCTTTGGGAGAGTAATCTAAGGAGAATTGAAGGCATTTCGCTAAAATACGGCGCAGATTGCGGCAGTGAGACAAGCATAGGTTTTTACCAGCGCACTCCGGCTGGGGGTTATTATTACCTCCAGTCTCAGATGCGCTTGCTGCAACGCATCATAACGGTATGACATTGCAGGTTGTAAGCGACAGTTCTCCTGCGATGAAAACAAATCGTGCATACGCTCGGTCATTGCTACTTCGCACACAAAGTAGGATTTTTTCTTTCAAGTTAGAAAAACCGAGCTTTTGGAAAAGCTACAATTCTTACTATCATTATTTCCGCCAAGCAAGTTATTATTAGTTTTTTAGTTTGTCTGCGAGTGTGTTTGTCACTGAAATAACTCAAAATGTTAAGGACGGATCTTATGAAAATTACAGTGATTGTCAGGTATGCTAGGAGAAACAGATGATTTATTTTTGCCGCAGATGCGTTCAACCATTTGCTTCTTTGTGTAGGCACCTGTTATTCGTCGTAACATAACTCTAACCGTTACATTTGCATGAACTGTTGGGAATGAGACAAAGAGTTCTGATGATCTGTTTGGCTCTGTGTTTGATATTATGTAAGTTAAAAACATAACCCAAATATTTATGAAGGAATTTTCATAACCGAAATTTACAGGAAACGTTAGAAATGTTAGAGGCACGTACAAAGGACCAAATTTTGGTGTTGATTAGTTTTCTGAATGTGTGGTTGATTATATGTTAGTGTTTGCCAGAATACACTTCAAAACGTTACAAAAATTCGGATCTTCAAAAAAATTACAGGAACTGTTAGAAATATCAAGAGGCACATAGCTACAACCAAATTTTGGCGATGATAAAAGAGCAACTTCAATTTTTCGACAGCACTGCGCTGCTTGGCGGAGGTATGCACTCTCTGCGTACTTCTTTAGTTATTTTTATTATAATACAGGTAGTATTTTTCGATGTCCATGCACCCACTTATTGCCTGAGTTTAACCTTAACTACATTTCAGTATAAGGGCACGTTTATACAGCAGTGAAAGTCAAAAAATACAGAATAACACATACAAAAAAACGCATTAAAACGAAATGTGAACAAAATGGAATGAAAAGATGCCCCGAAGGCCTGGTCTATGGCAAAGGCAATCATGATCGAGCAAGCCTAAAAGATAAAAAAAAACGCTCAAATAATAAAAGATTAACACTGATGCCAATTCCTATTTAATTTTTTTTACAATTGTTAAATATCAAAGACGAAAACAGCTCGTAAAAGAACGGCGAAGGCATCGGAGCAGAAATTTCACAAGTTAATAACCGTGTTCTGTTACCTTGAGTATACTCAAGTTATGACTTTGTAAATAATATACTACCTTTGTATCTCATGTACGTATGTAGTTGAGTTCACTCAGTCCAAGAGACTACTAAAGATAATTTAGTTCTTTAGAAAAAATAGTATACAATATGAAATAATTTTAAAATTCTGAGTAATGAATCCGCAAGAAACATTAAGCTTGCACACTCGATAATATGCGCCCGTCAAAAAGATCCACTATTCGAAACGTAAAATTAATTTGCACTACAGAATAGCAATGGAAGTGAAATGATGTAATGAATGTGAAATTTATGAGACTAAACTTGACTCCAACTTCAAGACTGTCAATGGATATTGGCGGAGGCCGGGACCGGAGTCACTATAAAGCGAAGGAGCCTACTCGTGAAATCACAGCTAGTTCCTGAGCATGTGACGGTCAGCAATGTATCGTACAAGTTTGAAAAACATTGTATGAGAGGAAGACAAAATGTGAAAACGAATGCAAATAAAATTATAATCAGCAGTATACATGCCGGTTTCGACGAACGCGAAAACTAAATGTGACTATACAAATAAGCCTATTTCATGGAGGAACTACATGTAATAATCAGTTCTTTCGTCTGGAAATAAATACTTTTCTAAATACCATCGGAAAGATTAGAAGTCTCTCGCGATCCATAGCGCAACCAGAAAAATTTCCACGACACTCTCAGATAGAATCAAAGGTTCATTACTAGTATAGATTTGGACCTACTAGTTTATTTTATTGAAACAAATAAGGAAATATGAAATAATACGGAAAAATGCATCAGGTACAGGAAGTAGAAAATAGACCGATCTGATACAGACAGAAATTCACACAAATTTCCACAGTAAAAATATGTTTATGAAAATTTCGGCTGTTATAACGTAATGGGAACCCTGTCAATATCTACCATTTTATAAGCTTGATGTGTGCATTTTTAAAAGTTCTTCGCGTCTCAGAGCATTTTTTATCTTTTTTTCTAGACTGCCATAACTTTTCTTCGCAGTTTGATAGTTTCCTATTTTTCAGTAAAAATATAGGGTTCCACATCCATACTGTGTTAGGGCCTGTACGTACAGATTCTACCACGAACTTTTCTTCAAGAGAGTACAACAATTCAAGTTATCATTTGCAGCACGCAGCAGTTGAACCCATTATCGCCGCACAGAATAATGTTTGCACATATACCATCCGCGACGGTCAACGAATATCGCCGCTCTGAATACAGTAAAATCCCTGGCAGCGAAGAGATGAGCACATGACGTCCATCATGGGAAAAGGACGCGGTAGCCACCCACGGTCACTTCCCTGTTGTGAGGTTCGACAGCGTTTTGACGACCAGGCTCCTCCAGTCTCGCTAAATCACTCATCAAACACTCGAGATGGTGCGCTCGCTCCGATCAACTGGTGCCACAGAAATGTCAGGACGGCAACTCATCATAAGTTAGACTTGCCTGCAGAAGTAAAGGTCTATGGACTACTCTATAGGGTAAAATGTCGATATATTAGCAGAACGAACAGATATTGGGAGGGATTTGGAAACTAACTTTCCTGGCAGATATAGTTAGGAAGTTTATTAAGCCTCCGTTTCCGAGCAGAACGATATCACAGAGAAAAGAGCAAGGGACATATAGTATGTCAAGAGATACGGGGAACCCATGCACGAAGGTGTTCCCACACAGGATCAACGCGCAAGGAAACAGCAAGTCGGGAAAGAAGAGGAAGAACAGAATAAAGCATGAGCAAGTAGGAGTATGAAATCGGGAAGGAAGCAAAGTGAACTTTCCTTCAATTACACCTCAATGTATGTGAAATCTTGAAAACTTACCGACGTTCGAGTCAAACACGACACAGCGAAATGAATTCAGTGTCCCTATCAAAACGTTAATTTGATTTTCGTACACTATTTATGTATGTATCCACGTTCTACCGAACAAAAGCCTATACATTATACTGATGATCAATTAACGTCACAAACTAAGTAAGATACCTATACTGGCCTTGAGTAGCTGTGGTATTACTTACAAAAGATTCATGACAAAGATTAGTAATTCGGAATTTCATTTCGGACACACCTAGCTATACATATTAGGCGAAAACACAATTTGAAGGATATAGTTTTTGCGACCATGAAACAACAGCAGGAAGCGAACACGTACAAGTACTTGCACAATTTACAAGCAAAATAAAAGCGAGCACACGTGAGTTGTGCAAAGACCCATTCGTGTTGTTTGATCTAGAACTAATGATTACTAAGTTAGACCTGCGTATAAGAATTTGCGTTTCTATTCACATAAATGAACTATAATTACCTATATTTCCCGTACCTGCAACTATCTACACAAATGTACATGAAGTCATAGAATCTGAACAATAAAGAAAGTGAATAAATGCTTACATTTTTAAATTATCAAGTCGAGACAGGATGCAATTTTAAGAATGAGCCTTATAATCAGCGCATCCGTTAAAAGAGTGAAACGCTAAAACCTATAAGAAAGTATGCCGAGCTAGAGAAGGCTATAGTCTAGGGTGAGTCAGTGACTTTTCTTCAAGTGCAGGCACGTCCCGCTTTAAGAAAAACACGCAATAAGAACAAAAGTTAGTCATGCTAAACTTATGTTGCTGAGCAACACATATGTTTGTGCTCATTACAGACGCTCTTAACAATCGATAGAAAAAAAATGGAAACATTGTGCGTATTTCATTGTTTAAGCGCACGTCTTCCATACAGTTACCAATAAAACATTTTGTTAACATGTACAAACTCTTAAACTGGGATGGGACTGGAATGAAGGGTTTAATTAGCAACAAATTTCGGCCACAAATGTTCTTAGTTCTTTAAGCGAGCCCTAGCAAATTCCGCGATAAATGCGCATACAAGCAAGGAATGAATACTTTTCAACCGTCCTGTACCGCAAGAGTAACAACGCAATGGAACAAACAAGCATCGCGAAGACACTAGTCCAAACTAACACCGCATGTAGTCCTGAACACCAGCGGGTATGTGATACTGTATAAGAGACTGGGCAACAGTGGGACCAAGAATCTTGCCAATTCCCATACAGGAGTCAAATCTTAGCTTCGGATCACTAGGACCTACAGCTATAGAGCCGTGAGCAATTATGCAAGTTACATTGAATACAATACGAATATCACCAAACGAATGTAGAGGCTATAGCAGTGCTTGCGAGGCGCCACTATGAAGACCGGTACAGGAGCGCAGCGTGAGCCTCACGCGACCACTGCAGTACTCCGTCGAGGCAAAAAATATCGCACGCCTCGTACGACGAATGTGGCACAAAAAGAGCGATGCCGTCATGTAATGGTGACTTAAGGAGTGAGGGAGGCAGCACAACGGTGAAAGTGAAATGGCCCAAGTGGCAAGGGGAGGCATCAAAATATGAAGAGATCGGGGGTGGCAGGCAGTAGAGAGGAAAAGGAGAACTACTCGGTAGTTGCATAGAGGAGAATATAGCATACGAATAAGAGGCATCATAGCGAGAATTAAAGAGGAGACAATCCCTAGCCTAATATAAAAAAGAAATAAAAGATACAGCAAAAACAGAGAGGGAAAAGATGAGCAGGTACACTGAATATAAAAGACATGCAAAAATCACCACGAAATTAGGTAACACACAGAAAATAACTGGTCATAAGAACTTCAATCACAGCATACGCCAAACATGAGCTATAGAAACATGGAAGGGAAGGTAATTACTGAGAAAATACAGAAAATCACAACGCTTGTCTGGAACATAATCGCTGTAACCTGGTATATCTCTAAGCATACCTATATCTAATAGCAACGAACAGCTCGATAATAACTAGCTGCACTAGGCGAAACAGAGCCAAGTGAAAAGAAAAACTTCCAAACAAAAGATGTGTCGGAATTTCTGCTTAAAGCTGCGGGAGCATATTGGCAGAGGTCTATATAATGCCAAGAGCAGAAGAGAATAAAACTTATATAAGGGCCAAACAATACACTCAGTGTACGTAGGGACTTAGAATAATTGAACTACATAGCTATAAGACATGCAAGCATATACAATGCACTAGTTTTTAGCTGCAAACAAGCATGTGAATCAAATATTTTCTTTAAGATATAACACATATTTTGATTAGTGTCAAGAAATTAATTTTTTTCCAATATTGCATTATTTATGTGCAGGCTGGCAGAGTAAAATTTCGTACATACATACATTGGTGGTAAGGACAGTAAAGACCATCACAGAACAGCCAAAATCTTCAGCAATATACCGGTGAGTGCATGCAGTATCATAGATACTGCACAGCACCCACACTCCACCAAGTTCACCGTTCCACCAATTAGAACATCTAAATAGAGCCCTAATTGTGCAGAACTAGCGGGCGGTGGTAAGAGGCACGGAGCTGGAAATCTGCAGAGTCCTCCTGCAGCAGCAGTATGGACCCGCTACACTGCGGGGACGATGATGAGAAGAGCGGAGAAACGTCTCGACAGCCTCATACGGTCCCTCTCACACGTGCCGCACTGCCTCGCACCCGCTGGCACCGTGCCACATTAGGTCATATATACGAGGCGCATCTCATGACCTCTTACTCATCATCCCCGCTGCGCCATATTAGGCCGTCTACTTCCTTCCATGGAATGTGGTGGCATTCGGAGTCAAGCTAAAGAGAACCTGACGGTGTAAAGAGCTGCGTCGGGGGCAGGCATCGGTATTGGAACGGCAGCGTGTAGGTAGTACAGCAGGGCATGAGCAACATATCCTATATGCTTCGCAAACCGCTGCTTCAAAATATTACCTCTCTGTTTAAAATAGTTGTGCCCAAATGTTATTCATGTCGTTCCAATATAGTTGTTCCATTGGATAAAAAACACCAAAAGCCGGAAACATCCATCGGCACTAAATTAGGAGATGAACTTGCTAAAGTTTGGACAAGATCTTCCCCTTACGATTTTTTTTTATTCATCCCGAATTCCCCTGTGAATGAAATTTTTGGCTTTGGAACAACTATTTTTGAAGAGAGGGAGTAGACAATTCAACTGAATGAATCGCTCACAATTTGCGATAAATTTACTGCCAGATCGGTTCTATGCATATATTATGACACAATAGTACTGAAATTGCAAAAATAGTGATAGTGAAAACTAGTTATTTACAAAAGAACATGCTACGTCAAATTACTTGTGTTTGTTGTCACGAGCGCGAGAGAGAACTAGCCTCTTTATAAGAACACCGTTATACTTGAGCTTCCCATCAATCGCAAAATAATAAAAATAATAATCAAGAACTATAATGTTACACTACTACATCATTTGTGACTCCATACTATGTCCACTAATTATTATGATACATCTTGTTGCTTTTTGCAAAACAAAATTAGTTAAATACTGGCAGTAAACTCGTAGCAACAAGACAGTAGTTCAACATTAAAATCTCATCCTTAGTTACTAAGGTATTTACTAGGGACCTAACAAGCTTCGTTAAAATTGTCGCGGCTGAATTAAACATGGCATTTCCTAGGAAAAGCTCTACTTGCACGCAGCCAGCGGGCTCAGCCCTTACAAGATTGCGTGTGAGGCGGCAAAAGCAAGGTACGAGAGCACCGGCAGAGGCAGCAGTAACGGGAGCCCAGCAGCAGCGCTTCCCTTGAGCATGACGACCGCCAAGCCACGTGTGACCTCACTGGGAAGGTCGCTCACGAAGCATCAAAACGGGAGGTCAAAGTCTGGCGGGCGGAAACTGCGGCATGCAGGCACAGCAAAATATGAAAATATAGAAACTCCAGCATTCGACATGGGTTAGTTTTACTCTTGGCGACACAGTAAGAGATATATGGGTGATGAAGAAGTTAGCCAAGCATGGCAAAGAAAGGATTTCGCTTTTGCACCACAAACTCCGTAGCATGCCTAGACCACAGAAACTTGTGGCAAATGCCGCATTAACCAGCACAAGTGAAAATAAATTATGTTTCCTTTGCATTAAATAATCCATACTTTAACTACCGAAACTAAGTTATTAAACAACCTACACCGAAACCTTAGGTTTTGGTATTCTTTTGACTAACATTCGGTATCATACGTAGTCGTACGTCTCTAAGGAAGTGTTATGGTGCCTAACACTGTCTACGCACGATGTCACAGGCAATCATGAGAGCAATTCTAAGCGCTACAACCCACTCAGTGAGGGAATGTCTCGAGGCTGCCGACGCATCCACTGCATCGGGAAAAAGTTCATCCCACATAACAGCTCGTCCACACCAAGCGACTGAGCAGAACAATCCTAACTGTACTGTGCTAAGTATCGAAAATTATGCGCGATATCCGCCCATGTCTCTTCAAACCAATGTCGCGCAGACGGAAAGCAGAAAGTCCGACTCCTGGAGCTAGCACGTATTTATTTCATCCAAACAACTCCGGCTCCCCAAGACTCCGACAGTGCAACATCTACACACTCTATCCGATAGTCTACTTCTTGCACCATCTACCGCACGTCACTGAGAGGGCAGCGCAGCAAGCTACGGGCTCCGAGTGACTCATCAGGCCGCGAGAATCAATTCCTGCGCCAGCAGACGATGCGTGTAAGTATCAGCAGGTGATGAGGTTTCACAGCTTGCTCTAGCTGGAAAGCGGATATTTGCTTCAGTTGGCACTTCGTTGACCTGCCTATATAGTTGTCCATAAACGCTATCATTGCTGACAATATCAGTGACATTTTTTCGACATTTTATAACTATCGCCAAGAATTTAAAGACATTCAAGAATTTTAATAAAATTGCGACCTTTACTAAGCCGTCAGATCAACTGTCGCATGCTCTTGTTCAACTCTTGTAACAACGGGGAAATAAATTAATAATGCATAAAACAGCACACTGCGAGAACAATACGTAATATTTTAAGTTGTGTGGCTTCCAACAATACCTATGTAATATAATAGCTAGAAGCTGTAGATATGAAAACTAACAGCCTATTGTGAGAAAGAAAACATTGGTTCGAAACTCTTTCAGAGAAGAAAATGAAGCAATTGCAGGCTTAACGAGAAGCGGGATAAATTGAGAGTACTTCCAGTATATATTAGTTCTACATCTACATAAATTCTCTAGCACTTATGATACATGCAGAAGCGCAAAAGGATTCTCGCGAGGAGCAGCAGTTCCAAGAATTAGGAGAAAAGGTTTTCATACCAGCAAAAGATGAACTAATGAAGACCGAAAGAGTGGCGCAGCAAGGTAGACTTGGTTGGGGCGGACAATGAACTCAGCCCAATCAAGCGCGCATTCACCGCACCTCAGCTCACGGTCCGCGCCAAAACCAACACGGCGCTTATGAACAGACACTGAATAAATCTCCACAGCTATAAAACTGATACGGAGAAATAGACAGAAACCATGTTAAGTTCTATTATAGAATATATATTTAGCGTGAAAACGCCGCTCGCCACTATACAGACACGACACTAAATAGAAGTAAATACGGGACGCATACGAGTGGTTACTAGTGTGTGAAAATGAGATCAGGGACCGGCACGAGGTTACTCCCACTTGAGACCAACAAGCATGACCGCAGATATTCGAGATAGAAAAGGGCGAATGAAATAAAGACTGTCAGCAAAATTTCGTAAGTGAAATAGGCAAGAAAGTAAAAATATTTGGAATACCAATTAATTTGATACTAAGGTTTCCTTGGAACCTCTGCTCAACATAAAATGGACGAACGTCAATGCGACCAACTGCAAAAGAAAGACATTATAAGAGGCTGTATAAATGAACTCAAAACTTAGGCAATGCATAGCCTACGCAAATGACTATCGACAGAACCAAAACTGTTAGATGAACTAAGGTGAGTAGCCAGAAGTGCATCAGGCAAAATCTACAGATTTCAAAAAGAGGAAAATATCGTTAGACCTGAAAGCAGACATTATGGTCAAACAACTACCCGAAATATCGAGTTCCCTCGTTAACCTGCGTTTTTTTTTTTTGCAGTAAAGAACGTGCGCTCGTTTAATACGGACATATTTGTACATATTGGTGCGGTGTGGAGCCGCTGTCCTTAGTTTTGCATTAAGATAAAATTACAAGGATGACCGAATTGCATGAGAGAAAGGCGTGTCTCCATGGCTTCAGCTACCGGTATGTAACATATCAAGCTGGGCGAACACCTTACAGGGGCTGGACCTCCCAAGAGGAGTCCACTGAGAGGAAATTGTGATTGGATAGGCTCATAATACGGTGGAATTGAAATGTCCCGCATTCTATGTTACCCAAATTGGGTTCAGTCTTCGGAGGGACGGGCATGCAATAGTTGGCAACGCTCTGCGCCTGTTTTGAGTAGGTCGCCGCGGCCGCTGTTTTGTGGCCTTGGTGGAGACTTTATTTCTGTTAGCTTACATTTGTGTGGTGTGGAGTACATCAATTAAAAATGCATAGAAGAATCGACGTTTCGTTCAAATCTAATTCTGCAAGACTTATGAAGCAGTAAGATTTTGGGAAGCCGGGGAGTATTTTATCGAAAAACCAACAGCCTCACAACACTGCATATATCCGTACCGATTTACTTTCAACCTGCTCGAAGCTCTGAAGCTCTCATGTGTAAACTGACGAATCGCAAAACGGACTTCCGCTGTAAGAAGCCAAGGTGAGCCTAACAGTACAGGACTTACGACGCTTTTGCACAATTATTTAAGCGATTTCTGCAATTGAGCTACTTTATAGCCCCAGTTATGGCGCAACGTATCAACTTACTCCATAATGTGAGGTACCTTCTGCACTAGTGCGACGTGGTCCACGTACGGAAGATTTATCTCCAGCTTTGAACATCGGAAAGCCAAGGGAATTAAAATGGCAGCCAAGTGCTAGAGAAGAGCTGCGACGAGAATCTCATTCTCATCAGTCGCAAAGTTCGTTAGTGGCGCAGAGTTGGTTTGGGCGCGCGTCTAATGGCGCGGTGGCGTCGGAGATGTGGGCTGTGATAGGCTCATCAGCAGCGCACAATAGGCTTAATTTGGCTGCGGCAACAGCGCGCGGTGACAGCCAAGGAAAGGTTCAATCTTCCAAGGCTAAACAAATGCCACATGTATCTTAACGAAAGAAAAGACCGTGACACTTACAATTGCTGCAAAATCAGCGTCACTTGCAATTGCACTGATGTGAAAATAGAACTGGCGTTGAAAATCAAATAACTGAACACGCGATACGAACAGCTGTAAGTCATGAGCCATCAAAATTAATGCTGAACAAACATGCAACGAAAACGCATATAACACTCGCTTATTACGTTCTTAAATCGAAAGTAAAAACTCTACATTTACAAAACAATAAGATAAAATACATCCCACGTGATAGGAAGAGGGAAGCATATTAAAGCAAGACAAGTCATAAATGGGGATTGGGAAACAAATGCGCGAGGAAACCCCCCCCCCCACTCTGGATATAAGTGCATATAAGCAGCGTCAAGTCAAACAACAAATAAAGGGCAGATTAGAGTGTTAGTAGAAAAAAACTGAAGTAAAAGGGAGAGGCAGGGAAGGATCGATGCCTCGAAGTTTCACCATCATGCTGTCTCTATAGAGGGACCAATTAAAACTTCAGTTTCTCGAAGGAACAGCACTGCATGTGGGAAGTAGAAGAAGCAATGAAGGACGCTGGACCATCAAGTTCAACAGGAGTTTTTCAAAAGCGCTGGTCACCAAAAAATACGAGAACGGAACTAACCCAACAACGTAAGAGGCGAGAATCATAACTTTAAGCAGCGTTACGGTAGCGCTGTACATGAAGACTTACACTGAATTGAATAGAGTTATAAAGAGCATGACTTATGAGGCAAGAAATCTATTTGCATTACAAAATTCCAAGCGCATTAAGTGCTCAGAGAATGCGTTTTTTTCGGCTCTTTTCTGAACACACGTATGAAGTGGAAATTTTACAAGCTGAAACCACTGAATTGCCAAACGCTTAAGAAAGCGATAACACGGAAGGCGCACAGTCTGGGAGGATAAAGCTGACGAGCGCAAAAGCCACCAGCTATGTTAGGTCAGGAGGAGGGAGGACCTCAATCTTGGGGCAGGCAGCCGAAAAGCCCAAATTCTTGTGAGAGGCGCGCAGCAACTCCCGAGAGAGGACACTCCACTCCTGCAATTTGGCCTCCTCAATCTTGTGAGGAAATGAAAGAAGGAACTAAAATCCCGGGAGGAGGTGTGCTGACATGCGTGACACCATCATATTCTAGGCAAGCTAACTGTAGCTATGTTATGACAGATTAACGCAAATGTAAGATCACCTAAAGCACGTGGTGCACAATATATATATATATATATATATATATATATATATATATATATATATATATATATATATATATATATATATATATATANCGCGGTTCAATAAGCTGACACGAATTTTGTCGCGCTAACGGCTTTTTGGTAGGCTAATGACCCAAAATGTCGTGTTAAGTCGCGCGCTATAAGAATATATATATATATATATATATATATATATATAAAGAACTGTGGCAAATGTAGCCAATGTTACTAGATGTTATCCTAGCATAATAATTATGTCAATGGTAATATTTAGCTGAAGCATCTGCATGGTAGGTATCTATATCTGAAACATGGTGCTACGCGCAAAACAGGACTTTAGCTCGATAAGCGTATTCAGTATTATCCAATCCATTATCATCAAACTTCCTTTGCGACCCAACCAAGTTCAGATTCTCAAGTCATACATCGTACAGAAAAAACATCAAGCGAGGGTCACAAAAGCAATGTATAAAAAGAGAGTGCGAAAGGCTGTAGGTACAAGGCTGCGTATATACCCCCAATAACTGGCACGCCCACAGCTCTAATTGCTCCGGGGTCTTCTCATGTGGCTCATTACACGACGCTATTGTGCTTATTGAAGGGAGGAGATCTCAAGATCTCTGTTTACGATGAAAGATGAGCTTGCAATCCAACAAGGAATGCTGAAATCTTCGTTACGACGGTCTCCCCGTAGATAAGGCTGTCATTGGATAAATGATGTATTGTCAGTAAAAAGCAATTCAAAACTCCGATCAATTCAGCAAAGTGGCAGCTGGCTGTAGAGGCCTAGCGAACGAAGACAGAGTAGGTATTATTTATTGTACAAGAATGATGTTCTACCATTTCCGGAAAATGGTTCTTTGGTAGATGGTAGTTAAGATTAACTTACCAATAGTAGTAGAATATTAAAAATGGATGCACAGACTATATACAGTGATTTTCAAAGTAACAAAGAATTAAATATTTGTACTGAAAATAGTGATGATGCTCTATTACCAAACCGTCTCAAGATATTATTATATACAATAGAAGCACTGCGTCACTAATGACAGAGCTTGATAGGGCTGCGCAAGCAGCACAAACGAGGGCAACGAACTGAGGTTGTGCAGAAGACGCTTCTGGCGTGCAGATAATCATAGAAATAATTTTTATCCGGCGTGCAGCACAACTGCAGCTCTAGTGACACTAGAGGGCGGCCATGACGGAAGACAGAAGAGCAATTGATCAGCCAGTGCATCCTATTCAAACGAACAGTCGTCATCCTGCTTGTACGCTTGTCTCCACTATTCTAAACTGCACATATTATAGATATAAATAGGCACTTCTGGCTGCGTATAAGCACGACTCAATTTAAAATTCCCTATTGAATAGGAGTAACCGCAAATATTGATAAAGTAAAGAAGATTAAGCACATAAAATTTTCAAATTTTGTAAACTTTTTAGGTCTGCCCTCTAATGGCGATGACACACGCTAGAGAAAAGAACGAGTATCGTTATTTTTTCGTCTGATCGTTATGTTGAACTCTTGTAAACACAGCTTTGAGATTGTCAAGAAATGGTGTAAAAATGTTTACCGCCAATTCAGTTCACTCCGCAAGCGCCGTTAGTTAAGTTTCGGACATATCTACTATCTGGAGGGATTTATAATTCAAAATTCTTTGCAATTGTATGCAATTTAAATGGGCACATCGGCAGATTCGGACGAAAAGATGGCGACACTCGTTCTTTTGGCGAGCGTGTGGTATCGGCATAAAGCGTGAATCAGTCAAGTTCATGGTACACACAAGCAACACTTGCTATAGGTACACTTTTTCCGTCTTGCACACCTCTCTGACCTGCAGGGAGTTCTACGTCACTACAACATTAGTGTTCTCGCCGAAACCCGCAGTCCGCAGAATAGCACAACCTTCACGGAAAGATTCTGAGCAGCAGTGAACCTCGAACAAACAGAACTCGCGGGATGCAGACACGCGGTTGGGTACAGCTTACACTGGCACCTATACAGCACTGCTTTTATACCGTCCGCTCAAATTTGCACATTAGCCTGCGTCACCAAGTCCACGCCTGAAAAAACTTTCAACAAGACCAACCCTTAGGGAAAAGCACAATATCCCCGTGTGTTTCACACCGACTGACTGGAAATGTCTCAATTGAGGCAAACAAGAGAGAAGTTGAATGGACGGCGTGAAGGCCAGCGGTGCAGAACCAAACGGCTGTCCGCAGCCCATCAGAAGCAGCGGCAGAAAGTCTGCACGCCTCACAGCTCCCATAACTGATAGAGCCATGCGGGGGATGTCGTCACCTTATAGCTGACCGCACCTGTCACCGAGCGCTCCACAGTATAGGCTAATATCTATATACGTCACGGTTGTAATTATCGTAGTAGTGTGACGTCAGAGTATCATCAATGATATTACATGGGACGGAAGCAAACACCCGGCCGAAAGTTTTATTTTTATAGCAAGCTATATCACCGTGTCCCCACCGCACCATAGGTAATTCCCACATTGTTGAACTCCCTTCTGTGCTCTGTGGCACGTGGGGTTGACGCGCAATAACTAAGCGATCCTAAGTTACAACTTACAAGTACATCTTTCAATGTGAATTATCAATTTTACTTGTCAAGTTAATAACAAGAAATTCTGTCATTGTGCTAAACGTAAGGCAAAAACGACAAATATGGGAAATATTGCGTCTACTCTAAGGCTCGATACTAGACACGAGCTCCGCTTGAAAGGAAATACCGGAGTTAAAATTGCGTGTTGCTCATGACACCGCTTTCCTCCCACAGTCGTATGCACAGCTGCACACAAATTTAGACTATACACAACCAGAAAGGATCAGCGCACTGTAGTCATATATACTGTAGAGCTTTCACGGAATAAAAGTAATCACGCCACAGAAATTGGTGAAAACTAATATTTTTTAGCACGATATAGCCGTGTTACTTACTTTGCGGTCCTTTAATGTAACGGTGATCCGAGTCAGTAACAAGAGTACAGCCGAAAGGTGGGCTAGAATATTCACTGGTTGGCCCATTTTTTGCAGGTAATTTAATACGGTAGTTATGTTCACAAGTAGGGTGAAAATGATTCAAAGGAATAAACCTATAAAATTTCTCTGCACACAATGACGAAAGGTACCTAACCACTGCCGCCAATGTCCGCAACAAGAAAGCGGACTGCACGCATCAAAGACCACGTATAAGTCATGTGACCTGCGATGTGCTGTCAGGAGCAGCCGCCTCCCTCCACACCTCCACGTATCAATGAGCGGTGTAATCATTTACCTTTGACAGCATAAGATCCACTAGCTGCGAGAACTGGGCCGTGCGAAAGATAAATGTACCGCGTTCCACCTTTGTAAGCAATACAACACACGACACCGTGCTGTTCTGTACTATCATACTACGGACGATAAAACTGTAAACACTATTTGTTCAAGTATGAACTCAGCACATGAAGACCACCACTTAACTCTACGAAGCCTTCACCAGAGAGCGGTATCCTGAGATTTACTGGCCAGTAGCATACACAGAAGCAGCAATGCCAGTGTTAAACTTATCAATAAATCTCAGGGGCTGTCGAGATCCGAACAGTAAAGAATCAGGGTCAGACAGATGACATCCAACATCCGATGTTCCTTTCTCAAAAACGCTATAAAGCGAAGCTGCAGTAAGTAATACTGTCATCTCAAGTACACAGCAATTCAAACGCATTCGCATAGAGCACCCACCATACGCCTATATAGCTACAAGCACGAGCACCAAGAATGTCCTGCAAAGAGAATATTCATACAACACGAGGCACAGAGGGCATGCCACTAAACAACATATTGAGTTGCATGGCAGTACTGTTGCTATTAAGTAACAACGGTTCGTGTTGCTGCATGTTAAGGAATTCTGAAATGGTGACATAAATAATTTTCGTCGTGAACTGCCATACCTGCGAGTGATAAGAAGCGTGCAGTGCATGCAAGCGACAGGTCATGAATATGTACAAACTGATATGGCTATATTGTATTTCTGCATGACTCACTAGGTAGATAGCCCAAAAAAGCATGAATATGCAAAGGTCTACACAGCAAAGTGGAATAGACATTTATCTCACGAAATCCCTAGTGCGAATCGATGAGTGAGAGGAATAAAGAATAGAGTGACTCACAGTGGCAGAGATGGGCAGGCATCCTTTGAGTTGTCACAAGCCACATTTTGCTTACCTGAAATGGAAAACAATAAAATATTATTTTATATGTTAGTATAGTCCCACACTGGAACGATAAATTAAGGGAAAAAAGGAGACTTAAGTACGTCATGAAAAACTAAGAACAAACGTTCAGAGCAACACTGCATATTAGAATCTCGGAAAAGAAGTAAAGCTCCACAAAAAAAAAACTAGTCAAAAGAAATAGAAAAGAAAGAAGGAAGAAATACGGACACGGAAAGCAATACGTCCAGTAAGCCGAGGAGCTATGAAAGGCTAATGTAACCTCGTAGAAAACCACCAGAATTAACTTTGTTTCACTATTATTACCTCCGCGAAGGAGGTTATGTTTTCGTCGTGTTTGTCTGTCGCTGTGTTTGTCTGTCACCTAGATAACTCAAAAAGTTACGAACCGATTTGGACGAAATTTACAGGGATTGTAATGTATGTTACAAGGAATAGGTGATTAACTTTTGGTGAAGATATTTCCATCCGTTTGTTTGTTTGTCTGCCTCATTTTGCTCAATGTCTTAACTCAAAAAGTTATAGATGAATTTTTATGAAATTAACATGAGTTGGTAGGTATATAACAAAGAGTAGATGACCAAAATTTTGTTAATAATCCGTTTGTTAGTTCGTTTGTCACTGCTTTTAATTTTATGCTTGTTTGCACAATAACTCAAAAAATAATGAATGGATCTTTATGAGATGTATAGGGGTTATTAGCAATGTTAAAAGACATAAATGATTAAAATTTGCTGCAGCTCGGTTTGTTCGTTTGTATGTTTGACTCATGTTTGTCTTAACGTTTGTTAACAGTATAACTCAAAAAGTTATGAACGGATCTTCAAGAAAATTGCACAAACTGTTATTACTATCAAACGGCAGAAATGATTACATTTTGGAATTTATTCAAAGAAAATAATGGCTTCAGAGCCAATTTGAATTTTTTGCTCCCGTTGCCTCGCTTGGCGGAGGTATGCGCTCTCAGAGTGCTCTAGTTCATAATTAGTTTAATATCATCAGTTGGAGCGTGAAAGTATGTAGAAGGATGCAACGTGGGCACGAACGAAAGACGTCCTGAAGGTTTAGCAAATGCTAAGGTAACGTAACTAAACGTCTTCCTGGAGGACGCTGGTCCCTAAACATAAAACGGTGAAACAAGCGACCCTCATGGCTTTTCCTATGTCCCCAGGCCTGGGAGAATTTTTTAACAGTGAAATATCAGAGCGCATAGGGTAACAGTTTTATTGCAATTAGCAATATCGACAGTACATGGTCACGCAGCAAGCACACCTAGAGTTGACACGGGTGCAGTTAGAAGTTATGCCACATAAAGCTTTAGTATGCCAGTCATCTGACCAAACAAAGCAAATACCGCACAGTGCGGTATATATACCTAACACCGGACGCTTTAATGACGCCCTGTCGCATTGCAGGCACCAGCCAAGCAGATATTGGCCACGCTCAGAGCAAATGCTGTAAGCAAAACTAAAAATCCAGCAGTTGCTAGATAAAACTTTTAATACTATGGGGATTACACATTGCACGTGTCAACTGTAATAGTGAAACTAATCGCAATGGTACAGCTAGGATCATTTGCAACCCGCTTCGTGGCTACAGCAGCTACCCTTACTGAGTCCAGCACTATTATGAGGTTCGCATTCAAGACAATAGCACACGGATCATTGCCACTGAATATGCAACAAACGGGCTAAGTCAACCCGAATTTATAAGCAGCCATTTAGGGGAGGGGCTGAATTAAATGCAGCAGTCGCAGATCAAATCTATTAACTAATTTATTTTAGGTTTTCGAATATAAATATAATTTTACCGATTGAGACAAGTTATACCACGCGCTAAAGTGAGATTCGGCAAAGTTGCTTTGCGTTCTTAGCCACGCCCATCGGACTCCTTACACTGGTTGCACTATAGTATTGTCACGAGTGTACTTGCGGTGGCCGTGTCGACAGTAGGAAGACAAAAAGCTAAGCAGTACTCATGGGAAACGTTGCCTCGCAATTCGTACTCAGATAAACTCGATCTAAAAGACGCAACAGCTACAGCACGCCGTACAAAGCACCCACTCAACACGGCCCTCGGACAAGGAAAGTGACGACTCAGTTGCATAAAAGAAAGCACTGTTATTTAGAAAACTGGACGTGCCCAGACAGCAAAACTAATAGCAGCATTCTCCAGGATATATTTTGGGGAGCCTATGCTGGCAATAACATCGTTACGGGGCAGGACACGCATCAGTGCGCTCTTTGGTACAGTTCGGAGAAAGCGAAGTGAGCCAATTACAGCAGTGTTGTGGTACCATGTAGAGCATGTGTGGCAGCATCTCAGTAGCTACTCAACTGGTGCTGTGTACCGATTGTATCAGACACTCTGGCTGATCAGTAGCACGGTTCATGACGACGCACTATATAACTGGACGTGTAAGAGCTAATGAGACAGACTGTGTCTTCCTAATTCGAACATAGTACCTTGTTAAACTAACCATGTTACGCTTGATCAAAGACATAGATAGCAAAGCTTTATGTAAGACGACATTGATCGATACATAGGTTCAAAAGATTATTTTGTCTTCGAAAGTGGATTAACTTGGTTTATGATTTTCAAGTATTTCTCGCAGAATAACTACACTAAATAAATGGAACATATGCGAAGAAAGGTACATATTACGAACACTTGGAGCGCATATATACATAACAAAAAATCATACCTGCAGTGGTCAAACATTAGAATATAGGTAGGTACTGCTTTCTACGGACACGTCCCTAACAAGTACCTACCGTAGCTCGGTCTGAGTCATAATGGGATCCTAACCTTACAATGCACGCAGAAATTTGCTCTAAGCATTGAGCTGCATCACAAATGAACCAATTAAGACATCTCCATGTTTGCAACCAAAGATCCCACAAATACTACGACCGACCTTAAAGCAAGACTTAGTGCGGGTCAAAAGTGTTTGTAGGAGGCATTCTTCTGCATCGCAAACCAGTTTTGGATGAAAATTGAAGAGTGAATTTACTAATTAGCTAAGACAACACGATACATTTGAGAAATTTGAAAAATCTATTTAAAATTAGGATAGGTTTAATAGGTTTATTACACACAGACACATTTTATACATTACAAGTATTTGGTAAAGAAAATCGCAAATACGCTTTCTGATATTTTATTGCCAAAAGAGTCTGTTTTGACAACTGCTTTTGCTTAAAGGAGGCCAACTGTAGGTGACCTCCGATTCGCTTTTTTGATCAAAATACGATTCCAGGTTCAGTCAGATACATTTGCGACTCCAACGTTTTCGAAAAATGCCAACTTGGGGCAGTGAGGGTTACTTTTAGGTAAAAGATATTTTGAAATTCTCAACTCTCTACTTATATACGGTATATTGTTGATTTTGGTTTACCACTCTTATGCGTTCATCGCTCATTTTTACTTTACTTCCGCTGAGGAATCCATTCACCGTACGATGGTGACGTGTGATAATTTTCGAAATTTTCAGCGTAGGTTCAGTCATATTGAGAAGCTTCACAATTTCAGCCTTCTCAGATACCGTTAACATCTTTCTTCCAGCCATTGTTGTAAAGAAATACGCAAACACTGCTGGCAGACCCGAAAATGACTAAAATTTGAAATGAAAGAAAGCATAGCATATTACTTTTCAACATCGAGTTGAAAATACTCTCAAATAAAGGAAGCTGCCGTAACTAGCTGATGAATTCACACTTCACTTTTCATCCAACACACAAGGTAACAGGTTTGCAATGTAGAAAATACCTTCTGCAATCGCTTTTGACCCGTATTGAATTCTTCGTGGATCGAACGAGGCTAATAGCATGAATACCGGTACATGTAAATGAAGTAAAGAGGTCTAAAGCTATAGACGAGCTGGAGATGACACGGAAAGCGAATATGTTATTCAGAGTAAGTGATGCTCGCATAGTGTCAACGACAGAAGTCAGCGCTACGCGTACCGATGAAAAAAATCACGAACGTGAATACATATTTTTCGGTCGAAGGACTAAAACTGGACTAACAAGCAGCTAATCACTTCACCTTTTGTAATAATGCCACTAATACCACTCTCATCTCACATTCAGATTAGAAATATAATACATATAGCCCTATATGTAGATATATATATATATTGAAGGGCACTGCAGCGCACAACGAGAAACGAATACCTACAGATTACAAAGGAGATCCGGTAAACTACCGCCCAAGCAGAGGTTGTGTCTCTAAGTAACTGGAACTAAATATGCTCATGAGCTATTCGAGTCGAGCCCCTAACTCGGGAGCTTTTCGTCTTTTTCTTTGGTATGATCATACAGTCCAATGTCCGTAGTTGAGAGCTATAGCTGACCCCAGCAACAAGTAAGCGAAAGAGAAACCAATATTATACCTTAGCGACACACAAAAACTTGGCCGCAGTCATGGCAGTATATACCGTACGCACATGAAATTTCACTCCATCACCACGTGAATTGCAGAGGGCGTGCAAAGGTATAGTTAGGCAGAGACAAAAACAGGACGATATGCAAAAAGCAGCGAGTATCAAATTAGAAATCTTTGCGCTCAACAACATCCTCTTATGAACAACAGGCCACAATATGGAGGTGTCTGCGCTTGTCCAACTCTTATAAGGCGGCACAGGAAGCTTGCAGCCAGCATCACATATAAAATAGCTGTGGGTTCTTTACATGTTAAGTAAGAATGAAATTAAACTGAGGTGCTGCTATGAAATAAAAGTAAAATTTTTCTTCACGTAACTAATAAACCACAGAATGTTCAACCTGATGTAGGTACCAACTCCTCACTCGTGTCACAACTAGAAACTATATTATATATTGGGTGCCGGTATAGTATATGACGTAACGTACCTACCGGAAATCCAAGCATAATAGGTGTGCCTATATAAGTTGGGTTAGGTACCTCTTCTAGCTGAACTCAACCTATCCTATTCCTAATTAACCTAACACATTTTGTACTCTGAGGTAGGTCATACACTATCCCGGGACCATAAATTGTTCAGCCTAATATTTAGGCAAGTTATGAAGTAAGCACTAAAACAAAAAAGTCGTTTTATCTAGCTGCTTTCATAATCCTTTCAATTATGATATAAGTATACAACGTTTACATGAGCAACAATGCGTTCAAGCAGTATAGGTACTGTGTCACGATCTCGTAAGGAACAGTTTCCAAAGGGTTACAATACATTTACGACGCGGAATAAGCTTCTTCTGTGAATTCGTAGGCATCTTCGTGAACGTAAATTTTACTATACACTGTGGACCAGACGGGCTAGTGGCTCCAGTACACCACCACGCACGTCTCAGTGCTTGATGAATGAGAGTAACGCAACATAAGAGCTCTCAGTATCGAAACTGCACCGGTCCGCAAGAGCATTTTGAACATTAGAGATGCCACAGTAATACTCTCAGGAGTCTCAAATAATCCGAGCACAAAAATGGTAAGTAGCACCAACATGAAGAACGAGTTCGCGTCACCGGCCCATAAACATGGCGCTATGAGGCCGGCAGCGCCCAAATGCAGGTAGGCCGCGGCGCTCACTTTCGTCCGGGGCCACAAAAACAAGGCACGCTCGCTCATCTCACTTTCAGAAGCCACTTTCTTAGCGTTAGAAAAAATAACACTTGACATCTTTCCGGGTGGCTGCCTCTTGCTTAACTCGATTACTTGGAGCGAGCAGTAAAAACGAGCCAGTTGGACTGGCGTAATATATGCGTAACAACTTATAGCTAGAGACGCCTTGTTGCCGACACTGACAGGGCACGCGTGTAGCGCACACAGAGCGTTTCAAGCGCGGCTACAAATACTAACGTGAAAAATAAAAGGCCAAGCGCAATGTTGCTGTAAGTTATTAGAATTTTTACACTCAAGCTTTACAAATAGAAAACCAGTAGAAAAATCAATGCAAAAATTTTTAGCACAAGGTAGAAACAAATGCGAACAGCAAGTCAGCAACTATCTTTAATATATTTAAAACATAAAAGGGATAAGTGCTTCCCAACGGTCGACTCCGTGAATGCAGACAGTGAAGCTAAAACTTTAATTTTTACATTGATTAATCTTTTTCTATATTACTACCGAGTGCTCGTCCAGACAATACAATAAATTAACCAGTCATTCTTCCAGTGCACAGAGAAAGTACATTGGAGCTGATATATGGTGACAAAAGTGATCTAGAATTTAATGTACCATATATCAGTATAATCAACCTTCCCGTTCTTTTCGTCCCCAAGGAAAAAAAATCGATGATGAGCCAGTGCAGCAAGTCACCGCATCATTGTACAAACGCCACTGGCAGGGACAAGTAATATGCTTGTGAAAGCCAAGGAAGTCATACAACTGTTTTCGTCATGTAGCATAAACCTCGAAGCAAGGCAGTAATAGGAAATTTTTACGCATTCATGCAACTATAATAGCATTAAAAGTTACATCCAAGTAGACGTGCATGAGCTGGTGCGCTTACTGTAGTATCGAAGCTACCATATGTCTTTAGAAGCTCAGCTCATTGACTTTTACACAATCAACTGCTCTCTTTCCTATGCAGTCTTGAGCAGAAGTTGGTACACAACATACAGCCGCTGCACTTTACCCTAGTTCTAGGTACTACAACGTTGAAATAGAGATCCCAGACATCACTAGTAGCTATACAAGGTTCTCCAACAGTTCAGATCGACAGGTAAAACTTGTTTCCTCATAGGTTGGGGACACCAGGATAGTCGGTGCGTTCTGAACAAACTTAGTCCCGCGACAACAAATGAGACAAACTGCGAACCGCATAAACGCGTTTGGGTGTGTTTTGATTATACTTAACCCTCCTCCCCCCCACAAAGAAAAAAAACGAACACAGTTGGGCACAGTTGGGCATTTTCCAACGTCTAATGCGACTGAAATAGAGCGCCCTATAGGGTTACGAGGCGGGAGGACGACGCAACAACGTGTCAAAAACATTGAGGCACTATAGCACACAAGTATATTTGATTTCGGGACAAGACATCTATACCGCGGTGTATCTGTGTCGCATGGTCGCGTGGCGAGGAAGTGGATGACACACTTAGTGCAACTACACAGGTCTCTCCAACTTGCACCGGGGAAATTCAGGTGAGCGTTCAAATACTTCGCTACAAGAGCGACGGTCTTCAATACGATGAGTGCGATATTGACACGCGATGGCTGGACGGTCGCCACCACCACACACAACTTCATGGCACTTACGCACGGCAGTGCAGACCTGCGCCACCGCAGGAGGTGATAACACTCTCATTACCGGGCTCTATATGGCATGCAGTTAACATGGCTTTTATATTCATTGTATGTATGCTCAGCGGAATAAATGTCATGGCTGGCGATGTCCAAAGCATGAAAACTGAAAGAAAAAGATTTCAAACTGGAGCTTTCAGTTACTTTATATATAAATCGCATAAAGAGAAAGTTCACTAGACTAGCGTCCGCACGCACTGGTTCACGCAGCAGATATGTGCCCACAGGCCCTAGAGGAGTACGGTACAGGGCAGCAGTCGACTACAGACTGTCAGAGCTATGGTGGCAAAGACGGAAGGCTCTCAAGCGACAACTGCGAAACCCCCGACCATCCCCATTTCCGGTTAGGATCAGTACCCTTACAATAGCATCTGAACGTCGAATGCTGACTCAGCAAGCCAAGCGGTCGTAAAAACTCACCGTTCTGGCTAACAAGCTCGAGGTTTCGCACTCTATGTCTTGAAGCCAACACTCTAACATCCTGGCACTGCGAGTATGCAGTGAGCAATATAAACAGGAAAAATTATACAAAGCGCGGTAAGGAAAATGTGACGGTTTCCAAATGGCAATATTCGATAAGCCGGCTACTAGTTAAGACAAGCTACAGTCACAATCGCGTTACAATTCTTTATAGAAATATATTTACAGGAAAACAATTATTTTCATCGACACCAGCATAGCAAATACGTACCATTACAAAGGAGCGGCAACCATTCAAAATTACAAGTTTAATTTGTCTATCGAACGGGTAACAGGTCTCGATATTGTGTGTAGGTACGTTACTGTGAATGTGTGCGTGTGTGCAAAAGCCGGTTGCAAAACACACGCTGTCACTCGTGAATCGCTTGCCATCGTCAGAATTGTTTGGTCGCGTGACCAAGGAAAAAGTAAAGACACACCTCCCCTCTTGCCTCGCCCGTGTAATGCATGGCGCTCAAGCGAGACCACTTTCCTCCCACTTGGGAGGTACAACTTTCCTTGCGGTCACCGCTCCACAGGAAGTGTACGGAAGCAACGCGAGACCCTTAGCTATAACAGCACCTCCCCATTGCTCAACACCTAAACTTTTGCATGAAATACTCTTGCACGACCGTTCGCACAAGTCAACCATTACGGAAGACGGCGACTCACGAACGTGATAATCTCAGTCTGGGAAGTAACCCATCACTGAACTAAACGGGCTACGGAGCTTTGTATGAAACTCGACAATGAAGCAGCGGCAGCAATGACGGAACTAACTCTCACCATTGCACGCAGGTAACGGAAGAACAAGGTAGGTACCGTATACCTATGCGTGTAGTTATACTGAATGTAATTGACAGACACGCTTAAAACTGAGCGAAAACCGGTACCTTGATCTAGAAAAATACCTGACAATGAGGGAAGAACGTAACTCAGAGAAGTACTCACTGAAGAGAGACGCTTGAATCGCGGTAGAAATAACAGGAAGTCGTACGTCGGACTATGTACAATTAGTCAATTACTCACTTGCCAGCCATAACGCATGATTAAAAGTCCCCATGGACACTCATGAATAAACCTTCATCTTTCCCGTAGAATGCATTCATATCTATACAGTGGACGCAACTGCAAAGTTCCCACCAGGTTTTTACAGAAATACACAAAAGTGTAACATGAAATTTTGCTCATTACATCCTTACGAGCGCATCTAGTAGGCATTAAGTCGCATTCCCTTTGTTTTTCAGCACAATTTTAAGCCTCTTAAGCATGGACAACACTAATTTCTAAACAAGAAGTGGCCATAGTTACCCACAAGTTTTCATGCCCTCTTTTGGAATAGAGGTGGGCAGACACTACTACATGTTTTATTTTTCATGTTTCACCCGTGAGAACATGATAAAAGACGAACTGGAGAGGTGACGTGCTGTCGGCCAACCTCTATCCCAAAGCTGAAGGAAGACCTAAAAAACTTGAAGGTAACTATGGGCGCCTTTGATTTAAAAAAAAAACTATCTACATCCACGCCTGAGAGGCTTAGAATTGTGCTGAAAAACAAAGGCTAAATACTACATGTACACAGAAGGATGCAATAAAACACATGTAAGTTACACGTTTGTTTATTTTTATAAAAAATAAGAATTTTTCCATTACGCCGAGGGTACTAACTATTGACTAAGCTTTAACAAAGTACCTAGAAATACTGCAAGTCAAGAAAGAAGAAATCGGCCGATTCGTTCGACGTTTTCGCGGTCCGTCACAACAGCCACCATTTCTACGCGAGGCGCTGAAAGCACATCGATGGATCACGAGCAACTACGCACTCGTAAAATTGGTCACTGATCAAATTAACTATTGGGAAAGATGTAAGCAAGACATTATGATGCGAAAGAATCAGTATCAGTAGAGTAGTTCGTGGCAGTAAAGAGCGACCGCAATCGTTATCATGACAGTTTAAGAGCTGTAATGATAGTGCTCGGCTTGTTATTGCAATACAAACTGAGGCCATAAAATTACAGCGACAGAATATAATGAATGGCCATAACTTCCAAAACGTGTTATTACAACTGCACCAATATAAGACGAACGTAAACAGTTCATACACAACGAATGGGCCGGCGAGCGGATAAAGCAATTATTTCAGCGATTGAGTAACGAACATGCAGCTGTTTTATAATAACACACCAACATGTAAACAGTCTACGCAGGTGTCACAAAACTTGAGTTAGTTGAGCCGAACAGCTGTCGAACAGTTCCTGGCTGGTTATGATGCTTTAATGAACCAACGGCGACTCTATCATTTCTTTGATAGAAAGTTGCCATTATATGAAAATTTATCTCCCTTACTGCATGTCAATATAGGATAAAAAATCAGGAAAAGCCTAGCAAGGGACTAGTAGTACAGTATATTACCTTAGATTATGCAAATAATTTTTTTTTACTTTATTTTTCAAGATAAGTGTCGAACTTTGACATATCAATATTGTCTAAATGTTAGGCTATGTTGCAAATACAAACAGCACTTGTAAAATAAATATTTAGCCATTTGCTAAGTTTATCATCAAATTTGCTTATTTACGAGTTTTTTACGGTTACCTTAGATTATACAACAAGCTCATAAAAACGTCATAAAGAGGAAATAAATACAAGTGAACAGGAATATTTTCATTAAATGTCCAAAACCAAGAAATTATAACCAAAAACAATTCAATAAACACTAAAATAAGTGTTTAGTAGTGGTAAACATAAGTTATCAACAGACTTTATCATGTTTGATATTTCAGATGGTGGAATAGAATCTGCCGCTGTTTTTACTGCATTCCACAAGTTTACTTTGCTCGAAAACTGCCGACCACCTTCATAGACCTTCCATTTGATCATTGCCCTGAGGTTCTCAACGGGATTTTTAATCAGGGCTAGTCGCTGGCCAGGTCATAGCTAATTCCTTTTGAGTTAAATCCTCCATCCGCAAGCCAGTTAGCAGTGTACCGTGATCGGTGTGAGGGAGCGTTGTCGTGCTGAAATACCAATTTGAATCTGCGTGCGATAGCCTGCTCATCAAGCCATGGAATCAAGTTGGCTCCAAGAAACTGGCAGTACCTTTTTGCATTCAGTTTAACTCCTTCTGCCATTTCAAATGGACCAATAAGGGTGTCACCTACTATTCCGACCCAAAACATTACACCTCCACCACCTAGTTGGCGCTTAAGCCGTGTCTGTTGAGGTCGGTCATGGAGGACACATCCAGACGCCCATCCATCTGGACCATCAAGAATGACTCTGCATTCGTCAGTAAATATTGCTTTTTTCACTTTCCCTAGCTTCTGCAGAACCTCACATCTTGTCTTTCTGCTTAGTATTGGGACTCCAGGGTCTCCAAATATCGCCTTGATTGTAGAAAGTTATTTTCTAGCCATAGAAACCTTCAAACGTCGCATGTCCCAAGCAGCCAATTTTCTCGTAGAGGCTCTATCCGGAGTTTTCCGGTTGACCTTACCTTCACTTGCATAAACCTTAATTGTTCGGTGGACACGCTGTAATTCCTTGAAAACTTTCGAGTTGTGTTACCAGAAGCCGATAACGAGGTCACTTTGATCTTTTCTTTACTGGTTACAGTGGTTAGACCGCTTTTCTTGCCCATGTTGACTAAAGAGTGATGTTGCATAATCTGGCGTAACAGCAGAACCCCGTGCGATAAGCATATGTTGTCAAAACGTGAAAAATGGTTCTGTTTTATCTTTCTCTAATTGTTTTTATAGTTAGAACATACCTGCGCACTAACTTACTATTAACATTTTTAATGTTTGACACTTATTTTGAAAAATAAGTAAAAACAATTGCATTTGCATAATCAAAGGTTACATACAGTATATTTTCATATTCTAAAAAATAAAACTTAATAGTTCCTTCACATGAAAACCGACAACTATGAATAAAAAAGAATTTGAGCTGTAACCTGCACGCCGATCATGAGAGTATGTATTCTAAAAGGAATGTTATAGCTCGCCAAGGGCATGAATTTGCATCGGCTAGCAGTGGCAAACTCAACGATACCGTACCTACCCGGAAAGATCTGAAACTGAATCTCTAAAGCTGACACAAAAGTGTGATTTGAAGAATGGGAAGCTATAATAAACTTGCTCCGTCAGTGTTGTAAGAGATGGGTCGCATGCCATTTTGTAGACATCCGCGGATGTTGATGCAATTGTGGATGTTATCATCTCGACATCCGCAGATGCGGTTGTTCCGCGGATGCAGATGCGAATATTCGCCCCCTCCCCCCACAAACACACACCCTCTCATGACGGCAGTTTGTACAACACTTGGGAAGAAGACTTAGATGGTGCTTTGTTGACAGGGACAGCGCGTGCACACATTTCAATCCATTTGGAAGTTTGTAGTTTTCGGCACTATGGATGAGTTTATAGAACAGTCACAAACCTACACATCCGCGCCTCCTTTGCTGCAGATGCTTGGCAGAATTTACACTTCCGACATCCGCGGCTGCGATCGCGGGTGTCAAAAAGGTGTGGATGCTCCACAGTTGCGGATGCGATTATTCGCCCTATCACTACAGTTTTGTAGACTCGATCAACAGGTTACACGAGTACAGCGAGTACAATGCAGATGCATGGAAATTCAGTGTCAATACAATGGAACTTGGGGAAACTAGTTCACCTCCAAAAAACAACATTAATAAGCACTCTTAAAATGACAATGCAACACACAGTACACAATAGAGAAATGTCACTACAATATTATACCTAGTCATTTTGCTAACAACTACCTACTATGCTTGTTTGAATGTCAAACTGCCAGAAATACGAGTCTATACAGTCCAACAATACAAAGCACGGCAGAAACTTGGAGAACATAAATTACACAGCAGGGTAGTGATACAAGCACTGAGAAGTATGAGCGGAAAAGGATAGTCTGTTAAGTAGCGTTAGTAGACGAGTCTTATGACAAGGAGAGAAACCGGGCAAATGCTCTGAAAGTTTATCAGTGAATATATACGAAACTGGCAACATACCGTACACAAGCCATTCGTCTATTTGCGAAGGTGTATAAATCTGGTGACATACACAAGCCATTCAGTCAATTAGGGAAAGTGTACGAAATTGGTGACGTACACAGGCCAGTCACTCTATTAGGAAAGGTGTACGAAACTGGCCACATATACAAGCCCGTCAGTCTACTTGTGAAAGTGTGCGAAAATGGCGACCTGTACGAACTAGCGAAATAGGCAAGGCACAGTCTTTCAATGAAGGTGTAACGGTACAAAATGCGGTATTTCCGGATTAGATAACCGACAGTAGACGAACCAACAGGCCCAGTCACCAAGTAGAGCAGAGACTCACGCTCCGGCCCCAGTGAGCCTCTATCAGTTATTAATGTCTTACAAAATTAACCACACCCGACACTATCGGTTAGTGAAGGTGTACTGGTACGAAATTGGAAGTAGCCATACAGTCGTCCATTAGTAACGGTGTTAGAAACTGTCATGGAATCATTTAACAAGTGTAGGATGTGTACGAAGTATCTGCTGCTCAGCAAAGCATCATGATAGCTACAGAGTAGCAAGAAGAATGGACAGCCCCATAGAGAGGCTTACGATCTGCCGACGAGAGAGTAATGCAGCGTTACATAAGGTCCAGATGCGTTGGCCACGGCTCGCTGATAACATTCCCACCATTACCGCAGGAGCACGTTACTCAAGGGTGCAAAGTACTCAGTAGCAGAAGACAAAGGCAGCTCATTGCATCTCGCCATGGGGCCTGAGAGGGATGTCGACATAAAGAGGCACCAGCACCCGAGTGTACCTAGCTACCTATGAGAAAACATGAGCACATAGGCGATAAAATAGGCCTAGTTGATGATATAAGAACAATGGTGTTCATGTTTTTGTTAATGTATTAACATAAAATGTAACTGCGGCACGAAGTTCCAACACAAACTGATCTATATTTGTGAATGAGCAAACCCAAAGCACCACCTTATAGCTGCCTCAACCCAAGCTACAAGAGGAGCTATGCGTCCTGCATACTGCAGAGGCAATTGAATTAATTCAGGCAACGGTTCTGTACCAAAAACGTCCAGTAGACCAAGTGACGCCAATCAGCAATTAACGCAAGGCGACCAGACATGTTCGTTGGTTGAGCCGAACTTTCAAATGCTCTGGATTTGAACAGGTTTACTGCCGAAAATGGTGTGGTGGCGACTGTGCCGGCTGTAGGATGAAATAATTTTAGCAATTTGCGGCGCTGAACGAAGCCACAAGAATGAAGAGAGCACACCACCAGCTGGGAAGTAACACCAACAGCTGACGCCAGGTGGTGCACCTACGGAAGCACCAGCTGGTAAGACCTAATGCGTCGTCTCTAGCTTTAAGTGCCCGCGAAAAAAGTCCACCCTGGCGATGCATTCCTCAACCGCCAACTGTTGTGAAGCATCAACACGCAAAAGCAAACAGCAACAACAGCAATGTACGTACTCTAAGAGCGGATTTTTTTTTTCTAAAAAAAAAAATAAAAATATAACTTAATCCTTAGCCAATATGACTCTAAAATGTATTCTTACATTTTTTAGATTTGAAAAACTATAAAAGAATGCATCATTATCGCTCCACAAACACAATGGCAATAGCTATGATGAGAAAAACAGGAGTTAACGATTCAAGTGAATTGGAATATAAGCAGACACCAAAATCAGCACAAGAATATTACTACCATTATTATTGTTATTGATACTGTTACAACTAGGAATATTACACTCATATTCCCACTCAACCTACATGGCACTATAATCCAAGCAGTGAACAGTGACGGTGAGGCCGACGAGTAAGAACACTACGGATCACTAGTTAAGTTATATATTATACAACTGTATGCGAGTGGTCTCAAGCCCGGCCATGCGCTGCTACTGCTAGCATTAAAACAAGCCGCAAAACCTCTCAAACACAAAGATAGAGTAGAAAGAAACACTCGTACGGAGGGCCACTTTTGCGAGCCCCTCTGCCTGTAGGAGAGCACATAGGAGTCGCAGAGCTACCGTAGGTCGCTTAGCACAATTGCGGTGGCGCAACTCACTGGGACCTTCCTAGCCCTACAAACTAACCTCACAGTAAGGACCGCGGCCAGGTGCAACAATCCCTGCGGCAAAGCATTAGGGTTACTCCGTGGACAAGCTAATAAGGTGGATAGTATAGCGCTCAACATCCACAGCGCCACTGTTGTTGGGGCAGACAGAAAAACTTTCGAAGTATTTATGTTATGATAAATTGCAGCAAAGAAATTCAGATGTCAGCATTAATCTTATTCAGATATCTTATTCAGATTGCAATATAGCTAATTAACGTGGTATATACGTATATATGTATTTAAATAGCCGTACAAAATCAGGAAATCATAAAGTCTACTTGTTACGAGTCTCAT